>BCLK01000121.1:0-56014 GCA_001748405.1 Paraphoma sp. B47-9
AAGGAAAATAACCAACGAAAGACTTCTTAAAATGCGGTCAAGACCGCCATAACATAATCAGAGCAAACAAGATCAATAATTGTCATTCATTTCTATCCAATTTTGGATATGTTCTACAACATGTTCTACTACTCATGATCAGCAACTGGCCTATCCAGCGCGATACGCAACACAGCGGCGCTTGCTTCGTCCAAACAGTTCAAAATCTTCTACCTAATTGCGTCGCCAATGCACAACCCGCCTCGTACCAGCCTGGAATTGCCCCGCAATAGACACATACTCTTCCACGTGACCGTTCCGTGTGTTGTCCATGTAGTTCTGCTCCAACATCGCACCATCAATGTACCCCAGTGAATCCTGCCGAGCACGACGAGACTGCTGAATGCTAAGGGCATCAAGAAAGTCCCGATGATTGACGAAGCGAGTCAAATCAAAGTGCATGAGGTCGTGTGCCATGGTGCCATAGCGATTAGCACGCGCGATTTGTTCTGGGGGAGGGAATGACGGGCCTGGGTAGATGAGAGTCGAGGGATGGTGGCTTACAGCTTCACGTGCCGTATTTCGTCGCAGATTGGCGAAAGTCAGTGGTAGCCCTTGGCCTTCTGGGCTCTCGTTGGCCAGCGGCGGCGGCGGATGTTGTTGTGAGGAGGAGGCGGAGGAGGCGGAAGAAGAGGAGAAGGCGGAGGAGGAGGAGGAGGAGGACGTTGATGATGACGATGGTTCGAGAACGTGATGTTTGTGCTCGATGTCCAGTGGATGTTGTCGCGTGTGCTCTGCCGTCTGATGGGATTGCTGGCGATTATGCACTGCAGTCCCAAAACTTGATCGACTAAAGTTACGGAATTCGGGTTGCGATACTTGGTGAGAAGACATGGTAACTATCTGACTGCAAATAGAGGGCTTTGGAATCTCGTCTACGTTTCTTCTGCGTTGGTTGAGCTTGGATGGGTTGTAAATCTTGCTGTGCCTCTGGGTTGCGCTTCGTCGTTGGATATGATGCTGGCTTTCTTAGAAATAGGTGGTGGACAAGCTGATATAGCCAAAAAGAAGACATTGTGTACGGCGAGGAGTGCCTACGGGTAGACTGGCACCTGTGCCCCCGAGTATTGTACTTGATCATGGTATCCCAGAGGGCCTGGTGAACGGGTTCGTCTCGTTCCAGCACGATTGCACAAAGTACATGCTATTGATCTATAGATCAGGTAAATTATAGTATAGTTTCTCGAATCGGATGAGGTCGAAGGCTCTCTCGTGGTAGTTTGGGTTGGCGTGGTCGTAGTGAAATTTTGCAAAGTCATCATCCCCTCTAATTCCACTACCTGACCTCCCTAACATGTCTGCTATGAGTCACATATTGAGAAGAACGCAAATATTTCGAAAATATGGGCATTGTTATCCTCATGAGCTAGAAAAACTCGAAAATGCCATCCTTCACTGATTCCAGAAATGCGACCTCGATGAATTCGACCTTGCAACACTGCTCTCTCAATGGCCTAAACACCTGTACTGTGTACAGAGCCCTCGTAAGCTCACAGTGTACGCTGAATTTGTACAGTCGCTGATCGTGTCTCCATATTTGAGCGAGCCGGCGAAAATGAATTCGGTATTTCTCCACACAAGCCACAACACTGAGCTCGCTACACGCTTCCACGGCAATTACAACTTCTACCGACTCTTCCGCTAGCTTGAGGTATTCAAAAGAGCCCACTCAATTTGAATCGAAACATTCTGCCAAACTACAATCCAGCACAATCGACAGAAACCATGTCCGAGATTACCACCCTTTCCTTTCACCACGCCAACCTCTACCAGCCAAATTCCGCCTACCAAGACCTTATTCCCGCCCATCCTAGTGGTATTTATTCCTCTAGCTACACTCGGCGAGCCCGATACGCCGAAGTCGGAATTGAGGGTACATGGGATGATACATGGTGGCCTGGTCGGGAAACATATCAAGCGGTTGAGACATCAAATTCCGAAATACAAGGGAAACTAAAAGTGCATCCAGCTTGTCT
This sequence comes from Paraphoma sp. B47-9, assembly GCA_001748405.1. Classification (NCBI taxonomy): domain Eukaryota; kingdom Fungi; phylum Ascomycota; class Dothideomycetes; order Pleosporales; family Phaeosphaeriaceae; genus Paraphoma; species Paraphoma sp. B47-9. Next base: position 2,016 of record BCLK01000121.1, read on the forward strand.
TGTACCGAGTGGAGGCGCACAGCGCACGAAAATGATACCTCGAAGTCCAGTGTAGTCGAGATGAGGGCCAGGCGGTGCGGCGGAAGGAATTGCCTGACGATGCACGTGTACCTGATGAATTCATGGTATGTAAGAAGGGGCAATCTGGGCGATCTGGTGCAATGTCTGGCGCTTCAGATACCGTACGCTCATCATCGGTAATCCCTTCTATCACAAAGGCAGCTTACTTTCCCATTTCAGCCACTCCGCCCTCGTCAGTCCTCACGTCTCCTTCCGCAATAATGTCACACGGGCAGTCCACTAGCATTGCGTGTGTAATCGACCAAGGCGGACATCGCTCCTTCAGCGACATTGAGACTTCCATATCGCGGTTTGAACGGTTGACTTCAGTGGTAACGTTGAAGTTGCGGCGATTTGTGGAATTGACTGCTTACGTGTAAGGGAGAAGGGGAAGGTAATGTAGATCAGAGGAGGTATTGGTGGCCGAGAGACAAATGCTACAAGTTTCAGCGATCGTGTAAAAGCCTGTCATGGCACGGGTCTCTTGAAGACTTAGATAAACATGGTCTAGAACGCGTCCAGGTACACATTGGACCCGAAACATGTCTCACATCTCGGTGCATGATTTGCGGGAAAGGCTCATCTTCATGAAGTAATGCGTCAACGATCCGTCTACAATCAATACCTTCCAACGCCTCAGCCGTGATTAGGCTCACATGCATCTACCTCTATGCAAAAGCGCTCAGATCGCCACCCACTTCCGTCTACCCAGAATATACAATTCTTGAAAGATATCTAAGCGTCCAGAGCCGGTGGTGGCAGCCCAGCGAGCGTGACTCCATCCTTTCTTTCTTCGGTCTCCAGTGATGAGTGTGGCACAGCTACGTTGTTATTCTCATCAGCAATGGGTAGCTTGATCTCGTCTTTCCTCTCTTCTGATCGGCCTCGTTCGCCCTCTTCGGATTTCGCGTCGCCGTTCTCTTTGCCCTTGTTTGCACGGCCGTTTTCGCTGAGGTCAATGGCGACGAAAGACTTCGGCAGCTTGACCCTATGACCGAAATTAGCAGGGATGTTAACAGAACTTTCAGCGCCACTCACGTGTGAAACTTTGCGCGAAGTGTTTCAAGAACTTCCTTCCAGTCCTGATGAGCGGTCAAGCTGCGGCGTGGCGAGAATCCAATCATGTGGCGCGAGTCCAATTGTCTGTGACTTGTCAGCAATGGCCACTTAGTTTGTGACTACGATACTTACACATCTAGCGGTGCGAAAGCATGGCACCCGGGAGACAGTGTGATGCGAATACTGTAGTTGTACGTGTGGGGCTGGTTGTCCAAGCTAGAGTTCTCTGACTCGTACAACTCAAAGTTGATTTGAGACAGGTAATCCAGCTCGGGGATGGCGTTGCGCTCTATCTTCGTCTTGATGCCGCCTTCCAGGATGCAGTTGAGCAGGGTGTAGATGTGCGACTCCTTGGTGAAGTAGAAGAAGCACTTTGGCGTCTCGGATGCTTGCAGTTCTTCAAGGTCCATGACGATTTCCTTCAGCAGCGGCAATGAGGTGAGCAAGCCGATCTCCAACTTCTCTTCACTTTCGATACCGTACTCTTGTGGACCAATATAGTCGAAAAGTACCTTACAGAGGTGATACATTTCACGAAGCCTGACTAAGCGAGCATCCATCTGTGCCTTGGACGCGGCGGTGCCCAGACCAGTGTACAGCTTGAAGTAGGATTCGTTGACATACGATGGTGGCGCCGGAGGCCTGATTGCAATCTCGGACTTGCGTCTGAATCCCATGCGATGGCTCAGACTTGCACGGTGCTCCAGTGGCTTTTCTGGCTTTTCTGGAACGAGGTTGGGGTCCTTCGCGTCGAGCTTTGGGGCGGCATCAGCAGGGGCTGGATTTGGCGATGTCTTTCCAGACTGCTCTGATGGTGGCTTCAATGTGTCCACGATGGACTCTTCGTCGATGAAAGTGGCGTCAGGCGTAAAGACCCATTCAAGGAACGCACGGTTGTGCAACGCGTCAAACTTCATGGTATCGTAAAGCTCCGAAATCTTACTAGGATCGACCTTATCCGCATCAGCAAATTCTTTGAAGAGCTTTTCCCACCGCTCCTTGAAGAGTTCAGGTCCTTCATTACAGCACCAACGTGACTGGATGTGGTTGACGTTGGTGTGCTGGTGCAAGGACTGTCCAGGCGTCGTTGGTTGGCTTGGGGGCGATGCTATCGCGGTGAGCGATGACACGGCTTCAGAGTCGATCTTCTTGAAGTTGTGGTTCATGACACGCTGGTGGAACCTCATCAGATCGACAACCTGTCTGGCGACGATGTAGGGCTCAGGAGTGTCCTTGGGCCATGCAAACTGCGGAGGCGCCTTGTTGCCAGCACGAAGTAATGTTTTCAACTTCTTCTTGACCTTGTCCATGACATCCTTCGCCGCGTTGGAGTCATCGAGGAGGTCCTTGCGGACCGAGATCTGCTCTGCAAGGTATTGATCTCGCTCAAGGAAAGATGCACCGAAGATTTGTGCACTTGTGGTGACTCTTCGCTCCGAACTGCTGAAGATATTTACATCGTCCAGGACATCGCGATTCATGAGAAGAAGATCGTTGCGGAAGTTCGCACCCATATCTTGAGTTTGATGGCGAGCGGAATGTGTTGGCTCTCCTCCCCATTTGATGATAAGCTGTAGCTTGTCAAGCACCATATTATTGTCCTGTGCGGTGATGCGGGATAGTGTAATTCCAGACATGGAGTCACTTCGATTCTTGAGGCGGTCGATTTCTGCCTCCTCGCCGGCAGGAGGGGCTGGCTTATCGTTCTCCGCATCGCCCGATGCCGGCTCAGGCTTCTTCGGTGAGTCTTCCGGCAAGGTCTCTCCAGGAGCAAGCTCTTCCTTTCTCCTCTTACGGAACATTGGCTTAATCTGAACTTTCGTGCCGGGCCAGGCGCCTTTCTTGTTCAAGTAGAGCTGGAGCTCGCGGAGCTTCTTAGGGTCCTCAAGTCCTTCGTCCATGGCGAGTTTGACAGCATCATTGACGCTCTGCAGCGCGGCCTCGCCAATCAAGAGTACTTCTGCTTGGTGTCCTTTCAGAAGATCGACAAATGGCTTCGTGTGGAAGGTATACTTGAACTTTTGCTTCGGCGTGCGATCCGCATGTCGTATCACAGCGACTACGCCCTTGAGCTTCCATTGTGCTGCGGAAGCCGGGGGAGGGACGCTGATATTGTCTTCCGAATGCGAGGCTTCGGCTTCGTGTGGTAAATCAAGATCATCGATAGCGGGCGGTAGAGTGATGTCTGGTTCTGACAACGGCTTATCCGGGGGCGAGGCAATGGCGGGTGGACTCAGAAGCGAGGTGGGGTTGGCCTTTTCGATACTAGGCGAAGCTGCAGTCGGAGTGGTGCTTAGTGATGTCTCAGGTGAAGAAGGCATCGTACTAGCATGCCTCATGTGGGGAAGATGGGAGGAGTTGTGGTAGTGGTTCGCCATTTTTGACATACTAGGGCTCTTGAAAATCTTTCCAAACACCTTGCGGTGGTCGCCTTTCCTAGATGCTCCGCCGGTCTCCTCCGCTCCTTTCTGAGCATCAATCGCGGCTGTTTGGGCAGCTTCTTTACGCTGTTTTCGCTGGATCTCCTTGATGAACATGTCTTTGAGGATAGTGGCTGCCTTTTCGTAGTAGTCACCATTGTCTTTGACGAAGCTCCAGCCGTTGACGTCGATGACGAAACTTTGCCCATCGGTACGCAGAAGATCGAAGCCGCAGACGCGCTGCCCGAAACCCTCGGAGATTCTCGACGCCATGGCGGCTTCTGTCTCATTCAGCTTCGTCACATAGCGGACCTCTTTGCCACTAGGGTTGCGCTTAACAAGGCCATCGACTACCGGCGACTTTCTTGTCTCAGCGTGGCAGAAGTTGGGCCCGACGGTGTAGGCCTTGACGTCTTCAGAGTTTTCTGTCTGTAAGAACTGCTCGTAGATGTAGCTGCTCGCAGGGTCGGTGATGGATCTGGGCGTCTCGAGAGTGTCGTCCTTCTCGGAGCTCTTGTTGTTGACCTTCCTGAAGAGACGTCGTCCGCCGCCACCATCCTTCTTGTGGAAATAGATGTGGATGTTGTGATCCTCCCCACTTACCGGCTTCTCGACAAAGGGCTTTGTGAGAGTGACGCCGTCCACGCGGATGGTGTTGCCATCGTCGATGAGCTCGACCTGCTTGGGGGCCTGCACGCCGCCGCCAGTGCCATCCTCGGGACCCTCTAGCTTCAGCCCTGTCCGCTCGTAGAGTGATTTGGCAAACTCTGCTGACTCCAGCTTGGGGCCGCCGTCGCGGCTGACGTCTATCCGCCTTGGTGTGGGAACATTCAGCTTGTCGAGGATGCCCAGACACAGGCGGCGGTCCCACAGCACCTGCTGCATGGGGAGGTCATTGACGCAAAAGGGCTTGCGCAGCTTGACGTAGGCTATGGCCTTGTCCAAGGGAAAGCCATCCGAGAAGAAGGAGATGAGAAAGTCGCAGACGGGCCAATTCTCCACGGCCTCGTCGAGGATGATCTTGTCGCCAAAGATCTTGACTTCAAACTCTTCGACGAGCTTCCCGAAGATGTTACGCGCGGGTTTGCTGCGTGCCTTGGACTCGAGGGCGCACACGCCAATGATGCCCTTGGTGGGCTTCTTCTCGCGCATGTCTCGGCTGGCGGGGCTGCTGCTCGGGGCGGTGCTGCCGCTGATGCGCCGCTGGGCCGTGCGGCTTCGTGAACGACGGGGCTGCGAGGGGAGCGAGTGTTGGTGGGCGGGCGTGGGGTTGGGCGAGGCATTGGCTGCTGGGGCGCTCGGGTTGGCGATCTGGGTGCTGAGGGCGGGCTGCTCGTGGGGAAAGAGCAGCTGGGTCGGCGACGTCTTGGTGCCCAGCGAGCCATTTTGGCTGGAAGTGGTGACGGACAGCGACGTGGTCGCGGTGGTGGTATGCGGGGCGCCGTCCATCTTCACTGCGTCTGGTCAGTCCAATGCTGCAGGTGCACCCCCGGCGCTCGTGCTCCTTAGAAACGTGCCTTCTGGTTCGGAGCCCGTGATTGAGCTTCTGCCGCTCCAACTGTGGCCGCGGGTGTTGGCGTATATCGCGGAGCCGATCGAGTACAAAGACGAAAACGACAGGCGTTTATTTTCTGCAGCGTCGACGTCAGGTCGCGGAGGTCGGAACGCTTCCGGCAGCATGAGCGCGTTCACTGGAACCAGCCCAGCGCGGGTGCCCTCTAGCGTAGGCGTCGTCTCAACCTCGACCTCCTCGATGGCAGAGCCGCTGACTCCGTTGCCTCTGGCCTGGCCGAAGAAGTCGAGGATGCTGCTGTCGGACGCCCTCGAGGGTCGCCGCGAGGGGATCTGGCGGATTGCCTTCGCGCCCGACGGCGGCTGCGACACGCTCGCCCGTCCCACCGCCTCCAGGCCCGGCTCTGGCTCGCTCGACCTGGCCTTTCTGTCTGCCGCCGACGACCCGCTCGCTGTCGTGAGTTGCTGCCATGATCGTGTGCTCTCCGCGCTCACCGTGCGGGCCAGCGATTGCTCCATGGCGACGGCTTCGGGGCGCGCGTGCGGCTTATTTGTTTAGAAATTGCTTCTTTGGCAAGCGAGCGCGCTGCGAGCCATGACGTATGCGCGGGCGCTGCTTCACGATGTGTTGCTGTCGGCGCGACTGAGGGCACTCGAGGCCACTGATCTGCCCGGCCATCAAGGCGGCAGCGTGTCTTTAACACGGCGTCATTGGGCGCAACTTGGCAGAGAGCATGGTCGCGCCGCTGGATGTGAATGGGCAAGCTTCCTGCAGTGCGCCATCACGAGCCTCGGAATGCACCATGCCAGCATGTCGTGCATGTAGCGTGTCGCTACGTGGGGTGTGCAACAGCCCCAGGGAGACATCCTAGGCCTCGGCGCTCTGTGCTTAGCCAGACACATTATTCGCTGGCTAAGTAACAGACTTCACCAGTGTCTTCGCAGTACAAGCAAGCGCAAGCGCGGAACAATTCGCGGTGCGAGATTAGAACAAGGCGCTCACTGCAATAACTCAGCCCGTGCTCCTGTACTAGACGACTCCGACTTGCGCAGGGCAGCGCTCTAGCCGCGGCAGCGCGACGGTATGACAAGCTGAATTATCTTCCATATCATTCATTGCCAACAAGCGTACTGTAGTGCATGCTAAGCACATCTCGTACGCCTTGGGCGAGGACACTAAACCTTGTGCAGATCGGCTAGTACGCTAAGCCCGATTCGTCTCACTTCCGTCGGGCAAAAAATATGAGCTCAAGATTGAGAACTTCAAAGCAGCATATCGCATCGCGTCAGGCTCTCCACGCGCTTCGAACCAATCCTTCCTGCCATGGCCGGTCCAGTAGTGCTCTCGAATGCGAGCACTGGTCCAGTGACCAAGCGGCAGAAAACCTCTGACAGCGACAAGAGCTCTGCGCCAACCATCCGCCAGTCCAAGATCTTTGCGCCGTTCCGAGTACGTACAATTACTACGTGAAGAAGTGCAAGCCAACTGACCATCGCAACCAGACTGTTGGCCTAGTCTCTCCCACAAGTGTCCCCTTCACCACACTTCCTCTCGGCAAGACAACCTTCCAGATTACCACATCTGTCGGCCGCTCGCTGCAGACCTACGACCTCAAGCGCGGCCTCAATCTTGTCTTCATCACCCGCCCGCAGACACCCGAGGACATCAGCGCGACGGTAGCATGGAAGAAGCTCGTCTTCGCAGCATGGGCTGGACAAGAGCGCAATGCCACGCGCGGTGTATGGGTCTTCCAGCGTGGAAAGAAGGTCGCCGAACTTGAAATACCTGCCAGTGGTATCGAGAGGCTTACAAGACTGGTCGTTATGGGAGAGTGGATCGTAGGTTCTGGCACCAAGAATATCGAAGTTTGGAAGACAGCCACGCTGGAGCACTACACAACCCTGCACAGCGCCGCTTCGAGCGTGTTGTCTGGTTGTCTGTGCAACATGCCTACATACTTGAACAAGATCTTCGTGGGCAGGCGCGACGGGTCTGTCGAGATATGGAATCTCAGCACCGGAAAGCTGCTGTACACACTCCTCCCTCCCGCCGCAGACTTTGGTGCCGTCACGGCCCTGCAGCCTTCTCCCGCGCTCTCGCTTCTCGCTATCGCCTACGAATCCGGCCCAGTCACAATACACAATATTCGAACGGACAAGGAAGTTTTGCGTCTGAATACTGGCGGATCGCAGAAATTGCCTGTGACATCGATTTCATTCAGGACTGATGGATTGGGCGCTGGCGAAGATGGCCGGGACGACGGTGTCATGGCGACTGCAAGCCTAGAGAGCGGAGAAATCTCATTCTGGGACCTCAACAAAGGCGGCCGCAGAATGGGTACACTACGAGGCGCGCATGGCCCGCCTCCTGCTGCCAGCGGCGGGGTTGGCGGAGGTATTAGCAAGATTGAGTTCCTTCCAGGCCAAGCTGTGATTGTCTCAAGCGGTCTCGATAATTCGTTAAAGAGTTGGATCTTTGATGAGACACCATTTTCGCCAACACCACGTATACTGCACTCGCGTGGTGGACACGCTGCTCCAGTTTCGACGCTTCGCTTCCTGCCGTCCGGTTCCGATGGCGCGGATGACACTGGAAAATGGCTTCTCAGCGCCAGCCAGGACCGCAGCTTGTGGGGATGGAGTCTGCGACGCGATGGCCAGAGTACAGAGCTTAGCCAAGGTGCCATTCAGAAGAAGGCGAAGAAGATGGGTCTTTTGAACGGAACTTCGGAGGGCTCAAAGTCGCATGGCAAGTTGGAGGACTTGAAAGCCCCTGCAATCACCTGTATTGCGTGCTCGCTCAACCGCGATGGCGGGATGGGAGCGATGCCTGGCGTTGGCGGTATCTGGAACAACTCCTCGAAAGTGAAAGGACAGGATAAAAAGGCTGTCGAGGTTAACATGACTGGATGGGAAAGCATTGTCACTGGCCACGCTGGAGATAAGACTGCAAGAACATGGTACTGGGGACGAAAACGGGCAGGCAGGTGGGCATTCGACACAAGCGATGGCACCGAAGTCAAAAGTGTGGCAATCTCTGCCTGTGGAACATTTGCGTTGATCGGTTCTGCTGGCGGTGCGATCGATATGTACAACCTGCAATCCGGACAGCACCGGAGAAGATTCCCTGCTCGTCTAACACCAGCCGAGGCCAAGAAGTACAAGCTTCAACAGCTGCAAGCTGAGGACAGTTTATACGCGCCTGATGACAACCTACCTCGCAAGTTCGCCAAGGGCGAGGGCAAGCATAAGGGATCAGTCACTGGTCTTGCCGTAGATGGGTTGAACCGAACTGTGATCAGTTGCTCTGACGATGGGAGATTAAAGGTACACCTGATGCTCCCTAAACTTGAACCTGCGTGCTAATTTGCATAGTTTTGGGATTTCTCAACCGGAATCATGCTTCACGAGATCGACTGGTATCCCATGACCAAGATACTAGGGCTTCGCTATCACCCCAATAGTGACCTCATTGCTCTGGGCTGCGATGACGGATCGATACGTGTACTGGATATTGAAACCAAAAGGCTCATCAGAGAGTTGTGGGCTTCACAGTCTCACGCTGAGCTACAATCACTTGACTTCACTTTCTCGAACGACGGCCGATGGATCATATCAGCAGCTTCGGACTCCACCGTGAGAGTCTGGGATCTCCCCACCGGCCATCTTATTGATGCCATGAAACTACCCAAGAAATGCAACACCGTGGCTTTCTCACCTTCGGGAGAGTATCTCGCCACTGGCTTTGATGACGAAGTGGGCATTCATATCTGGACCAATCGCACGTTGTTTACACATGTATCCACTCGCCAAATCACCGAACAGGACATTGCGGCGGTCGGCGCACCTACCGCATCTGGCGAAGGTGGTGTTGCCGTTGTTGAGGCTGCGGCAGCCGATGATGAGCAGGAGGAGGAATTCGACGAAATCACTGTGCCCATCATGGACCAACTCAGTGACAAGATTACGACACTGAGTCTGGTGCCTAAATCACGCTGGCAGACCCTACTCCATCTCGACGTTATTCGTGCACGTAACAAGCCAAAAGAAGCCCCAAAAGCGCCAGAGAAGGCCCCATTCTTTTTACCTTCTCTTGGTCAAGACAAGGCTGCGACTGAGAGCACTCTTGCTGCGCACCAGCCAGATTCGGCGTCACGCATTACCAACTCTGCATTGGCTTCCCGTTCGACTGCCGCTAATTCTACAAACGAGTTCACGCGTCTGCTCGCATTGGCTTCTCAAAGTGAACAATTCACGCCATTACTCGCGTATCTGTCCTCACTACCTCCTTCAGCAGCAGATATCGCTATCCGCACACTTGACACTGCTGAGCCGTATACTGAGCTCCGCACATTCATCGAAGCACTGACAGCCAGGCTCAGAGAACGAAGAGACTACGAGCTCGTGCAGGCATGGATGAGCGTTTTCTTAAGGATACACGGAGACGTGGTAGTACAAGACGAAGATCTTGTTACCGAATTGAAGAAGTGGCAAGACGAAGCGAAAAGGGAGAGGGACAGGGTCGGCGGATTGGTGGGCTACAGTGTTGGCGTTGTCGGATGGGTCCGAAGTGCGAGATAGAGAAAAGAGCTACTTTCCGATCACGGAGAACTAGTCCAGTCGATGACGCTCAACGCGACGTCCTTGACCAAAGAAGTATGTCATTTCACGGCCGTATCACAGATTACTTGTCTCGTCTTCCAATTGTTTCTTTTGGAGATTACAACGACACCTCGGATTGCCGGACAGAAAGCAGTTACCATGTCCAATACCGCCAAGCGTCAAGGTAACTCCCTGAAATGCTTACAAGTTTGCGAGACTCAGCACTCAGAACGTATTCTCATGAAATGCCGCGGCCAAAGGTACTGCCGCTCAAGTTTGCCGTTTCCCCAGCCCTGTACCCCACAATGTCTGTCCCGCGTTCTAATGCACGTCTTTTTCCCGATGGCTAAACATCGGGCCGTGCTTCTGACCTATGACACAACGCGATCTTTACTACTACTCCGCATTCCGTATCGTTCGAAGTGGTGCCAACTAGCACCCGCCAGACCATCCCCGCAAAATGCTTGAACCGCGGAACTAACGATGCTTATAATGGTGAGGAATTCCGTTAGTGAGGACATGGGTGAAGATGGTTTGCACAAGCGTGAGGAACTTGGCTAGACTCGCGCAATTTTCTAGTTCCGGGTGGCGGAGTATAAATGGGTGTATGCGCTGTTGGAGGGCAAAAGCGTGGATTTTTGTCTCAGGGAGGTCGACATGTTGCACTCATCGGCGCTGGTCCTCGCGCTTGCAGCCAGCTTAGGTAGCTGCGCATATCCTACCGCAGCTCCAACTGCCCAAGTGAAGAACGGATCGTACGTCGGTCGCTACTCACCGGAATACAATCAAGATTTCTTCTTGGGTATTCCGTATGCGCAGCCTCCTGTAGGACCTTTGCGTTTCCGAGATCCAGTGCCCTTGAATGCTAGTTGGACCGAAGCCAGGCCTGCTACAGCATACTCCGGAGAGGTACGTAATGAATCACGCTCTTAGGATAACCACATACTAATTCTGAAAACCAAAGTGCTACGGCTATGGCTCAGACCAGTGGAACTACCCGGTCTCGGAGGATTGTCTCTACATAAACGTAATTCGCCCTGCTGGCTACGAACATGAAAAGTTGCCAGTTGCATTTTGGATCCACGGTGGTGGATTCTATCAAGGAGGCGGCGTCGATCAGCGCTACAACATCTCCTTTATGGTCGAAAATTCAGTCAAGATTGGCAAGCCCATTATTGGAGTTAGTATCAATTACCGACTGAGTGCATGGGGCTTCTTGAGCGGAAGCCAGGAGCTTGTCGATGCTGGCACGCTGAATCTTGGTCTGCGCGACCAGAGACTGGCATTGCATTGGGTTCAGGAAAACATTGAAGCATTTGGTGGCGATGCGGAGCAAGTCACGATTTTCGGCGAGAGTGCAGGAGGAGCATCTGTGGGATTCCACATCACGGCATATAGCGGACGCGACGACAAGCTTTTCCGCGCCGCCATCTTGCAGTCCGGCAATCCCATCAACTATGGAGCCTTAAACGGTCCTCTGGGATACGCGCGCATGTACAATGAGCTCACCCGGCGGACAAATTGCGCAAATCAGACAAGCCCTCTCGAGTGTCTGCGTGCTCTACCTGCCGAGCAGCTCAACACAGCCATCAACACGACAAGCACGACGCTGAATGTGACAGGCTTCAATCCAATCCTCGACGGCGACTTCATTCAGAAACGTACATCGATCCAACTCGAAGCTGGCGAATTCGTCCACATTCCCATCATCGTAGGCGCAAACTCGGACGAAGGCACAGCGTTCAGTCCCTCACCTGTCAACACCACCGAAAATTTCTACGCATTCCTCTTGAACAGCACGCGCAGCTCCGTCCCAGCCGAACTTGCGAACCAACTCCTCAAAGCATACCTCGACGACCTGTCCGTCAATGTCGTGGCTAGTCTCGGAAACCAACGTCCCGGTCCTCAATATGGCGCACAATTCCGCCGCTCAGCATCCTACTTTGGCGACCAGCTCTTCATCGCACCGCGGCGCAAGACATGCGAGACATGGGCCGCCGCCGGCCTGCCGGCATACTGCTACCGGTTCAACGCCATCCCCGCCGGTCTCCCTCCCGCCCTCGGCGCCACACATTTCCAAGAAGTGTCATTTGTATTCCTAAACTTGCAAGGTGTGGGATACATGCCTGCCGCGGTGCCGCCATTCACCAACAAGACGGAAAGCTATCGGTCGCTGTCACGCTTCATGAATAGCAATTGGGTTAGTTTTGTGCATGATTTGGATCCGAATGCGTGGAGGCAGACGAATCAGTGGAGCGGGAATGAGGCACTGTGGCCCAAGTATAGTGTTGAGAATCCGCTGGATTATGTGTTTGATGCGAATGTCACGAGTTTTGTCGAGGCGGATACGTATAGGAAGGAGGGGATGCAATTGATCAATGACAATGCGCTGGAGGTGTATTTGAGGTAGACTATGGAACATAGATAGCTGGTGGCGAATATCATCATATCCAATACTAATCAGTCTACACGCATTCAGCGAAATTAATTTGCATCTGGACAAGACAACGAGTTTCGGCGGCGATAACTAGAGTAACGGCGGTGATGACGTCACAGTCTTTCTGTCAAATGTCAGCTCATGCTGTCGTCGCCGATAGGGCACATAAATCATGTCACTCTTGCCCGGGGTAATGATCGCTGGCAAGGTCAGACCTGATCGAAGCAGGGAATTCTTTATGGACATGGAAGGATGCAAAGGATCCATAGTGGTGGGGATCCTGATCGCCAACCTGGGCATCGATAAGCGAGAATGCCATGCTGAACACATGGGAAACTTTGAGAAAGCCATGCGTGTCTGGTAGCCCGAGATTCCCATTGCTCTGGTCTGGCCAGCACTGAAACATGATTTCAAGCAGCTGGGTAGCATACTTGCACCATGCAGCATGCGAAATGCGCAGGAGGCGTTTCCGCGGTGTCCACGACAGCCTGGCCAGCGCTTTTTATTGATCGCCTGTGATGGTGTGGCTTCCGCCTTTAGCGTATCAGTGACGCAATGGCAATTGCAGCTCCACCTCTCCAACGCGTCCCTCCAAGCCTTGTTAACACAAGACCGACCTAGAAACCGCATTTCTTAACTTTCCCATCTTGTATTTTCCCCTCTTCCTGACATCGGTCCTACTCAACGCCATGGGTACCCAGGGAATGGTCTTCAAGGACCTCTTGCCTTTGCCGGACACGGATCCGACGCAGCATGAGGGCACCACGACTACGCTAACCGACGCGCCTACAGAGAGTCACGCGCTAGCTTTGGAGGCAGCTAAGGCTGTTCACCCAGCTGAGGCTGGTGCTGCTCAGGTTCAGCATGAGGAAGAGGTCGTGGATCTTGGATGGAACGAGCCAAAAGAACATGTCGCGAAGCCTTTGGTCGGAGGTCTTTCTAACGAGGACTTATGGCTGCTCGTTCGACGTTTCAACAAGGTGAGACAGCAGTAAGAGACAGGTCAGTGGGCCTTGGCTAATTGTACATAGCAAATGTACCATGTCAAAGAACTCACGACAGCACCGCCTGGTGGGTTGGACCTGAACATTGCCGATGAAGAGGAGTTTTCGCCAGACAAGCTGCGCGCCAACGTTGAACGCCTTTATATGACGATAGTAAGTCAACAAAGCACCGTTGCGTTGCTCTCTCTAAACCAGTGTTAGGGCATCGGTATGATGGCATTTGGCAAACACATCGTGCGATTACGTTCATGGCGAGAAACACGTCGGACCGCGTGCTTCTGCGCCGCCTACTTTGCTGGTTGGATGCTCGATCTGATCATGCCCCTTGTTTCTGTCACTCTCATCACTCTTATTGTCTACCCTAGGGCTCGTGAAGTCATGTTTCCGCCCGCTCCATTAGCTCTCGTCAGCTCCAAAGGAGGGGTTCAAAAACCTAAGGCTGGCACGCTTGGTAGTACCGACAGCGCTACAGGAGCCCCCGAAAATCACAAGGGTGAGGCTGTGGAACAAGAAGCATCCAACTTCGTCAATGGCATTGCTTCTGTGGCTCTGTCGAGTGCTACCGGTAAGCATCCTCAGGGTGAACCGCCGGAAGGCGACGCACACGAGAAGAGCGTTCCAGATCCTACGCGTATCGCTATCGGTGCTGCAGATGCCAAAGACGTCACCGCTGGCGCTACCCCATCCAAAGAGCATGATAAAACCAAGGTGCCCATGGAGACCGCCATGTGGACCAAGATGCGACCTGTCATGCACGGCCTTGCCGACGTGACAGATACATGGGAGCGTTTCGCAAAGTAAGTGCTAATCGAAATCTGGAATGCTGCCACTGACGCGTTGGTAGCATGCTTGAAACAACACCTCCATTTCCTAAGAACAAATATCACTATCGTCTCGCGGCCGTCATTGCCCCGCTTCTGCTGATCTCCTTATTTGTAACATCTTACATGTTCATGAAGGGACTCACCTTTGGCGTCGGCTTCGGATTCTTCGGCGACCCTCTCATCTGGCGAGGTCTCGACCTCTTGAACCGTACGATTCCCAATTGGCAGAAACTTCTGGAGCTACGCAACACTCTACTGAAGGGCGTTCCCACCAACGCACAGCTCACGATCACTCTCCTTCGAGTTGGCGAGGCCAACAAGGCTCCCCTACCACCTCCACCACACATCAGTACCCCACCACCAGAGAAGCCTGTCGACATTAGCGAGCAAGAGCTCCGCGCAACAGGAGCCGACTGGCCCCTGAACGCTACGCAAGAAGAGCTCGACGAAGCCATGGCCCACGATCCCACCACCGCCCATGAAACCGGCGGCCCAGACATCGACAACGCCAAGGACTCGAAAAAGGGCAAGAAGTCCAACAAGATCGTCAACTTCTTCCGCGGCACCGTCAAAGGCGGCGTCGAAACCTCCATCGGCGCCGACAAGGTCAAAGCTGCCGTAGGATCGGAACATGCCAAAAATCGTCTCGGCGCCGTGCCATCAAAAAACGCAGACATGACGTCTGGTCCCGTAGAATTCAAGTCTCGATTTGACGGTAAGAAAGGCCACTTGTACATCACGACCAAAGCCACCATTCCATGCATTGCGTTCTCAACAGACAAGACGATTGAGAAGATTGGCACCATGAGCCGCGAGGATTTGCATCCGCTGTGGAGTATTCCCGTGGGCGATATCAGCGAGATTAGAAAAGTCGGCGGGTACGGCTGGAAGGCCAAGTTGGTGGTCGGATGGGCAATGGGCAGGGAGGTCGCGGATGGGATTGTGATTACGGATCGGAAGGGGACAGAAACGAGGTTGACGGCTATGCCGTTAAGAGATGAGTTGTTCAATCGCTTGGTGGCCATGGGTGGGCAGAAGTGGGAGTGTTGGTAGATGCTGGATGGTTGCGGAGTGTGAATCGATGGTGAAGAACACAGTAATGTTATAGCCGGGAATGTTTCGATGTGGTGGCGGAGGATGAGAATTGGGTAATAGAGGCTCCTGGAGGTACTCGGGATGGCGAAGTGATTGTTTCATTGACATTGGGATAATATACCTAGGATACCTTTGGCCTGAGAACGGCCGTCATGAGCATATACCTTGCATGACTTTACTGAATTCAATTGATCATCACAAACAAGTTTCACTGCATAGGCACGACTGTAGGCCTGATGTTGAGATTTAAGATGCTACATCTAGCCACAGCTGGATGCATACGCATCAACTTCTCGTGCCATTGCACATGTGCATTGCTCATCGCGGAGCATTTCAAAGCACTTTTCATCCCTCACCATCTCATCCTCAGCACGCCGAAGATATCCCCGGTACACTATCAGCCCGTTCCAAATCACCCAACTCACATTCGTCACCACCTACTCCTCATCCACGTCCATCTTCTCGTCCTCCTCCTGCGCAGCCTTGAAGCCCGCCTGGAACGAACCGCAGGCCTGCGCAGCAGCAAGCGCCAGATGGTACTTCATCTGGAGCTTGCTGCCGCTGGCGTTCAGGCCCTTGGTGCGGCACATCTTCTTGAGGTCGGACTGAGACCACTCATCGTCGGCGTCCTTGAGGGAGTCGAGGAGCTCGTGCTTGAGCTTGCCGGCCGTGTCCAGGCCGCGGTTGGCGCACATCTTGACGAGGTCCGAGAGGTTGAGGTAGCCGCGGGGGTCTGGAGTGTCGGCGGTGACCTTGGAGTTGGAGAGCGTCAAGGCGTCAGAGGAGAACGAGACCTTCTTGGGGGAGGCCACATCCTTGTTCTTGCCCTTGTTCGCCTTCTTAGCGACGGCTTCGTTCTGCTTCTTGATCTGGGCATTGCGCTGAGCGCGGGCAGTGGCATGCTCCTTTGCGCGCTGAGAGCGGACCTGGGCGGCGGCGGCACGATGCATGGCACGCTGGGCCTTGTCCTCTTCCTTCTGTTGACGCTTAAAGGCAATCTCCTCGGACTTCTGTGCGTTGCGAGTCCTAGCCTCGTCCTTGGCTTGGCGCTCAATGGCCTCTTTAGCGTCCTTCTCAGCCTGTTCCTTGTTACGAGCCTGCTCACGAGTCTCACGATAAGTCTCGAGCTCGAAGCGACGAGCATCAGGGTCGTCGTCCAGGTCGGTGGGGATGCGAGCGGTGCCATCGCTCAAGGCGTTGTAGCGCTCGCGACAGGCAGTGGCAGAGAAGAGAGCGTCCTTGTGAAGGCGGCGCATGTACTCGGACACCTTGCGGAAGCGCCATGCACGCATACGCTCAATCTCGTAGTTGATCTCGATGTCAGCGAGGGCATATGCCTGCATCAGGAGAGTGTCCTGTTAGAACATGTCAGTCAGAATACTATAAAAATTGCCAGCGGATAACTCACATCTTCAAACTCCCACTCCTTGTAGCCTTCGCGGAGAAGAAAGTCGACGTTATCAGCTTGGGCCAAGCGGATACGCATGATACGCGTGGAGATGGATTTCTGATCATAGCGAACACGGCCTTCCTTTGCCAGCCTGTCGGCGATTTGGCGGTCACTGAAGCCTTTCTCGCGCATGTTCATCATGAGCTCATCGTCCGAGTCGAGTTCATGGGAGACACGCTTGTGGTAAGCAGGCAATGTCTCGCCCTTCTTGCGATCACGACGGCCGAAAGTACCAGGGACACGCGAGGATGGCTTGGTCACCAAGACAGCGTCCTCATCCAGAATGAAGGGATCGCCGTTGTCGGCCTTGGTGCGCAGGGTGGAGCGCTGGAGGGAGCGCTTGGTTTGGGCCGCGAAGGTGGGCTTGACACGCTTGCGCTTCTGGCCGATGATGTTGTCGTCATACTCGGGGTCGAAGACTTGGTCCTCCTCTTCCTCGTCCTCGTCGTCCTCGTTATCATTCACCATACCGAGGTCATCATAGCAATCAAGCTTGAAGTCATCGTCCTCGGGCTGTAGATTGTTAGCTGATGGGGCTACAGTCAAGCATCGGGATACTCACATCATCGGGGCCCTCAGCTTCGTCTATGTTATCCTCCACCTCATCGTCGCCATCGGCCACAAGGTCCATGTCAGCGAGGTCGTCCTCGAGCTGGACCTGGTCGATTGGCTCGTCGCCTACAGAGTCTGTCAGTATATCACGCGGATTAAGCACTTGCAGTGACACCTACCATCAAAGATGAGGGTATTGTCAGCCATGGCAATGGTGTTGGAGGTATCAACGTGCTGTTGTTGGTAGCTGTTGTGTCGTGTGGGCGACTTGAAGTGAGACGCGGTGGGGTATTTGTAGTTCTAGGACGTTCTGTTGAGAAATTGAAGCGCTTCGCGAACACCTTTTGTGCGGCACGCGCACGGACAGCTCAGACCGATGTAGTAGCCGAAGGTGAAGGCGGGTAGCAGAGCTTGACCGGAGTTAGGCCGGTGGCTACAGGCTGTTCAGGCGGAGTGAAAGGTTTTGATGCTTCGAATAGTGTTGCCAGCACTGTATCCGGGAAACAAGTGGAGAATACAGGAAGGTACAGCTCAGGTTGTTATATCCACAGTCCTCGCCGCGGAAGTCGCCACTCAACAAACAGACGAAGCCCGCCTGCCTTACGTGATGATGTGAGAGAGTCGGCATGAGGTAAGAAAGCGGCATTGAGATCTTGAGGTAGTGCAGAGATTGATTCAACCGTGGATGTGGTCAGATAGCTAGAAAACGATTGGGAGGACGATTGGCTCAGTCAATGGCGGCCTGGTTGTACCACCAAATGTAACATCTGTAAAGGTTTTGAAAATACTCAAGAGGAAAGCACGAGCAACTAAGGATGCAAGACATAGGAAAGATAATAGCTGCAGACCAATCAACGTTTTCGCGTGGTACGAATGAAGGCTAGTGGAAAGAACGCAAGCGTAGAATGAAATCGAGTGGAGGTGTGGTTGAAATGTACTGTAGGCGCACAAATATGTCATGAATGTAAGTGGAACATCCTCTTCATCATTGATCTGAAAGGGTACGCCAGTCAAGGCCTGCATGTGGGATTGATAGATGGATGTTTCCGCTGAAGACAGTGCATGAAATCGCCAATGAGCGATGATCCAGAGCAGGGAAACCGCAGATCTTTTTGGAAATTCTCGTCCTTTTTATGCTGAGGAGTCCATCTCGGTGCAACTCTGTATAGCAAGGAGGCATGCTCTTTGCAGATTAGTTGCACCACACGCAGTGGTGGAAGGTGATTGAGATTTCCAATGTCCGGGTCTTTGTCAATGATTCCCGACCGGAGACATGCATTTTGGTGTAACTGTGCACTTCGAGCAATCTGTTGCTGGTCTAATCGGGAGTGGTGAAGTGTCAAGGGAAAACAAATGTTGGGCGTCGTCGCGCTAAGCCATGTGGCGCGAGCTCCAGGCCCGCATCCCTGCCAATGACGCAACGCATCGTTCTTGGGCATGGAAAGATGGCTGCAATCAGGGCGCGCAGCAGGGCCACGACAACATCCTTATAGTCGCCGCGCATGTGAGATCGCCTCTTAGTACCCTGTCATCCTTCCGACACCCCACCCCGCATACCTCGAACCACTCGCTCACATTCACTTGAATCGTGCGACAACCCAGCTCGAACTCATAGCAAGCAGTGACTCTCGAAGATGGCATCCTACCTGCAGAAACTGCGCCGGCAGTCCAAGCACCTCATACCACAAGGTGGAGACAAGCATGAAGCAACACCAAAAATCGAGGAGCCGATTAAGGTTCAAGAGACGCCCAAGGTGCAGGAGCCTACAACAACAACAAATGCAGGCCCCAGTGATCCTGTCACCTCTCCACCGCCCCCGACAGTGACGGAGCCAAGCGAAGAACCGGCCGCTGAGCCCGTCTTGGACGAAGAAGACCAAGTCTTCCTCGAGCGACTCGCCGCCATTGCTTCTGAGCCAGAAGGAGACGCGCCTCCGCTGCCAAACAGGCCAGCCCAGGTGGTCGACGATAAAGGCGAGACACGGGTTGGGAAAGACGCCCAGATCGCGCTAATGGCCGGCGCAGACAAGATCCCCCTCCCTCAGAGTCCTCCCGAGGTCACGGCGGAGACCAGTGAGAAGGGCAAAGGCAAGGCCAGCGGACTGGACAGGAAGAAGAGCGTCATGTCGTACTTCTCGCTCGACAGGTTCAAGAAGGGCGACAAGGACAAAGCGCCCAAGGATAAGACTGGAAAGCTGTCGGAGAAAGAGCGACTGTCGTTGGCAGACGACTTGCAAGCTGCGGCCGAGGCAACCAAGGTCAACGACGCAGAGGAGCAGAAGAAGGAAGACAAGGAGCTGACCGACATCCTCGACCAACTCAACCTCTCCGCCGTGAACAACCGCGTCTTCTCCTTCAGTAAGGAGTCTGAGGAACTACTCAACAAGTTCACTCAAGTCCTAAAGGATATCGTCAACGGTGCACCAACGGCGTACAATGATCTCGAGAAGCTCTTCACAGACTATGACGCCCAACTCAAGAAGATGTATGGTGGACTGCCACCCTTCCTGCAAAACATGGTCAAGTCGCTACCTGCTAAGCTGACTGCCACTTTGGGACCTGAGTTGCTAGCGGCCAATGCCGAGAAGCCTGGCTTTGACGCGAAGACAGCCGCTGGTGGAAGCAAGAGCAAGAGATCAAAGATTCCTTCTATTCCAAGCCTGAAGAGTTTGGTGACTGCTCAAGGTGCCGTAGCGACTGCGTTGCGTAGCATTGTGAACTTCCTCAAGTTCCGCTTCCCGATGCTGGCGACTGGAACGAACCTTATCATGAGTCTGGCAGTGTTCCGTAAGTCGAATTTATACAATGAGGATGACTTGGCCCTGCTAACATTCCACAGTACTCCTGTTCGTCTTTTGGTACTGCCACAAGCGCGGTCGCGAAACTCGCCTCGAAAAGGAGCGCCTCGCTGCTGAGGATCCCAACTCTGCACAAGCCAGCAGCGCATCTTCCATCAACGAAGATGCAGACTCCATCTTCGGCGATAAGCCCAAGCGAAAGCCCGTTGGATCTTCCGGTCCTGTTACCACAGGAGAGGTTCCACAGAGGGAGATACCCCGAGAGCCACTCATCATCAGTGATGGCAGGGACGATGCGCCTGCCACTGTCAACGACCTTCCCAGTGTAAGCCATCTGCCTGATCCGAAGGAGGGCAAGGTGCCTGAGCCTGCTTCGCCGGTGGAAAAGAAGTGAAATGGTCTGAGCATATTTAGCAGCTCGTTTGGTTTAGATTGATGTCCCCCTCTGTTCCTATACCCCGCAATGATTAATGTCCTAATATCGATGCCGCATATGAAGCACTCAAGGTCTAATAATTCATAAAATACCTCCGATCTTGCCTGTTCGTTCCGTCTTTGCTTGCCATCATCACTCTGGCTTCTTCGCATGAATCACCACAACCTCAAAATACGCGTGCACCTTTCGTTCCTTGACCCCGTTTCTAAACTTGGCAATAAACACCTGCGCCTCCTCTGGACTCCACCCCATAACCTTTGTTAACAAGAACAACCCCCACCCCTCCGCGCCCTGCGTAATATGCAAGAAGTTCCATCTCCCCAGTTCCTTCATATGCGGATCCGCTGGCCAGCCATTGACGGGGACTTTGTATACCTGCTCGACGACATCGACAAACCCTTGGTTCCGGATATACGTGGACAGATTCCAGACTTCGTAAAACGATTTTCCGAATTTCTTGGACGCTTCGTGAAATACATCGCTCCATTGCGACAACACATGGTCGGGTTTCAAAGTCCCGTCATCAGACTTGAACTGTATGCTCATTTCCAACTGATGTAGGTACCCGCCTGGCAGCATGTGTTCCCAAATCTGTGCATAGAGCGCCGGCCAGTCCGCTATACTTCCATACAAGCCCCGGATGTTTATGAAATCGAAATGGCTGACAGGCCATGTCCATAGACTTGTTACGTCGTCGATTTCGAACTTGCAGTTTGGTGGAGCGAAGCTTGGTTGGATGGGGGATAAGTCTACGCCGAGGACTTCTGCGCCGGGATGCTCGTCGGCCATGTCGAGGCACCATATTCCCGTCCCGCAGCCTAGGTCGATGATTTGTTTGGGGTTGGAAATGGGCGCCAGGTGAAGTTTTTGGTTGAGCAGGATGAGAAACAAGTGGTGTGCAATGTCGAGTTGATCGTTTTGCACTTCGTCATTCGGTCCCCAGTATTCCCCTGCGCGGAATTTGTGGTACCGGCGCCCATTTTCGTAACGGTGCCGCCAGATAGTGCTGGGAATGGAGGTGGTGTCGCTGAGGTGGTCCGAGTCGCCGTAGGCCGAGTCCGAGTCGGAAGCGGTGTCGTCCTGAATAGGGTCAGATGGGGCTTAGTTGTGGGCATACTCGAATCACGTGGTGAGATCATATGTGCGATCTTTTAACGAGCATACAGAGGGCTTACTTGGGCGGTGACGATTGGGTTTATTTGCTGCGCGCTTGCTGATGGACCTTCGACCGGTACTTCATCTTGTGTGGCTGGGACCTCGCTCACAGGTGCGTCTGCTGATCCTGATGCTGCGACCGTAGGCTCAATATTCGTTGCCTGGGGCGTGAAAGTATCTGCAGTCCTCACTGATGATGGCTCTGCAGTGTTTTCCGAGGTCGTCATAATGGGCATCTATAGTGCAATGCTGATACAGGATTCGGCTGGATGCAGGGTGTGGTTCCAGATCTCTTGAACATGCACTGGCGCCACTTTGCTAGTGTTATTTCACAAGTTCTTTGTCAGGTTGTGCACTAGACACCTCGAAATTTGGATAGAGTGTAGGAGGAAATGAACATGAAGCAAGCATGGACAGTTTTCGGGAGAGACTGCAGAATCTTTGTACAGAAAATCATCCTTGCGCGTATCACTGATTGGCCTGTTTTGAATGTGCAATGACAGATCCGAGTGCAGCGGGAAGCATGCCTAAGCGGCCGTCAACGTGGTTGTGACCTGAGAATCGGAGATGCCCTGCACCTACGACCGGATTGAGGTTGGCTTCACAGGGTCCAGGCGGAGTTTTCCAGGTTTCCCCACTCTTGCTTCCGTACTCTCTCATGCACAGTTTCGCTTGTTACTTTTTGGTGCTCGAGGTCGTAAAATAAGATGGGAGCGTCCAGTAGAGCTTGCCGCTGTACAAACGGTTGATTGCATTGTGCCGCTGAGAACTGGACCGATATATTCGTCCCGAGTCGAGGAGCACGAACAATCGACGCTAAAGACCTGGCGCGCGGGTCTCGACTCCAGCCACAATCCATGTCAATTCAGCGCCGTCAGCGGAATTCCCAGACAGCGGCATTGGACCGGAAAGTCTTACGGTAGCCTGCTTTGGCTGCGTGCCGTCCGCATGGCAGCTACTGTATGCAAGCACGGGCGCCATGCTTCCAGGCTGGTCGCGACATGGCCGTAGTATCAATTGCGAAACTCGCTCATGCAAGGCTATTACTACCAATAGAGAGCGCTGCGCACAATGGATGCCCCGCGTACGATGGCAGATCCTCCCGGGCCTCCATCCTCCACCATCGCAACAACCTCGGGCCTTCACAGCTTCTACCGTGGGATCAATCCACTTTGGCAGGAGCTCCACAACATGGTAGCCAATTCGCCGAATTTTGTGGCAGGGATGCCGTTTGCGCCATTTCTCGTGGTACCGTGGGCGGTGTTTACTGTCCTTTTGGTGATCACACTGTTCTCGGTTTGTCTCATCTTTGGTCGACTCCATGAATACTGGCGTTTGAGACACTTCAAGGGTCCAGCCACGACTGGGGTCTCTTGGCTGTGGCACTCACGGGCTGTCATTAGCGGACGAGCGCACGAGTACTACGGCGATGTCACTGCGAAATATGGTACTAAATGGATGCCATTTGATCTTGACATGTCTGTTGACCTGATGAAGGACCGATTGCGAAAGTCGCGCCAACTCATCTCATTACCAGCGACCCCGAATTCTGGGCCAGAATAAACGGGGTCAGGTCGCCTTACCGCAGGTCAACTTGGTAGTAAGTGTGCATATATGACATCGGCAGGAAAACAGAACTGACACTGATCAAAGTTACCACGCTGCACGTTTCGAACCAGGCAAGGACAACGTGTTCACGGAATGTGATACAGCTCGCCACGATGTCAGAAGGAAGAAGATGGCTGCTGGTGTGAGTAATGATTATGGTTTATTTTCTTTGAGATGAGAAAATCTTGCACATCAGCTATACTGACCTTCTCTAGTACTCTGGCAAAGAGAATCCTAGCCTTGAACCATCCATCGATACACACGTCAAAGAGCTTGTCGATCTGGTCCGTAAGTATGCGGCACCGCCGGCGTCTGGCAATGTCTCAACACCCATGGACCTGGCCAAAAAGATTCCATACTTTACTCTAGATGTCATTTCGCACGTAGGTCTCGGTCAGCCATTCGGTGACCTCATCGCAGACAAGGACCAAATGGACTATCTCAAAGCTTCCGAGGAAGGCCTAAAGATCGGCAACTCAGCATGGGCTATGGGACTCAATTGGCTTCCAGGAACACCCATTATCGGCCCGGCAATCAGTCCTTCTGAGAAAGATCCATCCGGATTTGGGCGCATGATGGCAGAAGCACGCAAGCTTATCGATGCGAGGAGACTCCAGTCTACCGATGCCAAATCAGACATGCTTGCGTCGTTTGTACGGCATGGTGTGGAGGGAGATGATCTCTTCCAAGAGGCTTTTGAGCAGATCGTGGCTGGCTCTGACACAACTGCGGCCGCGATCCGAATCATCATGCTCTACATCATGACCAGTCCGCGCGTCTACAGAAAACTGCAAAACGAAATTGATGAGGCTGCCAAATCCAGTGCAGCTCTAGATTCATCACGCATTATATCAGATCTTGAAGCGCGTCGTCTGCCATATCTAGGTGCTATTGTGCGTGAAGCAATTCGAGTAAGTACCAGGCGCAATGCATTTATTGAGATTATCCAGCACGCGAACATGCATACTGACATAGCATAGTTAATACCACCAGTTGTCAACTTGTTCTCACGTGTCGCACCAGATGAGGGTGACGTTGTCACCATCGAAGGCAAAGAGTACCACATTCCTGGCGGCACACTGATCGGCTATTCCGCCTGGTCGATGCACCGCAATAACAGCGCTGTCTACGGAGAAGACGCAAATATATTCCGACCCGAGCGATGGCTCATGGAGCAAGACACACCAGAAAAGAAAGAGATGTATGCCAAAATGATCAAGACTAATGATATGATCTTTGGCTCTGGACGATGGGTGTGTCTTGGAAAGAACATTGCAATGCTTGAGATTCATAAGTGCATCTTCGAGCTCTTCCGGAACTTTGACTTCGCACTTTCGGATCCGGCTCAACCGTGGACGACACACAATTCTTTGGGGTTGTGGGAGATTCATGACATGTGGGTGGATGTAACAGCAAGAACGTGACCATTTCTAAGTGTTTTTCTGGACTAGTTTGGTTGTACTCCAGTTTCAGTATATACCTCAGAGACAGCGCACGGCTTGCTAGTTTTATCAATGTAATAGTACACTACACCTAAATCTAGTCGGAAACAGTGTGTACAGACCTCTGGCCATGACGTAGTCCGAGCGCCATGGCAAATGCCGAAACTGAAACGGCACGCATACACCCAAAAACATGGCAGCCACGTTCCGATCTCGCACCTCTCACAATAATGCGCAAGCGTACGCCACAGTCACGTCTTCGCAGTCAGCGTATTCCGTGTATCCCACATCACTGCGCCATGCCGACTCCGGGTACGACACGTCAGGCTACGAGCCGAGCGAGCATCCTCATTTCGCTGCACGCTACCAGATTGCCGTAGACCAGAATGGCATGGATCCACAGACGTCGCAAAGAGAAGATGATTTTCTCCACGGCGATGCAACTACTGCTGCGCCGCTGCAACACGAAGACATAGGCGGGCACGCTGAGGCACAACCAGACAACGGCGACCCGCAACCAGAACACTTCGACATGCTCCCCCCACCCTCATCGACGCACGCCTCGTGGCAAGCACTTCACGACTTTGCACAATCGCACGCCTCGCAACATGGCTACGCGCTCTCGATCAACACGACGGCGAAGAATCGCTCGCGCATCAAGCTCGCCTGCGTATGCTTCGGCCAGCCCAAGAACACACACAAACTCACTGCCGAGACAAGGATACGGAAAAACAGGGTCAGCTATAAGACGGGCTGCAGGATGTGGGTTGAGGGGCGGAAACAGGAGGACGGAACATGGTTATTGCGTGTGGGCGAGGCGCAACACAACCACGCTGGACGACCGAGCGAAGGCTGGGCTGTACAACGGAAGAGGACATGGGGCGTTGTAGGCGGGAGAATCGGCGTCGGCGGCGTCACTGCGAAAGAAGAATTGGCCAAGCTAAGCAGCACAAGTAAAAGCGTCGCAACAGATGAAGACGACGACCGCGTTGTCGAGGAAGAGCCCGAGGCCGCACTCTCCCAGCTCCACACCTCCACCCATAGCCTCGAGCGAGGGGGTCTCGTCTGGAAAATCGTCGAGCAAGAAATGCTTCGTAAAACCGAACCGAATGCAGGCCGCGATCGCGGCGTCGGAAGGACCGTCGACGTCCTCCAGGCAAGACTGCCGGGTATACGCATATTCAAGCGCGATGTGTACAACATTCGCGCGCAGATCAAGAGGGCGCGCAAGGCGGCGGGGCAGCAGGTTGGCGAAGGCGTGGGGAGTGACGAGGAGGGCGAAGAGCGGCGGCAAGAAGGTGCGGAGAAGGACGGTGCAGAACATGAGGACGACGAGACCGAAATTGCGGGCACCACTGCGGTGTCAGCTATATTGCCGCAACGCACGAACCGTCAAGTGGAGCCAGCGACTGTCCATATCCGCGACTTTGCGCTCGATCCGCCGCTCAGTGTGCAGAGCGCAGCGAACCCAACGAGTACAATGTCGATGCACGAAGCTCTCTCTGCTTCGTGCGCAGAGTCAGAGCAGTTGAGGAAAGAAGTAGCTCAGCTAAAGCGTCAGCTCGGTGACAAGACCAAGGAGGTCATGGAGAAAGACATTGTGATTGCGGGATTGAGGTCTCAGCTAGACTACATGACAAGTATGGCGATGCTTCCTAGCTGAACGTGCACAGTCTGGCGGGAAGTATTCAGGAAGCACGATTGCGCAGGACTTGCTGAGAGAGAGGCTGGGTGGATATACGTTGTTTCAAGATACCCCAACGTCATCAATGACAGTTAGATAATAGGGATGCAGAGCGAGAATATTTGTAATATACCGGCATCGTATTATGCCTATTCGTACATTTCTTCTTGCCCAGATAATCAGCTACATCGCCATCACTGCAAATCCACCCTGGTCCCATTTCCAGGCAACTTAACCCTAAACAGCACGAACGGCCTCTGCCTCCGATCCGTGCCTGGATAAAACGCCTTGCTGAACGCGAGCTGATTATCCGTGAAGTACAAATACCCATCGTTTGCAACAGACACTACCAGCAAGTGTTAGCATTTCCTTCTATACCACGCAACACATCTTCTGCCGCAAACTAAATACCATAGGGATGTAGACTCACTTGTATCCACCCAACTAATCCTTGGATCGCGCACCAGAACGCTCATGGTTGCATTCGCCGGATTATAAAACCCTATCTCATTCTGCTCCATGTTCCCCGCATATATGAAGCCATTTGTATCCGTTTCGAACCCATCGCTCACGCCCCTTTGCCCGCGATTGACGACCGCCGCTTGCGCTAACAATTCCGATGCTTGACCACGCCCACGTAGCCGTGCTGTCGGAACACTGTACAAGCCTCTTCCACCAACCGGGCCAAAGTAAAGGGCCTCGCCATCAGCAGACAATGTAATTCCATCGCTCCCCAGTGGCACCGTGGTAAGCGGCTGGCCTGTTCCAGGGATGTAATACAGTGGCTGACCCCATACATACGGCACAAAGCCGCGCTCGGCACTGACTTCTGGGATATTGTCCAAATGGCGCCAACTCTCGCCGGTACCGAGATCGACAATGATAATTCCGTTGCGGCCTTCACTGCTCGAATCGGTAATGTATGCTACGCCCTTTCCTGACGCGGAAACCGAGGCGCGCAAATCGAATCGGATGTCATTGAGATATGAATCGGGGAAGGCGACGGTGGCCGGGAAGACGATTGTTTTGATGACGGTGTTGGAGGAAATGTCTACACCAACGAGTTTGGGCCCGCCGTAGGTTGCGAGCACAAGTGTACCGTCGGCGAGTTGGGCGCGGCCGGTGTCGAGGATCCAAAGACGGTCGAGCGGGTCGAGGACAACGCTTTGTACGCCGATAAGGTAGTTGTGGTAATTGGCGCCGGTTGGAGGCGTGGTTGTGTAGTTCACTGCGCCACCAGGTGGGTTATTGATCTCAGCGTTAGGGTAAGGCTTTTCTGTTGAGTTTCCGATCACTTCGGCGACTTGATATTTGTTGTTGTTACCTGTGTTGGTGTTGTTGGAGTCGAGACCGGCTGGGTAGTTGGAGAATTTGCGGCCGCTTCTGGAGACTGTTATGCCTGTGCGGGGATCAGTACTGCGACCACAGTAATGCAAAGCTTGGAAGTACCCGTAGGCCATTGATCATTGTACAGGTGAACAATCTCAAGAGACGGTCCTGCAATGCCAGGATCGCGAAGTAATTGCTGAGCGCTCGTGAGCACTGCAAGTAATGTGCTAGTCACGAGTATTGTGCTTGTAAACATCTTCGACCATTTCTACCATCACTGTTATATTGCGCGCAAACTGGTTTTATAGCTTTCGGATAGCATTGCACCCAACGATGACCTCAAGTCGCGATACGATCACGCACACTCCGTCGGTAATGTAAAGTCTCCACGTCATGTCCATGTCACAATTGCAAGATGTAGGGTAGACTTGTTGATCCAAACTAGGATGCCTCAAATTAGCAGGGATCCGAGAACTGCTAGTCCAAGCTACCCCGCCTTTATCTCGGGAGGCGCTGCTGCATGCTTCGTATGGATGCAGGTACCGCCCAGAGTAGAGAATGCACGATGCATACTTTGTGGCGCTGTCCAATGTCAAGATCGTCGGGAATGCCATGGCTTTCATCCGACCCAACTCTTGACTTGCTCCTCCAAACTTGTTGTGCTTTCTTGACCATTCCAGGTGTATGATTGCTCAGTTTCTTCAACTTCATCTTGAAGGTCAGTCGTAGTTACGGTCACCTTTAGTGTGTCGTGCTGTATTGCAACAGCGATGTCTCGGCTGCTGGTGAGGCCCTTCTTGCTACCCTTGGCACGTATAGTTAATCTTGGGTCGTTTGCTTTGACGATTGCTCTTGAAGAGAACGCGCTCTTCATGCATCGATGGGCTATATGCAGCGCAAGGATCCAATCGAGGTATGTGGTGATTTCTTCAACAGAAGAGAACTTCACAAGCTGAAACAGACCCAGGTCAGTTGCTAGTGAAGCTGGCAATGTCAGTCTGTGCTCTGTGCCAAAGTTGGGCTGTCCAATGACCGTGCGAGTGGAGACGATGACATCTTCAGCTTGTGCTGCGCTGGGAGACGGCAGGGACAGTGTAGCTCTCCCTTCAAAAGGCTTGAGAAATATCTCAAGCAGTCTGTCCGTGGCGGCGAGACTTTTGCTGGAAGGCGCCGTGACACTTTCAGCGAGCTTGGCCCAGGCAGTCTCTCGCGTCGTCTCCAAATTCACTTTGAAACCGGCACTGCCCAGCGTTCTCGCTACAGCTTCCAGATAGCTATAGAGTGAATCGACGTCTTCCAAATGGCGGAAAATTGCTAGAAGCGGGCGTAACAAGGGAGGCGGTGGCTGTTCGCGCTTCTGACCAGAGAGCGGGGGAGGTAGTTGAGACCGTCGATAAAGTCGCATGCTATGCTCGTGAGCGAGCAAGAGACGCAAGCCCTCAGCAACGTTCTGAGCAAGCCAAGCAGACGAATTATCCTGACTTCCGGCTGATTGCTCGTCCCGTGGTATGCAGTCGATCAGAAGTGTTCGTTGTCTGTGCAGACCACTGGTCCCCGAAGCATCCACGCGTATCACCGAATCGCGAAATTCGACTCCGTACGCTAGCAAATGTCGTGACTCAAGGCTCATCTCATGATACAGCTCTTCCTCGAACAGCGAGTCTCGGGCTAATTGTATAGTTTTTTCAATCGCAATTTCCTTGGTGTCGCCTTCTACAGGAAGACAAGACGTGCCCCTGATCTGCCCATTCTCACTAATCCTTACTCGTAGTGTCTTCGGTTTCAGGGCCAGCGCGGGGTCTAAAATGATGCTGCCGTCCTTGTCCATGCGTAACGGCGCGAGGCCTCGAGCTTTGAAGTGATTGCTAGCTGCAGCGATGTCAGTTGTCATGTTTGAGAGGGCTGATAGATTTCGTCATACCTTCAGGTAGTCCGTAGCGCACCGCGAATGGAACGTTGCGCGCATTTTTTCGCAAGCGTTGAAGTTGCCAGCCTTTGTCGGATATAGACACGACCTCCTGCCAGTATTTCGTCTCCCTTCGTACTTCTCTCTCCAACTTCTTGGCAGCTTTCAAAATCTCGTCCGTGGCCGTGTCGAGCACCTCCATCCTTGCACCTTTGGCCACAAGCTCCTGCCGCTGCTCCAGCTCCTGCAAGCTTCTTACTTCGTCTGGCTTGCGCACATGTTGCTCATGGTTTTCCCTGCTCATACCAAATGAGCCGAACGGGACGCCCTGGCTCAGTCCCTCAGTGCGGAAAGTGTGGCTGAAGGAATTGACTGATCGCCTATTGGGATCCACGGAGAGGGCCATAGAGATAACATCGACGAGATTGTTTGCGGCGAACTTGCACCACCTGCTGGTCGTCAGTATAGTAATTGAGACGTCAGTAACACACAAAGCTCTTACTCGATGTTGCTTGCCATTTCCTGCTGGGCGCGAAAGACATCTTGAATCCGTTTTTCCTTTTCTTGCGCGACATCTTCTTTGCCCTCATCCTTTTTGTCTGCAGCAACCACTGCTCCTTCAGAACTATCTTTGCCGGCAAGTATGTCGTCTTGCAGCGACTTCTCCGTGATGTTGCGAAGGTGCCCGCGTTCACTGGTGAGTTGTTCAATCTGGAGAATAAGATCCTCCGAGCCCAGCATCTCCTTCTTGGATGCGGGCCATGGTCGCAGTGCCACGTCTTTCAGCGACTCTGCCCCAGACATGGCGGAGAGAGTGTCTGCGGACGGCGTTGCGATTGCCGTTTGATCGTGTTTGGCGAGACCCTTGTTTGACAACCGCAGCTGCCCTGACCACTAGCGTGTAGACTAGCGCGTCGGTTGGCTTATCGATAAAGCTCCATCTGCAACACGCCTTCACCTTGCATGCAAGCCTGGTGCATTAGACGACCTTGATGCACATGTATGCGCCAATTGCATTCGGTCAAAGCAAAGGCACGTTGACAAGCTCCAATCACGAGGGTTTCAAGTCAAACCAGCACCTCAGAGCACCACGTGTGCAGGGCACCTTGTCCATGTCCGGCTAGCGGCGGTGTCCGATAAGCTTGGGGTCACGGTCACGGTACCCAGTGACAGTCAAGACTCACCGTTCTTCTTAAGACCCTCCGCTTGCTTTGACTGATTACACACTTCCAAGATGACGACACGGTACAGAGTAGAATGTAAGTGAAGCCAAGTGGGTGGGCAGCATCACCGCAGCAATTGCTCCAATGGCTCTGAAGTGCT
Source organism: Paraphoma sp. B47-9 (assembly GCA_001748405.1). Lineage (NCBI taxonomy): Eukaryota > Fungi > Ascomycota > Dothideomycetes > Pleosporales > Phaeosphaeriaceae > Paraphoma > Paraphoma sp. B47-9. The sequence goes on from BCLK01000121.1 coordinate 32,712, forward strand.
AACGCGCATGACCTTATAGACGCACTCAAGGTGCGACAGGCTACTTCCCAAGACTCTTATGCGCGAAGCTAACTGCGTAATCAGACCCACCGCAGAGATCAGCTCGTAAGTGAAACAGCCCTCAATAGGCTTCAAACGCTGATATCAAAATCTAGATCGAGTGGATCAAGGTAATTCCGCTGTCACACTTGCATGTACGATACAAGCTTACTAGGCATTGTAGGGCCTGTTGGCGGTCCCATTCGTACTACATTCGCAGCCGACGGCTGTATTTGAGCCAAATGGCCAAACCATGGAAACGCAAGCGGATAATGCCCGACGAAGATACGCTGAGATCTTCCGTGACGTCGAAGAGATCGTGAATGACCATAGTACGCTGGCCATGTCCACGCAGCGAATAGAGTTTCTCGCTGAACGCACTTTTAGTCGAACACCAAAAGGCCGGTAAACCAGAGCGCTCAAAGCTGAAGCTACTGGTTCCTACGGTGGCCAACTTCTTCACCCCTCTGGCTCTACATGAGGCATTCATGTTCCAAGATGAGCGTCGATTCATCAGCTACCGTCGCTTTGTTCCTCCGTCTTTCAACGATGTGCGTCTGATCTTGAACACGGCTCAGGTGATTAGTCTGGTGCGCAACGGCCCATTAGAGCTTGTCACGTTTGATGGAGATGTGACTCTATACGACGACGGGAAATGTATCGAGGAAGACAATCCAGTCACGGAGAAGATCCTTCGACTAATGAGACGCGGTTCCAAGATCGGCATCGTCACAGCTGCTGGGTACACTGAAGCTGGACGATATTACGAGAGGCTGCGTGGCTTGCTCAACGCCATCCAGGCATCGTCAATGCCCCTAGAAGCCAAGCGAAACCTCATCGTCCTCGGTGGCGAGAGCAACTTTTGCTTCAGGTTTGACGCAAATAGCCCCGACCTGTTGCGATTTGTGCCGAGAGAAGAGTGGCTCCTCAAGGAGATGATGCTGTGGACCGAATCCGACATCACTGAGCTACTTGATATAGCAGAGGCTTCGCTGAGAGATACGGTCAAGAACATGAGGATGGACGCAATCGTGGTCAGGAAGGAGAGAGCGGTAGGAATTGTGCCGAAGCCGGGGCTCAAATTCTGTCGTGAGACGTTGGAAGAAACTGTCTTAATCGTGCAGAAGATATTGGTAAAGTCGCACATGCTGCAATTTACCGATGCTCTGCTAATACCACCAAGGAAATGTCCGACGTTGGCCAACGATTGCCTTTCTGCGCTTTCAACGGTAAGCAGTTCGCTGAGCCTGTCATATTAAGCTTGCTCACACAATCTACAGGCGGCAACGACGTGTTCGTTGACATTGGAGATAAGTCATGGGGTGTCCTCGCCTGCCAACGCATTTTTGGAGGCATCGAAGGCGGCAAGACACTGCACGTCGGTGATCAATTCTTGAGTGCAGGCGCGAATGACTTCAAGGCACGCCTGGCGTGTACCACAGCCTGGATCGCAAACCCACGGGAGACTTGTGAACTGCTGGACGAAATCGCGGAGCTGGACGAGAGACAACAACGCAAGACGGTGTGAAGGATGGTGAGCGCGAAAGCAATGACAGCGTTATGGATCGCATATTGTGAGTACAGATCCACGAGCACTACAGGTAGCAGTACTTGTCATCTCTGCTCGTGGATGGGATAAATTTTGCCAGTCTCCCTGGGTCGAAGTGTCGGGGTCGTCGATATGCCTTGTACCAAGTCTATTCTGCCGGTGACGGCGCGTTACCATTCATTTTTTGTCCGAAACGTTGTTGCAACCCGTGAACCCTGACTCAAAACGGGCCGCAGCTTCCTGATCGGGCTACGGGCTAGAAGCATGCCCAAAGGAAGTCCGGAAGAACAAGGAATTGGCATCCAGCGCCCTCGCAGGCCCAAACTGTTTGTTGTGGCAACGCATGATTCCTTTTGCTGTTTCAGAGGCTGCTGTTGGTGGGCTTCCGCTTTGCCGTCAACGTCCACGCGCCGCATCCGCGCCCCATTCCCCATTCGCCTCGCGTTGCACAGAGCAGTGATCCCTGCTTCACTCGTCAACCTTGTCAACCTTGTCAACCTTGTCAATCCTCCGCTTGCAAAGCACCTCCTGAGCTCCAACCCGGCAGCGGCTTTTGCGATTCTTCCCCAATCGCTGTTGCACATCGACCGACCCTTGCTCAGCTTTGCGCAGACTCAATTGACTCTTCTCCACCGTCGCGCACTCGCAGTATTCGCAGCGATCCATCATGGCCATCGGCAAATACAAACCGCTGACGTTGACGCCCATCAACCTCTCTCTGACAGAAGGCACGCCGATTCCTGCGCCGCTCGATTCTCCGCCGCACACGCCTCGCCCGCCCACACCCGGCAAGGGTCCTCTGTCTTCGCATCCGACGCCAAAGTCACCCGTCTTCCCACACAACGAGCCGACAAATGGCAAGTTTCACGACGGAGAGGATCAATTGCACCCGAGCCGCACCAGCGATGCTGCGAGTAGCACGCTGTCGCCCACGAGTCCCCACCGGCGGCCTTCGTCCGTGCGCAAGTTCCTAGGTCTGCGCACACTGTCGTCCTCGGATAGTCTGAAGTCGGACAGGCCCGGTTCGCCGGCTACTATCAACAGCCAAACGCCCACCCTGACAAGGAGGAAGAGCAGCAGCTGGTTTGGCAAGAAGAAGAACATAGGCACAGTGCCCGAGGGGACAGAGACCGTCCGACCTTCTTCGAGTGCGCGCACAGTGTCGCAACCGGCGCAACCACCGAAAAAGCAGGGCCCGCCGCCGCCAGCCCTCCCCGAGCTCAAGAGCTTTGGCGTCAGCGAAGATTCGCTGAGTCTTGGCGCGGACGATATGTTCAAAAACATAAAGTGAAATATCACAGCACCATAATCGGAAGGGCGGGACATTCACGATGCATTTCTAACGGACCTTGACTTTATGACATTGGTCGATTCTTCGTTTCTGGACAATGGACTGGGAGTTTTAAGATTGTGGATATTTCATTTGGCTTGCATTGCACACGATACCCCAGTCGCGACAGGATAGCGGTGGACGTGCGGTGGCTGCAGAGCCTTGGACAGGAGGACACGAGGTTGATGATTTTGGCTTGGGCCGCAGAGTAAGAGGAGGTATAACCTCGACGAAGTCTGGTTCCACACGATGCTGGCACCCGTCCTCTTCTTTGTGTATAATTTGGTATTTCTAGCAGTGCCGTCAGACGTTCACCAATAATAAGTTTCTTTTGTCACGCACTCGTAGCCCATCTCAAAATACAAGCGCTCTTGCTTTTTGCACATAAAGTCCAGCCTCACGCAGAGACGACAGGCAGCCTGGGCACACGTGGTACAGCCAATGAGTGCGGCTGTGGGGTGAACAAGCGCGTTGCTATGGGACTAGGCCCAGGAACCCTGTCCACCACAACAAACATGCCGCGGCGGGCGCATCAACACACCCCTACCGCCGCCTATTGCACGCTTTGAACATCAACATTTGGAACAACAGGATTACTGCCACAGCAATATCGCGATAACATAAACTACCATGGCCCAGGAGTCGGGCATGTTTTCGGTGCGCCGACCACGCGAGGTAAGTTTCATTCAACGGGACTGCGGTCCCATTGCACCTGCTTGGAGCGCTCGCGACTAACTCTGCGCAGACCTTAGCACCCGTAAACAACAACCTCTCCGCGATCCCCATGCCGTCGTCGGCGATGAAGCGCGCAAGCTCAATATCAAATATGCAGCAGGCCTCCAGTCAATTCCCCCCAAACAATGCGCGCTCTCAGTCAGGCTCCAGAATGTCGCTCGCGCCGGGCCGTCCCAGCCAGCCCATCTTCCAGCGCTCGTCCTCTGGCACGAATCTCGCGGAAGGCTTCCAGTCAGTGCATCGCAACTCGACGAGCAATGTGTTCGGTGCAAGCAGCGGGCGGAAGAGCTTTGCCCCGGGCGCATCCCTCTTCCAGACACCAGCGCCTCTCTCGTCCGCGCCTAATTTCGAACAGAGCGCACAGCGGAGAAGCAGCGTCTTCAAGTCGCGCACATCACATGGCTCCGGCTCAACAGGCGTCAAGCAGTCCTTCTTCCAACAACAGCCCATGGCCGCTGCGCCTCCGGCTGATCCACGGCGACTCAAGGATGCAGCGACGCGATCACATATGGCCCAAGAATTGCTGGAATATCTGACACACAACAACTTCGAAATGGAGTCCAAGCACGTGCTCTCAAACAAGGCCATGACATCGCCAACACAGAAAGACTTCAACTGCATGTTCCAGTGGCTTTACAATCGCATTGATCCCAGCTATCGCTTCCAAAAGTCGATCGATCAGGAAGTCCCAGTGCTGCTGAAGCAGATGCGGTACCCGTTCGAGAAGTCTATCATGAAGTCGCAGATTGCCGCTGTTGGAGGCAACAACTGGTCAACGTTTCTTGGGCTGTTGCACTGGATGATGCAACTCGCGCGCTTGATGCAAGCATACGAAGCCGGAACATTCGACGACGCATGCTTCGAGGCTGGCTACGATGTGTCGGGAGATCGCATCATCTTTGACTTCTTGTCAGACGCATACAGCACCTGGCTGTCAGCGGAGGACGGTGATGAAGACGAAAATGACCAAGAAGCGCAGGCACGCCTAATTCAACCTCACGTCAACGCCATGGCTACCAAATTCGATGCGGCTAACGCGCAACACCACGAACAAGTGAAGCTGCTGGAGGCTGAGCACAAGTACCTGCAAGATCAGATCGAAGAGCTTGGCAAATCAGGTCCGAGGATCCAAAAGCTTGAGGAGCAGATTCGTATTCTCGAGGAAGACCGCGTCAAGTTTGAGAACTACAACAACTCCATGGATGCGAAGGTGAAGAAGTACAACGATCGCTGCCAGTTCCTAGAAAAGTCGATCGAGGAAATTGAGGCTGAGCTTGAGGCTTCCGAGAAGGAACAGCAGGAGCTCCAGGCTATCATCGACGGTCGTGGGATGACCATTGCGGATATTGACCGTATGGCAAACGAGAAGGACCGTCTTGACACTGCCTTACAAGCAACGACGACACGACTAGAAGACTCCAAGAAGCGGGTAGCGGAGAAGGAACTTGCAGCCTCCCGCAAGCTGGACGAACTTGAACAGACCATTGAGCGATACAACAACCTTGGCTATCAGATTGGTGTAATACCAAATACTGCCGTCAACGCGAAGAGTCAGGACTACGAGCTCATCCTGACAGTCACCGAAGGCCCCAACTTCTCAGGCTCACAAATGGGAGGCTCAACACAAGACTCTTCGGATAGGTTACTGCACGATGCGGGTACTGGGTACTCACCACACCATCTCCTTAATCTGGACCTTCGAGGGACTGTCAAGAGCAACATCTTGACACTGCGCAAAGAAATTGCCGAACGGAGAAACGCAGCACTCGAGGCTGACATGAACAACCATGATCTCCTCGACAAGATCAAGGAGGCTATGGATGATAAGCAGGCCGAGGTAGAAGCGCTTGGTCATCGTGTTGCTCAAGCAGAAGAAGAGCTCGAAAAGCTGCGTGAGATCACCAACACTCAGAAGTCGCAGTCAGATGCACAAATCGAGCGCATGGAGAAGGAGCTTGGCCGTATGCGGAGTGGTCTCGGAGAGTCAGTGCAGCTCATGGTACAACGAGAGATGGCGGTCAATATTGAGTAAGTCAAGCATCATCAGATCGTCTTCCATGTCATACAATTCTAACGCAACTCAGGTATGAGCAGCTTCAACTTCGCGCCAACTCCCTTCGCGAGGAACTTCACACAGAAATTGAGCGCATGCTCGACGATATTGTGCGCTTTAAGCTGCATGTCCAGAAGAATCTCGAGGACTACGAGCAATTTATTGCTGATGAAGTTGAGCGTAGCTGCGAAGAGCAAGACCTGATTGCTCAGGGTGAAGATGACGAGCAAATGGAGGGGTGATAAGTAGCTTCAGCTGTGCTCACACATGTTTATGCTGGAAATATATGACCGTCACGAAGGAGTTGGGCTGTCGGCGTCAGGTAGTGGGCTTGGGTTGGGTGATGAGTTCCGAGATACCTCTTTTGCTTTTGGTCAAATTCACAATCTATCGTTCATACTCGACGTTTGTCTTCTTTCTTTATTCGGAACACACACTCTCTGGTTGCAGAGGTTGCGTGAATGTATAAACTCCTTCTCCATGTCGCTGACTAATATGACGCACTTAGCACATGCATGTCGACCAATCTTCTTCCCGCTCGACAACCTTACCTTACACAAAACACAACTCACCATGAGCGAATCAAAAGAAATGGTCGTGATTCTGACCGGCGCTTCAAGAGGTACACAATTCCGTCATGGCTCAACACATCGCATTTCTCCTTCCTAGCAATTTCCCCAAATGTATCGTGCCCCACCATTACTTTCCTTCTCCTACACACATTCATTCTTGAAGCAAAATAGCACGTGCCTTCCAATCCTACACAAATCCAACCCCATCCCCCGTCCTATCCTTACTCCAAATTTAATCTCAGTCCTAACCCCCCGTACAGGCATCGGCCTCGCAATCGCCCACCACCTCCTTTCGCGCCAACACAAACTCGTCCTCATCTCCCGCACGCACTCTGCTCTCGATGAGCTGCATTACCAGTACGGCTCGGAGCGCGTCGAGGTCCTGGCCGGCGATCTCGCGGACCCGAGTCTCGCGGCCAAGGCAGTCGAGTTGGCCAAGGAGCGCTGGGGCAGGCTGGATGCGCTGGTTGTCAATCACGGGACGTTGGAGCCGGTGAAGAAGGTTGCGGATTCGACGGTGGAGGAGTGGAAGGGGGCGTTTGGGATTAATGTGTTCAGTGCGGTTGGGTTGGTGAGTTGTCATTCCTTTGTTTCTTTTCTCTGTTGTGGTGTGTTTGGTTTGGTTGTATGTGCGTGTTGGTTCTTCTCATACACCACGAGATCAGATGAAGCTGTGTATCTCTCCGTAACGCAGCTTCTAGCTCGCACCATATTGGCAGGGAGACGATCCATCAAGATATTTCGTCGAATCCCATTCTCTAAAACAATATGCTATCACATTCTAATCAACTCACAGATCCAAGCCTCCCTACCCCTGCTCCGCGCCTCCCACGGCCGCATCATCCTCACATCCTCTGGCGCTGCCGTCTCCGCCTACCAAGGCTGGGGCGCCTACGGAGCCGGCAAAGCCGTATTGAACCATCTCGCGCTGACGCTGTCTGTTGAGGAACCAGACGTCACCACAATCTCCGTCCGCCCGGGTGTCGTCGACACGGAGATGCAGCGCGAGATCAGAGAAGTGCATCACGAGTCCATGAGCGAGAAAGACCGCATCAAGTTCGCCGGTTTGAAAACAGATGGAGGATTATTACGGCCGGAGCAGCCAGGACACGTTATTGCGAAATTAGCCGTTGCAGAGGGGCAAGAGTTTAGAGGGCTCAGTGGGAAATTTTTGAATTGGAATGATCAGAGTTTGAGTATGTACCAGGATGAGTGAGGTAAATGTACAAATGACTCTTGGCGATAACATAGGCTGGATGCCTTCAACGCCATATGAGCAAGCAAGAATATAGCAGCCTGTATGCTTTCACAGCACTAAGATCTAGAAAGAATGTTCTAGAGCCGCGCTCGACAACTCTACTGCTTCGGTCGTCCGGCCAGGGTATCAATCTCCTGTGGATTCGCTGGAGCCTGGGGTCTTCCACTGAGGGTATCCACCGTCTCCTTGAGTGCCATCCAGAATTCGTGCTTTGGTCGACGACGGTGCCACTCAGTCTCCTTCTTCTCCACTTGTTCCATCGGGGAGAAGAGTAGCTTCGAGCCCTTGATACCAATAACGCTCACGGACAGTGGGTCGTCATCAATCTCATCCGGGTCTAGCCCGGCAAAGGTCTCTATGTGTTGCATGGCCTTGGTTGCGAACCTCACTGCTCGCACACGGTCCATCGGGGAAGGAGTTGTGCCTTGCTGGAAGTGACCCGGTACACCGTGGCGGGACTCAAACTTGCCCTTGCCGGCCTCCGCTATCATCTGTGCGATGATCTGCACCGAATAGGTTTTCGATGCTTTCTCGTTGACGAGAATGACCTTGCCTGAGCGTGAGTGGCCCTTGTCCATTTGGAATACGTCTCGGAGATGGTCGATGTCGCGGTCTAGCATCTTGATATTGATGCCTTGCTCAGGGGTATACACCGCTAATGCTCCGATGGATAGACCAGCAACGGTTGCAATGTAGCCTGACTCACCACCTTGTGTCTCAATGACGAACACACGACGGCGAGAGGCTGATGCTGACTGGCGGCAGGCGTCGCAGTACTGGATGAGTGCATTCAAGCAAGTGTCAGAGCCAATCGAGTACTCAGTTCCTGGAACGTTGTTTGAGATAGTGGCTGGGATTACGACCTGGCTCATGTCAGCAGATTGCACGTACATGGAAAGACTCCGAAAATTGCGCGAAGTGAATCAGGTACGCGGAAGGACGAGACTTACCATCGGAATCTTGAATGACTTGTAGTATTCGCGTGACTTGCGGAGCTCAGAAACAGCCGTGAAAGCTTCGAACCCACCCACGACGAACAGCGATTGGATGTTGTATGTCCGGAAAACGAACGCAACCGTTTCGAGATCCTCGCTGGGCAGACCGCGGTTGGTACCAATCTCAGATCCACCCTTTGAGGCCCACGTCTCGGCATCGATCCACTTGATCTCTCGCACTGCGCCTAGAGGCTTATCGGAGTGATGGCGTATTATGCCTGGGAAGCCGTTATGAAGCGCAACTGCTGTGTGACCGCGCGCAATGCAGTATGCAACCGCTGCTCGGGTTGCCGCATTCATACCGCCAGCAGGGGCCCCAACGTGGATTATGCCGACACGCATCCTCTTGTTCTCAGGTAGGAGCAGCTCAGGTTGATCCGCTGCTGTTGTGATCTGATACGACCTGTACTGTTCTTCGAACTCGGTATCACGAAGCTGCATAGCCTTGTGGAAGTCTTTGTTGCCAATAGCAACAGCAACCTCTTTGGTCTGAGCGACAGCTTCGAGAAGTGGTCGTCGAACGATTTTGTTCTCTTGCATACAGATGACTGGACTGGGCTTCTCTGGTGTAGCCTCTAGGACAGCCTTGACAGCCTCAGCGCCTTGAAGTGTAGAGAGCATACGATCGTATGCGCAAGGAGTACCGCCTCGTTGCACGTGGCCCAGTGTTGTGATACGTGTGTCCAGACCTGCCTCGTTTGACAGAATATCCTTGACTTGTTGTGAAGTGATTTTGTTCAGCTCGCGATCGATGGCACCCTCAGCAACCACGACAATGGTTTTCCGCTTGCCCATATCTCTGTGCTTCTTGATCTGTCGGCACATCTCCGCCTGCCATCCCTCGTGGGGAGGATTCTCGGGTGTGAAGACGAAGTCTGCTCCGGTTGCGACGCCAGAGCTGAGGGCGAGCCATCCGCAGTGTCTTCCCATGACCTCGATGACGAACGCGCGCTGATGGCTAACGGCGGTGGTGTCGACTGAATCAATCGCTTCGCAGATACGTCCGAGGGATGTGTAGCAGCCGATTGTGGCATCGGTCATGGACAAGTCGTTGTCGATTGAACCAACCAGACCGACAATGTTGAGGTGCCTGAAGGGCTCGATTTGCTCCTCTGTGAGCTCCTTCTTCTGGACAAGCTCCTTGAGCAGGTCTGGCCATTCCGCACGGAATTTGTCTGCACCCGTAAGAGAGCCATCACCACCACAGATGATGAGAGCGTCGATTCCCTTGATGATCATGTTCTTCGCGGCTGTTCGGCGACCCTCGCGCTGCATGAACTCCATACAACGTGCTGTGCCAATGAGTGTGCCTCCCTCGGACAGGAAGCCTCTCACGTCCTCCCAATGCATCTCCTTGATCATGTCTCCTCCTTTGACGAGACCATCGTAGCCTTCGTAGATAGCGTATGCCTCGCAATCGTTGTGGATAGCCATACGAACCACAGCTCGCACTGCTCCGTTCATTCCGGGTGCGTCTCCTCCGCTGGTCATGACACCGATTCTCCTCTTCTTGCCCGCCAGCGGCAGCGGTACTTCGGTGGGCGCCATATTTGTGTGTCGAGGTGGGCTGTATATCCTCAGCAATTTTGTCAAGGACGATTGGAGAGCACACAAAGGCGCGTATACCTTCAGAGTCTACTTTGGCCCTCCTTTGCAGGGTCTAAGTACTGGCTTGATAGCGGCGCTGAGGTCGACTTGAGGTTGTTTGCGTGCGTGGAGAGGCAAGTCTCAGGTGATGCAGGAAAGAGGTTTCAGCGAGGGCTGGATAGCTTCGGGAGATCGGCGGGTCAGGKATGAGGTCAAGGTGGAGCGGTCAAGCTTGGAGTGAGAGTGGGCCAGCTTGGTTGGAGCTTGGCCTGTTGTTGAGGAAGCTGTGAAGTAGCGACCGGGAGAGGAGGGGTAGCTCTTGTGGCTTTTATTAGTTCACGATAAGTGCGGATTGCAGCACGGTGCAAGCAATCCTCGCGCTATATATTTACGTATCCCGTGGTTTCCAAAGGCATTTCGATAAGCATTCCACGGGTCTCAGCAAAAGAAAATTGACTCGAGCCGCAGCATGACGTGGGTCTGGATAGCTCCCACGGGAAGGTGGGGCAGCGCGCCCGCGAGAACGAACCACGTCTTCTGCGCCCACTGCATCAGCTTATTCGTCTTCACAGTCCATTCAATTGTGCCGCAAGGAACAGCGTCTGCCAATACTCTGCAAGTCCATAACGCAACCATCGCGACACGGGTGGTGTGATATCTTAGCTTGGCCTCGTCCCACGTTGCCTCTTAGCCCTGCATCTGCCAAAGTCGAGAAGCGCCTTGCTGCATGGTATGGACCAAGCCTTATTACCGCAAGCGGTAGCGTTTGGCGCAAGTCCCTGACGCGAATCGATCTCTCAACGTCCGCCGCACCGTGGGCTGCAACGATGCAGAAAGAATTTTTTTAATCACCCGCCCAGTTTTTGAGCATCTTGCAGTCAAAGGTATGACTGAAAAGTTTGGTGGTGCTGACAGAATAGCCCACGGAGCCAAAGGAGACGGGCTTGAAATTGGGCGAGGGCAAATTGTCTCTGCCCCCGTGGTTCTGAGTCTTTTAAACTTTGCAAGGTTGGGATAGCATTTGCACCAACTGGCGTGGAGACAAGATGGTAAGAGGATACGGAACGTTTTGGAGCAACTTGTCCATTAGTGTCCAAAACATAGAAGGTCGTGAGAACATGTTAAGTAGAGATATGAATGCTACAAATCACAACTGCGCTGCTCCACAAACCTCGGCATTGCGTCACAGCTCCAATGGACAGCATACCTTCAACTTTTCTTACTTCGCTTCGCATCAATCACACCACCTCCATACCGCCACAATGGCATCAAAAGTTCTCCCGACTTCGTCTATCTTACGAACCTGTCTTTATCGCCTTACCCGCAGATCACAAACACTATCACAGCTTCCCCAACGCCGCTACGTCTCCGCCTACGGCTACGAACAAGCCAAAGCCCTCACCTTCTCCGAATATGGCGACCCTCCTGCCGTCCTCTCGCTGCACACACACTCAATATCTCCACCGCATAGTAATCTCATGACCTTACGCTTCCTCGCCTCACCCATCAACCCAGCCGACATCAACCAAATCCAAGGCGTATACCCCTCCAAACCGACCTTCACCACCGCACTCAGCACCCCGAGCCCCATCGCCGTCGCAGGAAATGAGGGTGTTGCAGAGATCATTGCGCTCGGCGACAAAGTCAAGGCCGAGGGCTACAAAAAAGGCGATTGGGTCTTCATGAAGGGTCCTGGATTCGGGACATGGCGGACCCACGCAGCTGCTACAACCGACCAAGTCGTGAAGCTAGATGACGCGATGAGAGAAGGTATCAGTCCGCTGCAGGCAGGTACCGTCAGCATCAATCCATGCACTGCATACCGCATGCTCAAGGACTTTACGCCGCTGAAGGAAGGCGACTGGTTTATCCAGAATGGCGCAAATTCTGGTGTTGGACGGGCGGCGATACAACTAGGCAAGAAGTGGGGGTACAGGACTATAAACATCATTCGCGGCCGGGACGACAAGGCCGTAGAGGAAAAATTGAAGCAGGACCTAAAAGATCTAGGCGCAGACGTCGTGATTACGGATACAGAGCTTCAAGCACAGGGAATCAAAGACCAGGCGAAGTCATGGACGGATAACGGACGCGCAAAGATCAAGCTTGCGCTGAATTGCGTAAACGGCAAGCCGGCGACCGCAATGGCGAAGTTACTGGCGAGCGAGGCGCACTTTGTCACATATGGCGCCATGAGCAAGCAGCCGCTGACCATACCGGCGAGCATGTTGATCTTCAAGAACATTCACTTCCACGGCTTCTGGGTGAGTAACTGGGCAGAGCGCGAGCCAGAGGAGAAGCAGCGGACTGTAGCAGATGTGTTGGACATGTATAGGAGTGGTGAGTTCAAGGATACACCGTTCGACAAGATTAGTTGGGAGTGGGAGACGAAGGGTGATGAGTTGATTGCCAAGGTCAAGGACACACTAGAAGGTTATCGGGAAGGAAAAGGCGTGTTTGTCTTTGGCAAGACATGAGGTGGACAATATTAATGGTATCTATTGCCATGCTGTTACCCCCCAATGCTCAAATGCAATTCGCCCAAGGTCCAAAATGTGCATCGCTCGACTTTTTACTCCTCAAGTATCAAGGCCTGATCCCGTACCCAACCTTACACAAATGCGTTCTTCAAGCCACTCAATAAGCACCAACATCCTGACCCTCCCTCGCAAGCGTCTCAAACACCCTTGGCGGCAGCTTGTACCGAATCAAACCAGCAAACACCATGAGGTCCTTAGCCTTTTGCAGCAGCTGGTCCGCAATCACCCTCTTCATCTGGTCTTCATATGCGCCTGCTAGCAAATGTTCACGATGCCTTGAACAGCATCCAATACACCACAGCAAGACGTTGCCAATGTTGCGAGCAATTTCCGGCGGATACTGGCTGAAGCTGTTCGCCATCTGGCGAATCTTGGACAGGTTGCCTTCAGCATCCAGAGGAAGCACCTTGAGATCCGTGATGCGCTGGACGGTATTAGCAGATGCTTCGAGACAGTAGTAGATGTGAGATGGCTTACATCAAGAGCATTGACGTAGTTGCCAGCTTCAATGACCTTCTTGGCCGAATTGAGATCGAACAAGATCTTGATCGTCTCACGGTTGATCTGCGACACTTTGCGCCACCACAGGCTGTTCGCATCGTACAATGCCAGCACCTTCTGGGCGAGCTCCACTGGGTCGTCAGTGCCAAGCATGCTCATGCTGGAAGAGTCAGTTTGCTGTTGCGCTTGTTGTTGTTGGACCTCCGCAGGTGTGAGGCGAGGTTTCAGGGGCTCGAGGCGTAGTGGCTCCTGCCCAAGCTCGATGGACAGCGCTTCGGCAAGAGATCGATTCAAGATCGATATGACGCTATCGTACTCGCCAGCTAAGTGGCACAACAGGATTGCATCGTTCGTACGTCCATTGTCATCAGCCATCTTCGCAGCCTCCCGAGTGATCGTGTTTAGCAGTGCATTCTCGCCGTTCAGCTTGAGCAGCGGGACGCGCTCTTGAATGAGACCAGGTGTTGTCTGACCGTTGGATCTTACGTCGCCCAAAAGTGTTGAGAATTCGCGCGTCTCAAGCACAAGCTCACGGAGCGCTTCATGACAGAGCTCGGTCTGTTGCTTGCCCGCATCCCCTGGAAGATCTGAGTTCAAGCAGATCAAGACGAGGTAGTCAGCTGCAGCGTCGGCCCGAGCGGCACGGAAGTCGGCAGTGTATGCGCCTACCACTCGGCCAAAGTTCAGTTGTGGTTGTTGTCGAGTGGTGTAGGTCAAGACCTCCGAGCCTCCGGTAGCCCAGTCTGATACCCTCAGGAGACCATAGTATGCTAAAGCAACCGCAAAATGCACCGCCGAGACGTAGTTGTGGTTGTACAGATAACCGAGAGCCGACTCGAACATGCCCGCAAGCGTCGCAAGGTAGAAGTAGACGCCATATCCGCCAGCCGCTTCGGCGTCGTCGTTGAAATGTCTCTGTCCAATTTCGCGAATTGACGTCCGAAGCTCTTCTAGACCAAAGATTTCGCCAGCATTTTCCTCGGCGCGGTTGCCTTCGCGAGCTAGATTGAATTGTAGCCACACCCAGTCGTCCATGGTCTCTCTGATCGGATCCAGGTTGCGGCGGCTGACATCGCAACGACCAACAATCTTGTAGCATGCTGACCGGTACGGATCGTCCGTTGCTTGGAGTCGGATTCGCTGGGCATGGACGTGGCTGACCTTCTGCTGCAGATCCGGACTCAGCCTGCGATCCGGATCGGTTGCATAATGAGCAATCGCAGCCTGGAAGTTCCTATCGGTGTTCTGGAAGAAGTTGCGCTTCTCGCGCACGTAGTCGGCTGCCTCGGTCAGCAGACCTGCACGCAGCAGATAGAAGACGATAATCCATGGATACTCTTCGCCAGTATCACCAATCCGTTGGAACAGCTCCATATTCTCCCCAAGCTCCTTGAAAGCGACCTTGGCACGAACGAAGCCACGAATCTTGTTCAGTAGTGATGGCACACCACCTACAAGAGCCTCGTTGGGACTTCTCCGTAGAATGTCGTCCACCTCGCCCAAAAACTTCTTTTCCAGGAATGTGCGAGAGCCGTCCAGAATACGTTTGCGCATGCGAACACTCGCCACTGAGTTTGGTTGATCGTCTAGATAATCCCGGATGAAGCTGCGAGGCTTGGGATTGCTAGACCCTGGGTTCGATGCTTCGGGCTCTGCTTTCTCACCGGTAATGGCGATCAATGTACCATATGCGTTGATGAAGTTGTCCGAGTGTTCGGTACCGGCAGTCTTCTCCACAGCAGAAAAGGCATGGAGGACCGAGAATGGGATCTCCCTCTGTCTGGCATCGTTGAGCCTCCTGACTTCATCCATGAACTTCTCTTGCTTATCCCGCTCATAGCGATCGCGTGGCCCAGCCTGTGTGCCCAAGACCGACGCTCCTGAGCCCTCGCGCCCGTTGAGCACGCTCTGCCCATTGCCGATAACAGGCGGCCCACCTGTGGACGCCCCAAACGTAGAAGCACCATTCACAGACGCTCCCTTGGGGCCCATAGAGCGACCTTTGCGAGTCGAGCGCCCAAAAGCACCTCTTGCTGTGTTGCCAAACGTGCTCTGCGAAGCGGCCATGTCCTCGCTTTGCCTGCCCAAACCGAAGTGTTCATAGATTCGTTGTCTTTGTTTGTCCCACTCGATTTGCACATTGTCTTCCAAGAAGGCATCGAAGTCCCGCTTGGATTGTTCCAGCCCTTCTTGTATAAGCGACAAAGTAGACTGGGAGTGCAGGTTGGAGATGTAGCTGTCGACGTCGGTGTCGAAGAGGTTCTGCGCCGTGCCGTTCGCACCAATTCCTGCTTGGGAAGAAAACTGGTTCAGGTCGCGGAGAGTGCTGCCTATCTTCACGCCCGAGGCAGAGAGCAGGTAGTGTCTGAACATCGTTAGTGAAGCAGGACTTCCCCATTTTCCATGATACTCACGCCGCACGATCTTGCGCGCCATCACGCACTTGGTCCGCAGAAGGACCACCAGCGCCCAGATTGCGCACTTTGCGCGCAATGTCTCCGAGGCCCAATTGCAGCGAAGGCAGTTCATCGAAGTTGTTCCCTCCGTTCTCGCCAGCATTGCGTTTGCGCCCTCGCTCAAGCAGGTGATCGAAATGCGCGGAGCGGCCGGTGCCCGCGTTTGACTGAGACAAAGAGGCGCCCTGCTGCTGCTGCTGCTGCTGCTGCTGCTGCGGTTGCTGCTGCGTGGAAGTGGTGCCGAACAGCGACGATTGTCCGAGGCCGCTCGTTTGCTGCTGGGGGTTCATGCTGGATTGCTGCGTCGTTGCTGGTTTGGAGAACAAGCTGGAGAAACCGCTCGTTTGTGTTTGCGCTTGCGAGGCAGAGGGCGTGCCGAGTGACGGAAACGCAGACGGCGCTGCTGGCTTTGCGCCGCCCAGAGCGCTCCCAAACAGACTGCCGCCCAAGCCGCCGGTGCTTGCTGGCTGCGACGTGCCAGAGGGTGCGTTCGATGCGCCTCCGCCCAGATTGCCAAACAAGCTCGGTGTTGTGCCCGTCGATGTGCTGGGCGCGGCGCCGACAAGTGGTTTGATGGCTGGTGTGCCTGATGTCGAAGTACCGCTGGAGGCTGGCTGTGCGCCGCCCAGGTTGCCAAAGAGCGACATGGTGGTTATGTGCTGTTGCGCCGTGTTGATTGTGCTGAAAACAATGAGCGCGTCTGCCAAACTATGGAAGCACCAAAGCTTGGACCACCAAACCCCTGCCATTGTCATGGTCATTCAGGTACACTTCCGCCAGGATACCAATAGCAGTCTATGTATGTACATTGCATCATGTCATTTGTTTGTTGTAATTCTGCACCGAAACACGCATATAATTAATTCTCGTTTTGTCAAGGCATGATTGGTAACAGTCTATAGGATGTGACCGCGACATGGAAACATCGTGCTATGTGACCATCAACCAGCGTTCCTTCAAACGTGCGGAATTGAGACGGAAAGACCAAGCAAGGCAGCGCGCAAACATTTCTGTGGCGAGACAACTGCAATAGGTCTTGCTGGCGGCTATACAGCGATGCCGCTGTCCAACACGTAGCGGTATAAGTGCACGTACGGTGCCGGCACAATTCTACTCAGGCCGACTTCGAGACATATACCATCATGGGCCGAAGATCTCCTTCGGCACGCGCAATGGACCGAGGTTTTCCGCACCTCTTCTGGGAGACGGACCAAGAGCACAGGCATCGAGCAGCAGAGTACGATCCCAAACAGAAAGGGTGGTTCCAAGACGGACGGAGACTTCGTAACGTCAAGCCAACGAAGGCCTTCGTATGGCCAAAGGACGGCAGAAACGGCACAGCCTGGGGCCGCTTCAAGGACATCGTTCAAGATAGGGGGCCTGACATCTACCTGACCGCCAATGCCGAGAAGCATGACTATATGTCTAATCGTCCGACCAGGGCACAGTGGTCGAAACATACGAATCTCGACGACAGAGGGCTCTTGAGCGCAACCTTCAGCTCTAGCAAACATGCTCCCTGGACTAGAATCGGAATGCTCGGAGGGCGAATTCCCGGACAGAGCTATGACTTCCGGACTCGCCAGTTCGGTATCCCAAATCGGTTCACTTGGACTGATGCTGTATGGCAACCAGAGTCGCGGAGGAACAAATACAATCAGTACCCGGAAGCGATTCGCGACATATACGGCCGCTGGTTCCAAGATGTCCATTACTTGCCCGCAGAATTGGGTGGTCCTGTGAGTAACGAGATGGGTAAAGGCCAGTGGGGTCGTCATCTACAGCCGTTGCGGAGACCCTGGGATCACTAGCTGAGGCAGCTTTCATGCCACGCAGCCCAGGCCACTTCATTCGACGTGTTTGCTACGGCCGACTTGGATCTTCTTGCGGTGGGGGTCATCATCGCATGGTCTAGCAAGTTCCCACATTTCTCACACGATGTTACTTTCACGGTTTTATATGCGGCAATCATGTCCTGCAAGATCTTAGTCACAAAACCTAAGTGGTGCACGTAGCTTGAGACTTACCAAAAGATATTTCAAATCATTCGTCTGTGAACGTGACGCAATGCACCTCGTGATTGATAGGAAAGGCTCGATTGTTCCCAAACACTCGCCATTGAGCTTTTGTCGGCCTGTTGTCTCGCGTTCAATGGTGACACAGAATTTTAATTTCATACCCTGCGATATGAAAGAAGTCTGCAATGTGTTAGTGATGATTGATTCATCGAGAATTAGGCAGCATACCAAGATGGTTCGATTCTCATCTTGCGTTTCCAGTTTGATAGCTGGGTACGTCTTCTGAAAGTCTTCAATAACACGAATGATATCTTCATCAGTGAGCGTGGACACGCTTTCGTCTGTGCTATCACTGCGACTGCTTTTCTTTGATGAGCGTTCCTTCTTCTCTCTCTCTATCCAGCCGTGGGCGGGTATAGATCGACTTTCAGTCAGATCCGCATTCTCCGCATAGCTCTTCGTTGTGTATTCAAACGCTTTCTGTATTGATGGGTCCTTCCAATTTTCGTGGAGCGATTTGACAGCGCTCTGTGATCCCAACGCACCTTGAGCATACAGCTTGAAGGCCGTAGGACTGGGTGGTCGGTGTAGGGGATCGATTATTCGTGGGATCGCGAGTCTCAGGTCGTCGAGCTGTAGTAATTAGCTTGTCGCACTTGCAGAGAGAATGTGTCCCCATACTTGTGCTTGGAGTTGCTCGAACTGTGCGAGCGCTGCTTTACATTGCGCTTCGTCCCAGGCTGTGGCCGCCTCAGCAGCGACCTCAGCAGCCATGGAGTAATAACGGTCACAAAAAAACCGAAGAACAATCGAACACTGCGATGCGTAGGGTTGCTGGAGGCTTGCGATAGACTGCTCCTATTGTTTGCGCAACTGTGAATAAGGACAATGAGGATGTTGGGTGTAAACGGAAGTGAAGTAGACCAACTCTCGCGGAAGTCTAAATGCGGACCACCGAAGCTAGCACGGCGTGCCGTTCCAACCAGCGTTCCCCACCATCGCGCTCTCACGTGCGTGACTTCTTGTGGAGAAGCTCAAAAGCTAACCCTGCGACTTGTGCGATTCCGCACTGGGAAATTTCCGTGGACGTAGTATATTGGGCATTCATTCCCAAATCAATAACAGCTGGGTATGATTGGAAATTCCTGAGCTCTTCGCGCAGTCTGTTCCTGGTATACCATCGCATTGAGGGTGTGCGAGACTCACTACCCAATATAAGGGGTATTGCGTGACGCCCCTCTTAATGGGAACTATGCGATAGAGTATTTGCGAGACACAGAGAGCATGGCATTGAGTCAAGAATGGAATGCTGCGCTTCAAGATAACAATCTAATACATTGCTAGGCTTACAAATCTACAGAAGCAACGCGCCGAATTATGCGTACATGTAAGGAAAGGTGCATTTGCTGTACTCTACAACTTCGCCTTCTCCTTGAGAACCTTTTCCTGAGGTCCAAGCAGCGGGTCGTAGACGTTCAAGCCAAGCGTATCACTAGGGTTGAACGAGTGCGAGCTCAGCGCCCTGGTATCGAGCATAGATGGGTTGAGGTCCGCAATGCTAGCAGCACCAATCAATCGCATGTTCATCTCCATCTCATCTTTGAGCAACTGCATAGCGCGATCGACGCCGGGAAGACCGTACGCAGACATGGCGTACAGGAACGGCCGACCGATGCCGACACCCTTTGCGCCCAATGCGATGGCCTTGATAATGTCTGTCGCTCGTCGCACACCGCCATCAATGTAGACTTCAATGCGATCTTGCCATCCTCGTTGGCGGAGTACTGGCATGACTTCGGCGAGCACTTCGATGCCAGAGCGGGCAAAGTCGAGCTGGCGACCACCGTGATTTGACAGGACAACACCCTCTACGCCGGCCTCAACCGCACGAATGACATCTTCGACACACTGTACGCCCTTCAAGATGATGGGCATCTTGGTGATGCTCTTGAACCACGGGATGTCCTTCCAGCTCAAGCTCGGGTCAATGAATGACGAGATGGCACGTGCGGCGCCCTGGCTTCGGTCGACATTGTCCCCGGAAGTGCTCTGTACATTTGAGCCCACGTCGGAGAACTTCGATCGCATGTCTTTCTCGCGACGACCGAGCTGAGGCGCATCGACTGTGATGAAGAGACCCTTGCAACCGCGCCTCTCGGCGTGCTGCACGATGCGCTTCGTGATCTCTCGGTCCTTGTTGACGTAGAGCTGTAGCCATTGGCATTGGCCGTCTTCTGCCTCATCCACAATCTCGTCGAAAGAACACGACGCGAGAGTGGGAATCATCTGAATAACGTTATGCTTCCTAGCGCCCCGAGTGAGCACGACCTCTCCCTCAGGGTTGCCCAGCTTGCCCAACGCCGTAGCGGTGACGTAGAAGGGTATATCGACCTTGGTACCGAGCATGGTTGTGGACGTGTCAACCTTTTCGACATCGACGAGGACTCGTGGGCGGAACCATATCTTGTGGAAGGCGCCATGGTTTTCGCGCATCGTCTTTGATATTGTTAGTGAAATCTCAGGTGCGCTAGATTAGTGAACTGCTTACAATCTCATCGTCTGCTCCGCTGGAATAGTATGCCCAAGCCGACTTCTTCATGACCTTGCGTGCAACAGCCTCGAAGTCCATCAGGTTGTAGCACTGCTCCAGGATTGGCATTCGCTCAATGCGCTTCTGTCGCTCCTCCTCGTCGGGGTCGACTTCCTTCTCTTCCTGTTGCACTGTGTTCATGTCCACCTCTCCCAGGTGCTTCGACTTGTCTAAGTACTTGTCGAGCGTGTCCGGAGGATGAATAGGCTCATACTCCTCAGTCGCATCCTTGCCAGCATACTTGAGGATGATCTTGGGTCCTCCAGGGTGCTCGGGCAGGAATTCGGTGATGTCGTAGGCGCGACCGTGAATGATGACCCAGCATGATTCCCTGTTGTTATGTTTCGCAACTTCTTCGCCCGTGAGCTTCACAGCTTGGGTGTTGTTGCTGTCGCGATTCATGGTGGCGATGTGACGGCAATGCACAGGATAACAATGGAGGAAAGACGTGAGGACGATGGAATGGACGGCCAATTTCAGAAAAGAGGCGACACAAGAAATGGTCGGGGATAGATATTAGTTTATTTCCAGACACTAAAATGTTGGACAAGACGGACGCCCGGATTGCTCAGGGTGATGACGGAAGCATAACATTGCAGTTTAGCTCGGCATATATCTCCCCGCAAGTGTAGCATGCACGGGGAATCGGATGTGGGACTTCAACCCCATGCTCGAGACGAGTCTGGACGTCAGGCTTGTCTAGCTAACGAGCAACCAGCCTCGGAGCTTGGAAATTCCAGTCGTCTCATAGGAGCAGCGTTGCCTGCAGCGTTCATGTCCAGACTTACCAATCGGACCTTGATCTTCTTCCGATTTGCGCGGGAAGGGTCAGGACATGACATGACGTGCATGGCCAACGACTATCCGATCGTAAACAACCGAGAATCGCCTGTATGCACCTTCCTTTGCGATTGCAATCCTGCGATCACGATGGGCGCCCGTGTGTTCATAAATCGTCGTTAGGCCTATAGTAGCCTCTGGCGTCCGTCACATGGCTCACCCAGCCAAGACAGGCGCTGCAAGCGCCAAACGACGTACCGCAACTATGTCACTGCCCGGCCAGCCTGAAAGTCACCCATACCTAGACACATTATTACGGGGATTCACTAGACATCTCACTCTCGCCTAAGACACGTCTCTACCACGCGCCATGCAAGTTGTTCTGCGACCGCCAACCAGCCCGTGTTTTGTTATTCTTCGGGACCGAAGAACTCCTGCGCGCGCAGCTCACAACTGAGTACAGATCGACGCTTGCAGCCCGTCTTTTTAACGACCGCCCTTCAACAGCTTCACGATCCCGGAGTAGAATACACACTACGCGCGACAAACAGTGTCATGGCGAACAGCCTGGAAGCAAAGATCGTGGTACTAGGCAGCCAGGGCGTCGGCAAGACCTCACTCGTCCATCGCTACGTTAAGAACGCCTTTACACCGCCGACGACAACTTCTACAATAGGCGCCTCATTCTTGACGAAAAGAGTCGTGGACATCGACACATCGACGGTCGTCCGCCTGCAGATATGGGACACGGCGGGGCAAGAGCGATTCCGCAGTATTTCAAAGCTGTACTACAGAGGTTCGTCACATTTTCACCCATTCACTCAACCACCGGCGCATTTCGTGCTTTCGTCGCACTCCTTTCACCATTTTTTGGACAGCAGGGTGTCCCTGTTTGTTTTGATCCGGGGCTCTTTTCCCCTGAGCCAGACTGCTGCCCAAGATCACGAATCTTTGGGCGACGAGGTCAGAGCTCAAGATCTTACTTGGCTTGGGCATCATGATCACGAATCACAGTCAGGCATCGCTGACGATTTTGTGCAATAGGCGCGAACGCAGCCGTTCTGTGTTATGACATCACCGACGCGAATTCCTTCGACGAGATGGGCCGGTGGCTGAAGGAGCTCAAGACGAACCTGGGGGACGATATTATACTACACGTAGTCGGAACCAAATCGGACGTCGTGGCCGAAGATCCCTCGAGGCGCAAAGTACCCTACGAACGTTGCATCGCATACGTCGCTGAAAACATGTTTCCTGCGCAAAACGTACCACAACCCCCGGCGCAGACTGGACGGCGACAAAGCATACAAGCGCTTGGTTGGGGATCTGCGCCGGCGAATTTCCAGAATGGTGGCATGGCCTCTCCGCAGAGTAACAGATCCAGCGGCTTCTGGGGCCAGGACATTGGCTGGGACTGTTGCCATGAGATTAGCGCCAAAGACGGTGAAGGTGTGGACGAAGTGTTCCGCGTCATCACCCGGAAATTGGTTGAGCAACAAGTGAAGAAGTTTGAAGATGAACAGCGGCAGCTGGCCATGGCTGGGGTAACACCTGGCATCGATGCCAATGCTAACAGCTACTTCGATTACCCGGGCAACGGAAACGGAAGCTTCAGAGTAGGCATGGGGGACAAGAGAAGGAGTTGGCTGGGATTTCCTACCACACCAGGTGTGGGCGGCCACCAGCAAGAGTGGGAGGAGGACATTGAGAGGACACAGCAAAGCAAGCAAGGCAAATGCTGTTGAGTAAGTGTTTTGGCGATTGAAGCACGCACCATGTAACATCACAGACCTTTCGATTCGCGATACCCTTTACCATTTGTCATACCCTTTTGGTCTTGTTAATAGCGTGTTCAGAATTCCTGAGAGAAGGAATCAAAGATCTGTAACGTACCCCACGGGCGAGCTGATCACACGGGCGAGCTGATCACTGTGCCAAGACCCCATCAAAACGTACTCTTGCAAGAGTACGTTTTGCACGTTAAAGTAGATCTACTATGCTGCACAATAGATATATTACTTAGGGACTATTTCCTCTACTTACTTGCATGTGCGCGAGTTGTGACCAGCCTCGCCGCAGCGTCCACAGCGCCTTTGAGTCGGCTCGCTGCCCTCAGCGCGCGCGCTCTTGCTTGCCTTCTTCCCACCACTACGCGCTGCAGACTCCTTCAAGGCAGTTAAGCGCACGCCCTCTTCAGCTGTAAGGGTCCCCTTAGCCTGTATACGCTTCCTCTTGCGCGATTTACAGCGTAAGGCGGCCTCGTTAGCTACCTAAAGCTCCTTAACTTAGTTGCTTATTAA
>BCLK01000122.1:0-122407 GCA_001748405.1 Paraphoma sp. B47-9
AGGATCTTGTCGCAGGAAGGAGACTTGGAGGTAGTCGTGGATCTGGAAACCCTGATAGGGGTCTGCGCCGGTGTTGTAATCGGGGATAGGATTGGTGGCAGAGGAAAGATTCAGGGCTTGGACCGATTTCTCCATGAGGCCGACACGCCAGCGGAGGAAGCTGCTTGGAGTATTAGTACCAGGTTTTGGATAGCATGCATGACGAGTAGGAAGAACGTACCTCTCCAGATCGCCAAAAGTGGCTTTCTTGTCTTTGACCGCACCGTAGATGTTAAACGTAACAATGTCCTTCTTGTTCTTGCTCTCTGGAACGCCTTCGACTTCGAGCACGTATCCCAAACCACCAAATTTGCTCTTATCGAATATCTCGCTGACTGCTTTCACGGGGTCGAATTGCTTGCGCCACTTGAGAGTGTCAAGTAGTTGCTGCTTCGCCTTCTCCAAATCGTTCTGGTTGGCACGCAGGAACTTTTGGAGGATGAGTTTGGTGTGAAATGGCGAAGACTTGGACAGAGTGATGCCATAAACTTCGGCGTGCTCGGCTTGAGACACGAGAGCTTCAAACGTATCGTAGAATTTGGTCAAGGGGTGGTCAGGACCAGTTTCTGGCCAGACAGGGCCAGTGGTAGATTCGACGGCGTCTTTCGATGGTGTGATCGTAGGGGCAGTGTGAGCTGCAGCTCCAGCTTCGATGGCCTTGTCGTCTTTGCTAGCGTCTTCGGGCTTCTCCTCATCTGCGAGTGAAAGACTGCCCAAGTCGGTTGCAGCATTGTCGACCTTGTCGTCTACAAGGCCAGCCTCGACTTGCTTCTCGCTGTGGGCGGTGGTTGCATCAGCGTTGCCTTGCTTCTCAGAAGCTGGCCCATCGACGACTCCAGCGTTGCCGACAGGTGCAATGTTAGCTTCCTCGAGTTTGGTCGCCATATTGTGCGATGGTAGGTGTGGTAATGATAAGAAGCGGTGTGTTGTTCTCGGTATAATGTTTCAAGACATCGGAGATGGCGCCATAAACTCCGAGAGAGCAAAGCGCGCCATCACGTGAGCAAATATCAGCACACCCGGGCTCGAACGGACTCTTCACTTGCTGACTATGTAAGTACTGCATAATTCATCGCCATCAGAAGTCGCTGACTACTTTCATGCAACGTACGCCAGGCTACTCTGGATATAACACAAAGGTGGAGGCTTCAGGAAATGATACCTTTTGTAATATGATTTACAATGCTTAGCCAGTATAGTACTTTCTGCTTTGAAAGTTCTGTATTAATGCTAGTCACCAAAGACGTGTCAATCATAAATCATCACTAAACTATAAATACAAAGCATACACTGCTTCACTCTTCCTTCTCTTCAGTGAGCTCTTCTCCACTTGGGTATACCGCGCGGTCCACCCAGCCCTCACCCCGCAACATGCCCAAGCCCTTTCGTGCTACCCCACTACTAACAGATCGTGGCGAGACCTCGTAGACCGCATTGATCGTGGCCAAGCTCAAGACAAAAAGTAACACATCACCATTCTTCACTCCTCTCCACCAGCCTCTCTTAACTCCAACCTTCCAGAAGGAATCAATCGACATGCGTGCCGAGTATAAGAAGTTTGCGCGTCCACTCTTGCGATCAAGATAGCCCCATAATCCGCCCACGAAGCCCCCCAAGAACCAGCGCTGCGTCGGCAAGAAGTTTCGTGGTAAGAAGCTCTGGAACAGGCAGATCATGCCCCAGCTTCCGCCAATTGCGCCTGTAATGAAAAGAGATATACGGAGGATATTCTTTGCCAGCTTGTTGAGTGCCGCGACAGGGGAGTTGAGGAACGTCTTGTAGCGCAACAAGCTCATGGCTGTGTAGTAGACTGTGAATAGTCGCGCAACCTTGGGAAATGCCTGGATCCAATATTGCACATAAGTGCGCACACAAGAGGGGTCGTGGGGATGTAGCAAGGCACATGAGAGCGATTTCATGCCGGGATGTGCTGGTGATGTAATGGCGGATATCGAAGTAAGGCTCTTTGGTAGGACCTGCTTGCCAGGGAACAGGATTGGAGAGACGAATGGTGGCCAACGCTGTTTTGATATCTCCGCTAGGCTGTCCACAATATCGAAAGTACCTGGCCAGCGAAGATTGGCTGGGTAGTCAGCGGGCCTCTTCTGGATATACTCTGGCGAGTTTGCCAGGATAAGCTTGCCATAAGAAGCAGGGAAACAGTCGCGGTCGAAGACAAATGCGTGGAGTAACTGGCCCGACGCGATAGGCATGAGCATCCATGATCCGAACCAAGAAGGCCTGTTCTTAAAGTACCCCAGGTCCTCTAGATAATTATATCCAAACTCCAAAGCTCTTGTGAATATGTAAATTGCAATCGTGACACGTAGTTGGTCTCCCGGGTATACAGCGAGGAAGAAACCTGCTAAGCTAGATCCAATAGCAGGCGCAAGTCTTGATGTCAGGGTACGCGCAACACGCGGATTTCGGCGTCGGAAGGGTTTCGCATCATTCGACAGTAGACTTGAACGGAGTCGCAAGAAGAAACGGCGCAGGAGACGGTGGAAGAGAAGGATGAGCGCAAGTGAACTGCTCAGGCGCACGTTGGTGGACTTCCAGATAGGCAGGCGAGGTTGAGGTCTGTCATTGCATCAGTCTATGCAGCTCCTCAGGCAGAAGGAGCAACTCGTTTGTACCTCTTCGACTGTCCTCGCTCGAGAAGCTTCGAGTTTATCGCGTCCCATGCCTTTAGACCTGAAAACGTCGCGATACCTAATCGCAAGGCAGCGCGCACGGCAGCGACATTATAGTCATCCGGACCTTTCGTGATGGCGTCGTATCTCCGTGGCGTTGGCGTACGCTTCCTCACAGCGGGCGCACGTGAAAGGAGGTACTGGTGGAGAAGCTCATACTCCTTTGCGCTGATGCTGTAGCGCAGCGCATTGCGGAGGACCGGGTCGATCGTTTGCGACTTATCAGACGGCGCTGGCTGCGGCGCGCTTGACGACGACATGGTGGCTAATGTGCGTGGGATTGACAGCGCGTGGGACCATGGCTCTGAGATTTGTTGTTGTGCTCCCAACCTGGGGTAGCAAGCATCATGGTTCGGGGCGGGTGGGTGGATACCTCGGCAAGTTGGAGACCAACGGAAGTCGTTCACGTGCTGGCTGCCGCCACATGCTTCTCCAACAAGAAGCACACTTCAACAGCCATATGGCAGCTCTGACGCAAAGCTGATATTCGGCATGCGATAACCATCGCTCCTGACGTTTGCTCGAAAGGCCCACATTGCATCGCCGTTGAGTCGTACGGAGTCTTGCTTAGGATTGACCCCCTTTTTGGAATTTGCTGGGATGCTGCCTCAGTTGTGCCATGGACATCTACTCGATTGTCCCCGAGGGCTACTTCGCTTGTAACACGCCGTCACGAGGACAAGAGCAGGACAGTCGAGCCTGCACAACCAAAATAAAAATCATGGCTCTTGATAAACTCGAATCAATCACGGCATAACCCACGCGGAGGTACTACTAGGTCCTGCAAATTTTCGGATGCGCTCAACGTGGACAACAACAGGATTGCTCAAGATCATAGCCTTGATATGAGACCTAGATATCCTCAGCGTACTTTGCGATACTTGTGTTTCGCAGGCAAAAGTATATAAAGCTATACAAGATTCTGCATTAGGACGAGGTGTAGAAAGATCGGCGACCAAAGCGCAAGAAATGTCGCAGCACCTGTTTCATCACGTCCGGAAAGGGAAAGTTCCATTTGGACGCTCGAGCGCCCGTCCAGTTCCGTTTCCAAACAGAATCTACAGGCATCATGAATCGAGCCCTGTCGATTCTGCAAAACATGCGGACCTATCTCGGTGCAATATCCCAAATACCAGGTCCTTCACTTTCGGATCTGTCTGTGCATATCCTGGCACGTACGATCGTACTGTGCAAACGTGGAACATCACACAGACAGATAGTACACGTACGAGAATAAATAATAGTAATGTTGTTCTACGGTATATGTACATCTCAGACAGCAATTGAAGCGGTGGTTTACTCTCTATGCGTCTATCAAAGTCGTGGTCTCATCATAATGTCTATTATGTAATCGTAAATGCAGCGCCGTGTCAAAACGATGGTAGATCAATCTATCTGGTTCTCTGTTCAGTCTTGAATATATTCTTCCGTGTGCTCCAGTTCAGCGTCAATTTGGAAATGAGGGCCTGCTCTCCAACCTTGGCAGAAGCATAGTGTTGGACTATCTCATCCAAACACTCGAGTGCTCATGCGAGTAGTAGGGGAGTCCTCGAGCTCTTCCATTGGAATAGCTGTTCTGACCTCTTCATCGGACAACCGAGCGCTCATTGGTTCCAGAACCGGGCTGGCGGAGCGGGATATGTCGAATTGCGGCACGGTTAGCTTGATACCGTTCGTCTGGGTCAGTGGGGTTAGTGTCGTGACTTCATCGACGAGCGAGTCGCGCTTGCGAGGGAAATTCTGTCGAAATCCGAGCTCGTCACCGACCATTTCGATGCTCTTGAAATACTTGGAGTTGTAAGTAAGGGTGTTGCGGCATGGCGTGAGGAACGTACCTTGACAGTCTTGACCTGCAGCTCGAGCGTGGCATCCTCGTCAACAACAATCAATGGATGCGGGTGTAATTGAAGGCAAGACAGCGTCCACATGTGATTCACACCGCCTTCAATGCACCTCTGCAAGGCCAGTGCTTTGTGTGCCCCAGTAATAATGATGACAACCTCGCGCGCCTACGTTGTGTCAAATACTGCAAGGGTTCATCAGGGCGCAGCACTTACATCGAGCACTGTCTGGACGCCAACGGTGAGTGCCATCTTTGGAACCGAGTCTAGGTTGTTGCCGAAGAACCTCGAGTTGGCAAGTATGGTGTCGTAGGCAAGGGTCTTCACGCGGGTGCGAGACTTCAGGCTGGAACCGGGTTCATTGAAGGCAATGTGCCCATCAGGCCCGATGCCGCCCAGGAATAGCTCGATGCCACCAGCTTGTTGGATCTTCTCTTCGTACTTTTGGCATTCTGCTTCAAGGTCGGGCGCATTGCCATTGAGGATGTTTATGTTTCCTGGTAGAACGTCGACGTGACTGAAGAAGTGCTTGTACATGAAGCTGTGGTAGCTCTCCGGGTGGTCCCGCGGGATTCCCACATACTCGTCCTGGTCGGGTCAGCATTGGATTGGTGGCGGCGCTGTGCTACGCCCGGAGGTAAGGGTGCGGCGCGGGACCAGAATCCTTACCATGTTGAAAGTGACCACATTGCGGAAGGAAATTTCGCCAGCTTTGTGACGCTGGACAAGGTGTTGATAGACTAAAACGGGGCTGCTTCCAGTCGGCAGACCCAGTACAAACGGCTTCTGTGAGGTAGCGTGGAAGGCTTTGATGCGTTCTATGTATGGCCGTTAGCTGAGGGAGTCCCTGCGCAAGGGAGGAAGGAGCGCACCAATGACATAGTCGGCAATGTACTTGGACGCAGCCTGAGGATCGTCCCTGATGATAAGACGCCTGCATGCGGTAAGCGTGCTGCTGTACGGTGTAGGAGCATTGCATATGCGTACATGGTGCTGTGCTCGTGTGAATGATGTGTGAGATATTGGATCCGCAGCACTCAGCCCGCAGCACTGCGTAGAAATACGGTGATATTTGACCAAGTCGAGACGGCCCTTCACATCACATCTTGCGGGGCAACGTGATACTACAAGCTCGTTCGCCGCCAGGGTTTCTTTGTCAGGACGTGACAGCGGCGAGATATGCCGGATGCGATCAGTTCACTGCAAACTGCACCACCACGGCCACCGACCCGGCGTGCGATGCTCATGTTGCGCTCGTGGTGGGTCACACGGTGATCAGACGCTGTAGCGCAGAGCAATGTGAACGTGGTAGTACAACGCGCCTATCTGCAGCGCCCCACGGTTGATGCATCCCGGTGTGCTGCCATGCTACCAAACCAGCACTTGGGATGAAAACTGCTATCACATCCGAGGCGGATGATGCTGCTCGCGCCTGCTCCGATGCCAGCCGCGACAGGCAGGAACTATCAGCGGGCCAACTATCACGATGCTGAAGGTCACGATAAGGCGCGCGGTTTGGCAGAGACGGTGATGTTGAGGTTACATTCTCTGACAGGTGGGCTAGGTGGCAAGCGGAGAGCGTTGTAATCGTGGCTGCGCCGGAGACTTCTAGTTCGCCATGGTGTGCCGGGTACGCGACTCAGCAGCCAACGACCAGCGAGGAAACCGGTGCGGACCCCAGCGCCCGATAAGCTGGACCTCCACTGGCTCCCGCTTCAAGCCTCGAGCTGCCCTCCCGCGAATACGCCTCCCGACGCGCTGCAGCAGTGCGCCAACCGCACTGCGCCCGGGGGGTTTCATGGTGTTACAGCCTGGGGCTGCCAATACGGGCGTCTGCTTGCTGCGGCGTTCGCGCGCCCAGCAAATCCTCGCCAGCTGCAACTCAGAGGCTTGACTTTCATTATCACCCCAGGCCAGAGGGTGTCGCGTGCTGACGCCCGCCGCGTTTGGCCCGATACGGATAGCACAAGGAGATTGACGGTGAATGGACCATGAGCAGACCCTAGCTGACAGATGCTTAAAACGGAGCTGCCCCTCGCTTTCACCATGGTGCCAACCACACTTTAAATATAGGTTGACTATCGCGCGGTCCGTGGCCTGAGCGATCGTACTCCCTAGTACTATAGTATTTCTTACCGGCCTGGGCACCTTGTCTTCCGTCTTCCGTCATCGGTCCCTCGCTGTCTTCTTCACCTCGCGCCCACCCCTGCTTCGCGCATCTGCGCCGACTTCACCAAACACAACTTTGAGAATGTCGACCAGCGAAAAGGCCGGCCTTCCCGGCCATGATGTCAGCTCTACCGACCATTCCATGACCGACAGCACCACCCTGGAACTTCCCAACTCGTGGAAATACAAGCGGTTCACCGTGCTCGGCTACAAATTGCCATGGTTCGCATCTCCACCAATTCAGCTGGTCATCGTTTCCTTTGTGTGCTTCATGTGCCCGGGCATGTTCAACGCGCTCAACGGCATGGGCGGCGGAGGCCAGCTCGACCCCACTGCAAACAACCGCGCAAACACGGCTTTGTACTCGACCTTTTCTGTCGTTGGCTTTTTCGCTGGAACCTTCACCAACAAGCTCGGTATCCGGACCGCTTTGTCCATTGGCGGTATTGGTTACTCGGTCTATGTGGCGTCATACCTGTCCTACAACCACACGCAGAATCTAGGCTTCACCACTTTTGCTGGTGCGCTGCTCGGTGTGTGCGCTGGCCTGCTGTGGTGCGCTCAGGGAGCCATCATGATGTCTTACCCACCAGAAGCCTCCAAGGGTCGCTACATTTCCTGGTTCTGGATGATTTTTAACTTGGGCGCCGTGATTGGAAGCTTGGTACGTCACGCGCCACGCTGTGCTACACGGCGCATTTCTCTCACTACCAAACTAACAACTTTCAGATTCCGCTCGGTCAAAATATCCACACCACGACTGCTGCATCTGTCACTGATGGAACATATGTTGGGTTCCTCGTCCTGACGCTGCTCGGCGCTGCCCTTGCCTGGACACTGGTCGACGCGAGGGACGTCATCCGTGCAGATGGCTCCAAAGTTATTGTCATGAAACATCCCTCGTGGAAGTCTGAGATTGTCGGATTGTACCAGACCTTCTTCACCGACCCTTACATCATCCTCCTGTTTCCCATGTTCCTTGCGTCCAATTGGTTTTACGCCTATCACTTCACGGAGGTCAATGGAGCATACTTCAACACTCGCACCCGTGCCTTGAATGGTGTGGTTTACTACATCATGCAGATTGTTGGCGCGTACGTCTTTGGCTTTGCGCTCGACTTCAAGGGTGTTCGTCGCACAACCCGTGCGAAGCTGGCATGGGGAGCGCTCTTCGCCACCATCATGATTATCTGGGGTTTTGGCTACATGTTTCAAAAGACTTACGATCGCGCCTGGGCCGCGGACGAGAAAAACCCAAAGAAGGATTGGTCGGATTCTGGCTACGCTGGTCCCTTTGTGCTCTACATGTTCTACGGCTTCTCCGATGCTGCGTGGCAGACATGTGTTTACTGGTTCATGGGCGCGCTGACCAACAATGGCCGCAAGCTGGCCAACTTTGCTGGTTTCTACAAGGGCATTCAGTCTGCTGGAGGAGCCATCACTTGGCGCCTGGACGACACTAAGATCCCTTACATGAACATGTTCGCGTCCAACTGGGGTTTGCTCGCCGGCAGCCTGCTCGTTGCGCTCCCCGTGATTCTCTGGAAGGTCGAGGACACCGTATCTCTCGAGAAGGATGTCGAATTCACGGACGAGACGGTGGCAGAAGTGGCACCCAAGGCACACGTGACGACTGCAGGAGGTGAGGATGTGAAGGTTTGATGCCTCCAAGTTTACGACTACTTAACGACTGTTTCTGTTGGCGATCCGGGGATGGTGCATTGTTGTATAGGGGCCCATGATACCTTTTCCTTGATCTACTGTCACTTTTTTGTACATGAGTTTGCGGAGTCACGATGCCTGGCGTTGGACACTCAGGGCAAGTTGTGGAGCTGTCACAGGTCTCTGCTTGATATCTGAATTGCGATCCTCATTTGCATAGCATTGGAGCGTTTGGCATATGATTGACTATGCTGTGTTCTCATTGCGGTGTCAGAAACCATGTAAAGCGATGAAATAATTCTTGGAATTCTCGCTCGGTGTGTGCTCCCTTGTGATTGATTGCTCGCCACTTGCGTGTTATGTTGTACAGTGCCATGTTGGCACACGACAGCGGTTTCACATCCCTGGCACAATCGTGACATGCATTTGTTGGCAGCCAGGATTCGAGACTGGCGTGGTCTAATCGGCGATGTTATTATCTCGTGTTTCTCGGCTGAGCCAATCGAGATTAATGAGAGCTACATCCCAGAGCAAGAAGACGGTAGCAATTGCACCCACACCTCGCTAGCATAGTGGATCGTCCAGAGCACCCCTGGCCGCTTATGGCCGCATCTAGACTGATGCCCCATCTTGCTGGCGATGGTTACGTGAGGGATACACACGCTATCTTGCTCGTTCCCGCCGCGCACGAGACGAAACACGGTGTTCCAGCAAGCTGTTGCCATCCGCGAGGCCTTGCGTTGCGAACAAGCATTCCCAGAGCCACGAGGGAGCTCGGATGGTTACACTCGCGCGGGGTAGAGGTCTGTCAGCAAACGCAGCGTGGCATCCTCCTCACTCAGCCAGGGCAGGGCGGCACTATGGGCGCGATCTGGGCAGATTGTTGGCGGCAACCTGGAGCAGGAATGTCCAGTGCTACTTGCGACAGTGTTGGAAGGAGGTTGAAAAAGACTTAGACGAGGCCCAACACGGTGGGAAAGATCTGAACTTGGCGCATCATGGGCGGAAGCACGTGCCTCTTCGGACCGCTCTGCATCTGCTCAGTTTCAACGCTCCGGGCGATCTGGTGAACATTGCGGCGCGGTGGCAGCCGGTTTCGAGGATCGCCACTACCGCATAATGCTTGCAATTTGGTTGAATCCTCTCCGCGGCGCCCTCCTCCACTGGCCTCCCATCACGGCCGCTTACGGGTTAGTGCGCGCTCCCAACGCGGTCTAGCCATCCACGCCGACGTAACGGTAGCATGACCGTCAAGAAACATCCCCAAGAGACCCCACCAGCGCTCGCCATGACGCCCTGCACTCGCACGTCTCCTATCGCTGCGTGCCTGGCGCGAGTGACACGCTGGCGAGTCCTACGGCCGCGCGCCTGCTCGGCTCTTCTCACTGCGGCGATTCCCCCTTGATCCCCGCAGCAGCCACCCTTACCTGCCCTGTCTGCAGTGCCGTGCCTCAGCGGCCAGTCGCCGGAGCATTTCCTGCTACGTCTTCTAGCGGATACAACCTCTTCTTAATGTTCTGACAAGCCGTACAACCATGCTTAAGAGCCGTTTGCGACATCGGTCTGCTCATGCTCCCGGCCCGCCTGTTGAATTCTCCGTGCATTGCAATCCACGGGCCTGGCCGATCGCCTCGGTGGCTCCCACTCTGATATAACGCCTGCAAACGACACTCATCCTAAGACCTGGGCCCCGCTGTCACCGTCCATCATCACATCACACAAACCTGTGCCCCTCCATGCCCTCCCTGCTGCTGAAACGCTTCAAAAGCCGCCGCGTCACCCTGATCCCGGAGTCTGACGGCATTCGCGACTCTGACCGTTCGTCCCCCGCCAACACCCAACGTTGCTGGTACAAAAGGTCCATGTTCGACTTCTGGCAGAGCCTGATTGCGGCTCTGGAACGGATCGCCATGTTGCCGTCACTCATCCACTCTGTGCTCCCGTCGCTGTCATCACGAAGACGCATGCGAGATGCTCTCCGAACCTACGATCGCACCATGGACGACCTCCTGCGGGAAGTTCAGCGCCTGCTGGAAGCGCCACTCGAGCCCGCGAAGCTGCTGCAAATGTCTACTCAGCTGCAAGAACAATTCGCCCCCAAGTTACAAGCTAGCGACATCTGTATGCTACCTTCTTACAACCATAAGCTTCCATCTGGACTCGAAAAAGGAACATATCTTGCTCTCGATGTTGGTGGATCGACGTTTCGCATCGCGTTGGTCGAGTTGAACGGGAAGCAGCCTAACGCCAAGCACATGCGCATCGTTACCATGAAGAGTTTCAAGATCGACGAAAAGGTCCGGCAACGAAGTGGCACGGAATTCTTCGACTGGATGGCCGACAAGATTCAGTTGGCGCTTGCAGATCCTAAATTAGAGCTCAATGGCACCAAGAGCTTCCCGATGGGCTTGGCATGGTCCTTCCCTGTAGAGTATGTGGTCGTGCCCAATATGAAGCCTGCAAGCTGACATGCGGGTAGACAAACATCGACACGCAGCGCCAATCTGCTCGACATGGGCAAAGGATTCCGCGCAACTGAAGGCGTGCTCGGGCAAGACCTGAGCGAGCTGATCATGACGCCATGCCGAAAGAGGGTAAGCTTTGACTGTCGTCAACAAGCATTAGCACGGCACTAACCGTTGGCCGTCAGAACCTACCAGTGCATATGGACTCCATCGTCAACGACTCGTCGGCGACATTATTATCGCGTGCTTACGAAGACCCGTCGACGCGCTTCGCGGTAATTCTAGGTACGGGTTTCAACATCTCGGTGCACCTGCCCATCTCGTCACTTGCGACCACCAAGTACAAGGGCTATCCCCAAGCATGGCTGGACGAGGCCACCCATGTTTTGGTAAACACCGAATGCAGCATGTTTGGCAAGAACGTCTTTCCAACCACACGGTGGGACGACCATCTGAACGACACGCACGTGCGTCCAGACTTCCAGCCTTTTGAGCACATGATCAGCGGTCGCTACTTGGGCGAAATCGTGCGATTGATCATCGTTGATGCCGTGCGAACAGCAGGTCTGTTCAGCGGCGAAATGCCTGATAAGCTGTCAGAACCATATACTCTGGACACTGGCACTATCGCCGCTATGGAGATGGACAACTCGAAGCACTACTCAAATGCCACCGCACTGTTTCAGCAAAAACACCCACTCAACAAGCCTCCTACCTACAACGACATCCACTTTATCCGCCAGGTTTCGCAGCTTGTGTCGCACCGTGCGGCAGCGTTCCTAGCTACTGGCATTCACGCACTGTGGGCCCTACGAATCAAATCCGAAGGTCTGACTCCCATGCTCGCTGAGCACATGAGCATCGGCTGCAACGGCTCCGTGATCGAGAAGTATCCCTTCTTCAGAGAGCTATGCCAATCGCATCTGGATGAGCTTACAACCGCATCCGGCGCAGCGGCAAAATCAATCACGCTCGAAATCGCTCACGAATCTGCCATTTTCGGCGCGGCAGTCGCTGTATGCTGTCTCGAAGGACAGTAAATCTGCAGCATCCTTTTCTACTGTTTCCGACGCACTTTTCGCTCGCACTTGCTTTATACCCGGCTTCAACCATGTTGTACATATTTTGATGACCTTTTCTTTCTTATTTTTGGCATCAAGAGCTCGTGTGGAGCTAGGTATGGGACTTTATCACGACTTGCATGTGGGAACTTTTGAGGGAACAGTTCCCTAGGGCGTTATCTTTGACAAAGAGGGCGAAATAGCATCACGGACACAACCTGCGGGCACGTAGCTACTAGCATTATGAGTATGGATCGAGCAGCATAGAAACGGAAATAATGCAACGCATTCACCACAATCCTTGTCTTCCTTGCTACGAGTCTAGTCTACGTGCAAATCTCAATTGTAACGTTCAGCGAACAGCACGCGGTAAGCTTCGTTGTCGCTGCAAATCTGCTACCATGCGAGTCGACTCAGTCTCGTCGCAATCTCCCCACCGGATCCACGCGGCCACCAAACCACATGAGTGCGATCGCCGGCATGCATTCGATACAGAACAGAAGACAAGGAATCGGTCACGGCTGCTACGTTACTTTGGAAGGAACCGAGGAAGCGTGATGGGAACAATGACATTGACACCACCACGGCACGGCTCTCCGCTGGCCTACTGCACGACCGACGGGCGGGCGGGCGAGCGGAGTCTTTGCTTTTCGACCATGACATTGTCGTAGCATTCAAGCGATGCAGTGCATGTGTATTTGACCGAGCTAGATTGTTTCGACATAGTGGGATGTTCGTGATGCTGATGAATTGCTACATGTCGCATCTACCGCACAGTAGCATCACCAAAGCCAGTCCCCGCTCCTCTGCGCCAAATGGCTGTCAAATGGAGCGTAACGTGCAAGCAACCCGGAGCAAAGTCCCAGATAGGGAAGGTGTGCCTTTTCTCGACTGCAGTACCAGCGATCTCGAGTCCACATCGCAATGCAAAGGCACGGCTCTGCAGTGCAACCACGACAAAACGCCATTGAAACTGTACCATCAACCATCGACCACAACCACGACTCCTTCTGCCCGTCGGGTACCTTATGCGGAATGCTTTCGGCAGGAGAAGTTGACATGAGGTTCCATAAGGCGCTGCGTACCCACCTTCCACGTGGGTCCAAGGTCCATCGGCCAGACCCACTTCCCGCAGCTAGACTCCGGTAACCGGTAGTGTGTGCGATTACAATGTCTTGAGGAATTACTCAACGTTTCTTCCCTGATAGCGTGCAGTTTTTCTTCCATCGTGAGGCTTGGCAGCCTCGGGTGATGTTGGGTAGTGTGGTGGTGGTCGGCTGCAGTCTAGCTGAGGTAACGGTATGTTGCATCGCGCGTGTCCATCGGCCTCACAACACAACAACGCACGCGTATGGCACGGCAGCGGCAGCCCTTACACACCCACCTCAATTATGAGCTTGGGACTTTCGAGCTGCACTTGGCAGGCCCCGTAAAGTATTGCCCAGATGAAGATTGCGGCGTAGGCCCAATCTAGAAGTGTCCTCTGTGCGCTTCATAACGCCCGCCTTGCCCGACTTTTAGGAGCGTAAGGATTGCTGACGTGCTGCTGCTGTGACATTGCCCCGCCGCTTCCGTAAGGCCACCCAGCCTTGTCGTGCTCCAGCAGATGCGAGCGGAAGAATGCGACACCGAAGGCGCAATACGGCGTGTTGCAGTGCTCGCCGAGGTCCAAGAATGTTGTCGATCGCCACCAGCCTGTCTCACTTTGAACCTGTTGCAACTGTGATGCCCCTCTTCTGTGCCTGTTACTCGTCTCGTTCGGAAAAGACCCCATTGCGACGTGGTAAACCAATTAAATTGAGTAAGAATAGTGGGATATAATGCTGTAGATGACGTGACGTCGGCCAAAGTGGTATAATAATAACATCCAAGAAAGTGTCCCATATATCATTGCCATAGCCCACTTCTGTGAGGCCAAAATGTCGTGTCGTCGTAAGTCGAGATAATGACGGAAGTCTGGAAGTGAAGCTGACAATAAGACAGGCAGGCCAGTGGTTTCGATATCGATTCCTCGTAGACCTGTACTCCAGGTTTTCGGCTCCTCTCATCCTCCTCTTTTCGCAGTCACCCACATGCACACGGTGCTCACACCATAGGACTTCAGGCAAAAGCACAAGTCGCCACACTTCATGTCGCCGGCGCTGACAACAATGACTTTAGCCAATATCGGGTTTAAAGAAACCGGGCAGCCGCCGGGACAGCCAACAGAATCCACGCTAGCAGCATCGCTTTGCCTTGAATGATTGAGTACCCGCGTCGTTGTCGGCCAGCTGGTAAACTACCCTTCGACCCGACTTGGGAAGAGGCCACATCTATAGTTCACCAGGCATCCGAAAAGTACCGCTTCGACCGATTCTTCACGGCGAGCGCTTTCGGATCCTGCGGCAGGTTGGTGTGATGCACAACGTGCGGTCTGTAGACGGCGTCGACAGGTGGCATCCAGTCATCCAAACCCAGGGGGAAATATTCGTATAAGAGATCGGCACTCTCGTCCGGACTACCAATAACGCCTATGGAGAAAGATGGCGGGCGTACAGGGGTAGCTCGCTTCCGTATCCCTTCGCCGGGCGACGCTACTTTCTTTGGCTCGTCGTCAGTGAGGGACAGGGTGACCGGGGCTATCGAGGTTCGCTGGGGCGGCGGCACACTCCTTGAGATCTCGGGGGTCGACTGAGCGTATGGGGTTGCATGGGGCATTTGGGACGATGGAGGGTCTGGTGGCAGGGCCGTCATGGCACCACCCGGTACCTTCCAATTGAGAAAGTCTGGAGAAATCGGCATTTCGTTGGCATTGAAGTCGAATGGCATCTGCAGCATATCCATTGGTTTCGATGTCGCAACTGCCTGATTCTGTGCATGGTTTTGCTGGTTCTGGTTCTGGTTCTGGTTCTGGTTGTTGTTTGGGTGGCTATCGCCTGTAGGTGTTCTACTGGGTTGTTGCTGTTGAGGTAGATGCGTCTTGCGTGCCGTCGCAGCTCCGCCGCTGATAGGCATATCCTTCCGCGACTGGAAGTTGCGGGGGCTGCGGCCTCTGACGATGATGGCCCCTGACTGAATCTCGCAGATGGGTACCTTGGCACCTGTGGCAAGCGTAGCCACGACTTTGAGACGAACAACAAAATGCTGCTGCAGCTCTTTCCTGCGGCCGTTGTTCGCTGTGGCTATCCGGAACTGCAGTCTTTTCCAGCTGATTGGGAAGTTGACATAGTCAGAATCCATGTCTTGGCCGGTAGTCAAGTCCAGAGGGTAGGTTGGTGGCTCCTTCTCAGTCTTGTCCTCGACGGGCGCAGTGCTGGTAGCCGGTGTTTTCCAAGGGACAGAGATGATCTTGACGGAGTTGCCTTCGAGCGATTCAGTTGCAGATATAGTAAGTTCTGTGCCAAGGATGGGTATTTGGTCGCCCTGATCCGTCATGAGGAGTTGTAAGCTTCGTGGCAGCGTCACTGTGCCTGTGATCTGGAAGAGATTCCTCCTGTAGCAGGTCAATTCAGTTGGCGGGGCCTGCACGTCGCTCGCCGTGGCCCACGGCGATTCCGCGAGGAAGAACATGCCATGCAGTTGGGCGGACATGGATATTGACAGACGCTGCATAGAATAGCTCAGGATGGCATATGGCACGCTCGGGAGTGAGAAGCTGAGCAGCTTGTTGTTGCTGTCGATGCTGGGGCTCTCCGGGACGCCATTGTGCTCGTGGGGGTGGATCGACTGCTCGTAGCCGCTCTGGACGTCGGAGAAGGGGTCCTCGTAGGCGCTCGAGAAGCGCTTCAGGTTGGGGGGCGGGTGCTGGAGGTGGTATGTGGAGAAGGCGTCTTCGCTCCTGCGCGCTGTTAGCAGACAGACTCGGGGCAGGCGCGGGCGGCGGAGCGGTGCGGTGCGGTGCGCTTACCCTGCGAAGGTCTCGGCGTCGAAGGCGGAGCGCTGGTCGTACTGGTCGATGTTGACCATGGGCATCTGCATGTGGCCCTCGGGGCCCGTCACCGTCTGCATGGGCGTCTGCATGGGCATGGGCGTGGCCCACGACATGGTGATGGTGTCGAAGCCCTCCATGTGCGGTCTGGCGCGGTGCAAGGCGGGCTGGCGACGAGAAGGCGCATGCGCGCAGCTCGGTGGATTGGGGTCGCGGTCGGAGGGGTGGAGTAGCGGAGGGTTGTTGGAGTGCAGCGAGTCGTGCGCGGAGGTCGGAGCGCTGGGGTTGTGGAGTCGGGCTGGGCGAGAGACGTCTGAGGCGTACGTACGGTACCCTACCCAGAACCAGACACTCGGCGGCTTGCGCTCAGTCAGCCGTGACACTCGACGACGCTGTGCTGGGGGTGCAAGACGCGCTGGCAGCTCGACGGACGGCGGCTTTCGCTCCAGGCAATACTGGCAATGCTGCAGCTGTGCGACGGTTCCTGATGGATTCGATCACATGCAGTCGTGCCAAGCCCACGGGAGTGCGATGCACACACTGAGAGGGTCCCGCACTGGCAGCGGGGACGCCTTTAGGAAGGATTAGGCGGCTGACAACGATAAGCTATAAGACAGGCGGGCGGCAGTCAATTGTACGCGGGCGCGCCTCTCTCCACTGTACAGAGAAGAAGCGGCGAGCACGAGCGTCTTCGGATGGGCTTCTCGAACAGACAAGCCGGACGTTGATCAGCGAGCCTCAGCGGCCAGCCCAGCCAGTCGCAGCTCGTTCCTCCACCTCCGTAGCGACAGGACCCATAATTCTCCCAAAAATAAGTCAAGTTGAGGCGATTCCGCACCCTTAATCCGACGTCGCCTCCATGATCTGCAGAACACGGGGTGCGGCTCTGCTGGATATATTCCTCCGCTATCGATTCAATAGCACAGAGGGCGCAGCAGCACGTCGTGGCACGCTGGTCGTGCTGCCCGCCTTCAGCTATCGTGCGGGACCCATCAGCCTATCGGATGCCTTGACGAGCTCGGAGAGTCGTCCACCTCTCGTGAGAGCCCTCTTGCCGCGCAGAAATGTGCGTCCATATTGAAAGTGATCTACCGAAAGATGCTCAAACATAGGAAACCTGTCTAGCTCTTTATCGGAAGGAGTTGCGATCCTGAAAGCTACAGCCCAAAGACTACTATCAATCACATCTCAACTACATCATCGAAGCCCTTTTACCGATCATGTAGCACAAGCTTGAAAACATTATAGGACATCTCGATGTAGTGTCCGTGCCATGTTTTGCGCTGTGAGGGCAGCAGTATCATTGACTTAATGCAAAGTCGCTTGAACCAATATCCTTAGAGGTACACTCTGAACATATTGTCTATGAAGTCTAAGTGGGTGCTAACATTGTACTAACGGCTCAGAGGCACGCGAAGCTCTTTGGTGTTAATATATTGGAGTCGAGCGGTGAGTGCCATTCGGGATTGTCTGCAAGAACGTGCACTAGTGTGTCTGTCACGTGATCATGCTTCAGATACGAATGCGAGCGCACTCAGCCCCGACAGCTGCAAAGACCCAACGCGAAGCACCGGCATGCGCGTGGCCGTTGTCAAGAAATGCGGGGGTGGGCACCTACATGGTCGCCAAAGCAGTTTGTGTGCCACAGACCATACCCAGGTACTGGTCCAATCATTCATTCAAATTCCGCCATTGTCGGGCTTTGATTGGCCACGCTCATCCAGGGTTACGCGAAATGCAACGAACACCCTGTGCGCCATTTCTTTTACCTTGCGTGCATGGCTGAACTTTATTTCACTCTGTTTGATCGCCTTGACGTGTCAATGTGTATCCAAGCCGTTGTTACGAACCGGCTAATGCGCAAGCGAGAACGTCCTCAGTGTGAAAGCCCCCTTCCGTCCCCACTTTGCGATGGTTCTGCCGACGCACCTTTCACTCCTCCGCTCCGCCTGATACGTTCCTGCATCGCAATTCCAAGGCTTTCTCCTACGACATCGTCCATACCAAAAAGTACATTCTTATTTGGCTGCCGAGTCAGTGCGAAGTTAGGTGCAGCCTTGCAACTAAATTAAGACAAGCTTAGTAGATCGGTTTACTCTGACAAGCAAAACTCTGACAAACAAAACTCTGACAGCAACAGAAACGCCTCAGCCCCTGATACATTCAGCTGTAAAACCGATAATTCTGAGACCAGCTATTGGCTACATGACGCTGCTTAGATTTGTGGCTTTTTCAAGATGCCGCAAGAAAGATTCAGGGATTCGACATCACACCTTGCCGCTGAAAACGCGTGTGAGTTTCCCGCGATCTGGGAGTCTTCTATGTACATGCAGAGTCGATATCTCACAATCCTTGTAATAGAGAAGTCAGGTATCTGAAACTAGAGCTGATGATGTGCATTGCTGCTGAAAGCCTGTGGGAATTCCCCGCCATCCAGAAGGCTTCTATGCACGCGCAGGAGTTGACCCCTCTCAATCCCTGTGACAATCAACTGCATGTCGCCATAGTCGCCAGCCCTGTGACCCGGATGCAGCTCCGCTAACCAGGCACGCAAGCGAATCTTCATAATTCCACCGCAGCAGAGTTAGCCACGCTTCTTGGTACGTCGGAAACATGGAACTAGATCCATTGGCATGATGCTGCAACCTCCAGCAGCAGAACGGATTCATTGATACTCGTCGCAAACAAGAGCATAGGGTAAACGATCTCTGGGCAGATTTTCAAGTTTGGGATCATTGCGGTATGTAGCTTTTGAGGCGCTGACAGAGCTCACGACAGAGGCCTTCCAATGTCCTACCCTTACCGATCGCGAGAGCACACGCACTGCAGCCACGACAGCCCTGGTTCATGCCGAGTGTTCCCTCGCAGAAGCGTCTCAGCCCCGTCAAGCCCGTTAGACCAGCAGATCCCCTGAAGCCATTTCAGCTTCTGACAAGGCGAGCCACTGCTAAATCCGAACACTCTGGTTGGTTCAAACTTACATGTATTCAGCAACAGTACACGAACCTCCTGGTGATCCCATGAGCTGGAATAGCTTGATCGACTGGCTTCAATTAATGCGTTTGTAGTCGAGACAGAACGATAGGAGCGACTTCCGTCACCTCGACTTCCACCATCTTGTTTCACAGCCCTGCAGTCCTGTACGTCATGACAATATCATGCAGAGTACAGCTTCCTGTACGTGGCGTTTTAGCATGAGCGTTCGATCAACCTCGTATTGTTCCCGTCTCCAGACGGCATGTGCGGCTTGCCACGTGCCGTGGCTGTCCCATTTTGATGCCGACCAGGCGTTCTCATCCCCGCACTTTCTAGTGGAAAGGGGTAGCGGGATACGGCGTAGTGCTGCACGAGGTAGTTAGGTCCGAGATTATGAAGCACGGAGGTGCCCTGAGGTTAATCCTCGTCTGGAAGAGTCTCAATCGTTAATGGTCTACAGGGACGGTGCCATATCGCTGCTCTAGCCTTGGCTGACGGGCAAAAGTCATATACAAAAGCCATAACAAGTATTGCAAACCCCTTCACATGCTCCTCTATTTCAGCCTTGTGAGCCTTCCATCTTGTGTAGCCAATTCTTTGGGAATCATACCATCGTCATCATGCTGAGTCGTTGGGTATTACTCGCCATCGTATGCCTACTTTCATACGCCAACGCTGAGGCAATCCAATTCACTAGAACAACGACGACTCTCGGGCTCAACGATGTGCCACAGTGTGGAGTAAGTATGGCAATGTACGAGTAGGCGATCCATAGCGAGGCTGAGTACATCCATCTAGATCACATGCATCGGAAACGCCCTGCCAGTATTCGGCTGCTCATTGTCAGATGTCAGCTGTCTATGCACCAACGACGGTCTCAAACACGCATTAGCAGACTGCATGCTTGCCAACTGCACCATGTATGGTACACTCAATACGCTTCGGGTGCAGAAGAGCATCTGCAACCTCTCTGATGAAGGTCAGAAAGGGCTTTTCTCGATCATGCTGATAATCTACTGCCTGGTTATACTCTGTATCGCCTTAAGGCTGGTGGGTAAATCACTCGGGAAAGGATGCTCTACCGACGATTATGTAGCCGTCGGGACTCTTTTTCTGATGGCGGTGCCAATGGCGCTCATCCTCGCTGGTAAGCTAGTTTGATTTCATAGACAGAGATAGTTCTAACGATATGCAGCGGTCAAAGCGGGTTTCGGAGATCATACATGGAACCTGGAGCACGGAGCCCTCAAGAGAATTCTTCTCCTCTGTACGTACGCAAGCTC
This sequence comes from Paraphoma sp. B47-9, assembly GCA_001748405.1. NCBI lineage: Eukaryota > Fungi > Ascomycota > Dothideomycetes > Pleosporales > Phaeosphaeriaceae > Paraphoma > Paraphoma sp. B47-9. Next base: position 20,097 of record BCLK01000122.1, read on the forward strand.
TGACAGATCCCAAGCCTGGACTGACGCTCCGTAGTCTGGTTAGCATGGACCCTGTACACAACCGTTCTTGGTATGATCAAAATCTCCATCGTGCTTTTCTACATCGAGATCTTCCACACGGCGCCCAACTTCAAAAAGATAGCATACATTGTTCTTGCCTTCATCGTCATCAACACCGCCATCCTGATGTTTTTGACCGTGTTCAATTGCACATCTATAGCAAGCTTTTACAACCAGGACATCAAAGGGAAATGTAGGAGCATACAGGCACTGTCATATGCAAGCTCAGCATGCTCCATCGTCCAGGACCTTATACTGCTCGTTCTACCACTCGTCTGGATTCGCCGACTCCAAATGAGACTGTACCGCAAGATCGCCGTCGGGTTCATGTTCGCTATTGGCTCTTTCGGTCTAATCGCAACTCTCATCAGGCTGAAGAGTCTCCTCACTTTCAACAAATCCCTCGATCCAACATGGGACTACGCACCCATGGCACTGTGGAGCGAGATTGAGGTCTCGGCCGGATTCTTATGCATGTCGCTCCCCGCCCTCCGCGTCCTGGTTTTTCACCTGATGCCTGTCGGGCTGAAGAATTTGTTATCCCATGTCACATCGGAAAAGCGCACCGGCGCGGGTGGAGCAACTGACCTCACTCCTTCGGCAAAAGATTCTTGGCGCAAGCCATCAAGCTATGTCCATGTATCTGACGAGGTGATACTTGAGATTGGTAACAAAGGAGGCTTCATCAAAACAATGCGCTCAAGCGGTCACAAAAACCATTTCCCATCGCGCTCGCGCTCGCACAGCGAACAGCAGCGCTCGGAATCCGCGCAAAGCATTCACGGAGTGCCTGAAACCTTCAAGTACCCGCTGGCTCCAAGCGAGGCAAGCAGAGCAACAGACGATGGCCGATCGTCTATTGAATTGGTTCACGTGCGTTGCATGGATAGCGAGCGTATGGATCGTAACATGAATAGCGAACGTATGGATATATTGGTCAGCAGGAGTATCGAGCACAGGTATGAAGAGGATATCACGGCGACACCAAACATCGTACATTCGGCCGAGTGCACGAGTCGACCGCGTTAATGGGTGAGGGACTTAATAGGGTAATGATTTACGAAGCAGTTTGATGATATTGGAGGGCCACAATCGTTTACCTAATTGTTTGCCGTCAACATTTGTTTCTCGTCATGCGTTCTCACCGCGGTGTATTTTACTGTACAAACAAAATAATCCAAAAGACCGTACCGAAGCACTTACTGCGATGAATGAAACTTCTCGATGTCGATACCACTTAATGTCCAATCGTTCTTCAGCCACCTGTTCGAGCACTGCCTCAAGCCATTTGGCCCCAGTACGAACAGTATCCACCTGTGTGACGACCTTGGTGCCTTTATCTTTGATTTCGCTCTAGAACCCGGACTCACGACAAACCTGTGGTCGGTCGTTTTGAAAAGGGCACGTAGGATTGTAGCCACCAACCGTATGTGGCATGGCATATCACTCTTCGCGCGCATAGAGAATGTTGTATAAGTCATTACATAAGAACGTGATTGATTATCGTAACACCGTTCCAGAGTGCATGCACCAGAAGACCAAGCCCGAAAACACCAATACTAGGAAGCATTGCCATTACATGTCATCCCAAACCAGCAGCGGGTATCCAGATACTAAAGAAGCCTCCCATGACACAACATCTATGCAGGCGGGATCATGGTCCACGTCGCAGCGTCGCAGCTCACTTCTTCAAAATTGTGCATAACATCGAAGCCCATTGACGAGAAGCCGTCAAAATTACCGTCGCCATCCATCTATGCATGTTAGCTTTGGTCAGTAGCAAGATTAACAAGGAACTCACATAATCAAGCAAACAAGCATTACATCCTTGCGCCTTGATCTGCCGCATACCGAGCAGAATCAAACCCTGTAACAAAGTCGAGTACTCTCCTACACCAGGTGAAATGACAGGCGATGAGATACCACCAGCCGCTTCGTTCAGATCCTTGAGTGGCGGGATGTATTCCGAAAGTCGAGAGTGGTGGTTGTATAGAACCACTGTGCCCACTAATGCACCGTCCTCGGGTCTCTTGGCACGGATTATACCACACGCTGATGGATCTGACAGTGCGAGCTTATACACCTCCGCCAACCCTTGTCGGTTACTCGTCTTAATGTGATCGAGAATAGGCCCCGCATAGTCCCATCCATACACGAGATCAAATTGCGATCCCGCGCCTGCCAAGCTCTTCGCCATGCCATCGGGTGGACTCCAGGTTTGCAAATTGCGGGCGACCATGTTGCACACAGGCCGCGAGAGCGCTGCGCCCCATCCGAGGCTCGCGAACCAGGAGCGAAGGCGTTTCCGTTCGGATCCGTGGCCTGTAGGAATACCCAGGTACATGCTGGGCAGGCGCGAGCCAAGCTGGAAGCGTTTAATGCCATCTTTCTGCAATAGTGTCCGGATGGCCCTGTTGTGAAGGGAATGGCCAATAGATAGTTTTCTTCTGCCAGGGTCTACGAATAGCGCTCCAATCACGCCAGTGCCAGTCGACTTGAAGAAATAAGTAGAGCAGAAGCCATACAACGCTTGTGTACTGCTATTTCTGACAACAAAATGGGATTCTTCGACTTCTGGATGGTGTAGGATGAAGGAATTTGACGTCGCACTTGACAGTTCTGATCGTTGCTGTGGCTGTGAACTATCTATGACTGCAGCAATGAGCGTATCGAGCGCGTTCGCATCCCGTTCTTCGTTGAAAATCTCGACCAGCCAGTGTTGTCTTGAGGGATGTAGTTTCTGGCTTTTGCTGATGGTTCCTGGAAGTGTGCCGGTAGGTGACAACTCACCATACAGAACCCGCACCAGCGAATTAAGAGCCGTCTCTGTGAAATCAAACGTGCCTTCCTTAATTAGCAATGTTTTAAGGTAATTGAAGGGTGTAGAAGTGGTGTTCTGCTTTGCTAGCATCATAGTTGACATCGTTGGTCAACCAGGACAGGTTGGCGACCTCAGTGGCCCGTGCACAAATACAAATGACCACATCGTACCCGATCTTACTTACATATATATGTTCCAATAGAGGTGTCCATGGCGAAGTCGTACGGAGAGCTGACAGCAACTACAATGAGTGGCTTCTCTCGCCGCTCCCCACCGGTGGTGTACTGCATGTTACAGATCATAGAGACATGCTTCGTGAATCCATGCTGGTAGAGGTTTCTGTTCGCATCTGCAGTGACAACAATGATTGCGCTTGCTCGATTGATGAGATTCTCGTGTACTGGTCGGACACCATTCGCGGTGTAGGATGTGTGCAGTACTCTGCCGTTTCGCTGTCGGGCCAGCGATCTGCCCAATTCCCGGAAAACTCTTTCGCCACTCATGACAGACGCACTTCTCTCCCAAGCGGCAGGCTCTGGTGAATGTGCGTTCGCGGTGGCCACATCTGATAACGCCCGTGATGCTGCAGACGCAGCCAGCGGCTTCACAAGAGGCGTGAGTAGGAGTAACTCTTCTTCGCCCTCGAGGATGTTGGTGAGAGGAAGCAGTCTGTTTTTGTCGCGCACCACCGTTATCGAGGAGTTGTACGCTTTTGTTGATAGGGCTGTGTGCGATGGCTGTAATGTCTCGAGGTAGTCTATCCCGGGAGGGTTCAATGCTTTCTCCCAGGACGTACACTTGGCCTTCATGACTAGGACACGCCGCAGGGAATTGTAGATTCGGTCCTTAGACACCATCTCACTCTCAACACCAGTCTTGAGTCCTTTGAGTCCTTCCTGTTGTAGTGAGAAGGATCGGCAGAGAAGAACAACATCACATCCTGCATTAACGGCCATGACGGTACCCCCACCTACACCAATATTGTGACTAAGCGCATCCATCTCGAGGCATTCTGACACGACTACTCCGTCAAACTTCAGATCCGTGCGGAGTAGCTCGTCCACAACTTGCTCGGACAGACATGCATGCATTGCATTCAGGCCAGCTGAAGACATTGCGCAGCCGCCCACCATCATAGAATCAAGGCCTCGCTCGATTGCCTTCCTGAAAGGAACAAGAGCACTCAGGCTGAGCTGCTCTAATGACTCTGTGATGATTGGTACATCAAGTGTTGACCCCAGGAACTCGAGATTACCGTACGATGGAAAATGTTTGCCCAAGGTGACAAGTCCAGCTTCTTTATAACCTTGCATGAAGGCACAACCAAAAGCGGATACCTCTTGCGGATCATCACCAGCTGTTCTTACGCCGAGCGGTTGATTGCGAGCGTTTGTGAGAACATCGAGACATGGTCCGAAGATCCAATTTATACCGCACGCAGATATCTCTTGAGCGGTTGCTTTCGCTACATCGAATGCCAGGTCAGTTGATCCTGTTGCGGCCATTCCCATATTGCTAGGGTACTGGCGGATATAGATCTCATCAAAGAGACTGTTGACGCCGCCATTCTCTTGATCGATTGCGATTGACAGAGGCACTGGATGGCCGGCATCATGAGCAATTTTTTGGAGTTCAAAGCATAATTTCGTGGTATCCTCGGCCGCTGAAGATAATTAGCCACGATTGTGAAACATTTTGCCGGCATGCATGAGACATATATATCTCACATTTCAGATTTTTAGCGGTCAGCAGTAGATTGCCGACATGGTGTTTCTCGATCAGCTCTTTGATGTGTGGAGTCACCGAGGTTCCATCGAAGCCCATCATGAACAATTGACCCTTTGCAGACTTGCATTAGCTATTCCATTTGCAGCACTTCCGTGGCAATGACCCACCATAGCTCTGCATCATGGCAACGTTAGCCGGGCCTTTGGTCACATTGCGCAAAGTGTCGATGCGAGCAGTCGCGTTGCTTACCTATCGAGATTATCCCAAACGGGATCGACCTTCTCGGTCTTCGCCATGATGACAATGCGAGACGCGCCGAAAGCTGGACGCGATCATGCGATAAGATCCTGAGGCTTGAACGTGACCTGTGGAGGCTTGTGGGAAGGAAGATGGGGAGACGGCGGATGTTCTGCTACCGTTGCATCGGAGCTGGGGGTGCACGCTAGTAGGCCAATGGCGCTTCCCAGCCAGCGCCGCCACGCCCCACCACCTTGTCATGATCAAAGACGTCTACCGTGATACCACCTCAGTGACATGGTGAACCCCCAGGGTTTTCACGGCTCGATAAGCTTGTAACACTCATGGTCGTGTCACATCGCTCCCAGCAACCAGATCTCGGCCCTTTCGGATGGCCAGTGATCTGGTGCGGTCGAGCGGCGTGCGCACTGTAATGGCAACTGGTAACACCACAAGCAGCAATTCTGTCCGCACTGGAGGGTCGCGCAATGTTACGGCTGTGTTATCTATGACGAAAATGCAGGCAAGAACATTTCGATAAGAGCGAGGTAAGGTATCGACTTTGGAAGGGTGTTGAGCTTGTCTCAACCGCGTGCGCCCCAAACTCCCTTCCGGTTCCGGCCATATCGTGACTTTGGTCCTTGTCTGTCAATACTATCTTGCATTGCATACCTTCGTCACACCTCACTTTCGCCTACCTGCATACTCACGATGCCGTTGATGATACCAGCCTACCGAACGGTGGCTGCCCAGTCCGAAGACTCTTCGGGCGTGATCAAGTTCACCAATTGCTTGCTGGTAAAAGGCAACAGCTTGATTGATGGCGATCTGTGGGTAAGCTCTGTGACCGGCAAGATCCTCAACGGGCAAGAGATATTATACGAGCACCGGACTGCTCCCGAGAAAATCGTCGATCTTGGTGGGCGCATTCTGTCGCCAGGGCTCATAGACACTCAATTAAACGGTACTTATGGCTTCGACTTCTCCGTTATTCCGGAGGAAGGCACAGCAGCTTACGGCAAGGGAGTGTTGCGGGTCAACAGAAGTCTGGTAGCGACGGGTGTCACCTCGTATCTACCAACCTTGACTTCCCAACCGCCAGAAGTTTACCAGCAGGCGTTGCCCTACCTTGGCCCTTCTGGAAGTGCTCGCGATGCCTCGTACGGCTCCGAGTCACTCGGCGCGCATTGCGAAGGGCCATTTCTGAGTCCAACGAAGAATGGGATCCACAATGCCTCTGTTCTCCAAGAACCCGTCAACGGCCTCGCAAGCCTGGCAGACTGCTATGGCCCTGCCAACCTCGAGACACCGTCACCAATCAAACTCATCACCCTTGCTCCCGAAATGCGTGGTGCTCTGTCGTCCATCGAAGCACTCACATCCCATGACATCCATGTCTCAATCGGCCACTCCGAGGCTTCATACGAGGAAGCCAAAGCTGGCGTCAAAGCCGGTGCCAGCATGATCACGCACCTCTTCAACGCCATGCGGCCCCTTCACCACCGCAACCCAGGCATCTTCGGCCTTCTCGGCACGGCATCGCATTCGATCCGCAAGCCATACTTTGGCATCATTGCTGACGGCATCCACCTACACCCGACCTCGATCAAGATCGCATGGAACGCGCATCCTGATGGACTTATCCTTGTTACCGACGCTATGCGCCTCGCGGGCATGCCGGATGGAACATACGATTGGACAAATGGATCGCGCATCATCAAGGAAGGCGCCCTGTTGACACTTGAAGAAAATGGGAAAATCGCGGGCAGTAGTATACAGCTTGTGGACTGTGTGACAAACTTTATGAACTGGACTGGCGCGAGCGTACCGGAGGCGCTAAAGGCTGTTACTGCGACACCAGCGAATATGTTAGGCATGCAGGACGTGAAGGGCACGCTGACAGAGGGTGCAGATGCGGATCTGGTGGTGCTGGATTTGCAGGAGGCCGTTGGTGGCGAGAAGAAATTGGTTGTGGACGAGGTGTGGAAGTTTGGTATCAAGGTATTTGATCGGGCTTGACTCTACTTTTGAGCGGACACAATAGTGAACACAGGCATTTAGATTGTTTCAGCGATGCTTAGATGTATTTGGAGTTTGAGTAGATTTAGTCGTAAGAAGTGATACCCATAGACATCGTTTGCGCTCCGAAACCTGTAGAGTACCAATGAATTCGTTAAAGCGGACTCTCCGTTTAGTGAGCATATTCGTTCATTGCTTGGTCGTCATGTATTCATACATTCATCTGCCTTGCTATCCAATCGACAACCACTGTGTAACTCTAGTCGGGCTTTGATTCGCAACTGGTCCGCCTTGTTACCTTTCGCTGGTCTATCTACGCAACTTGCAATCGTGAGTATTCGTCATGTCGATCTCGTCAATCAAAGTTCGATCAAATGCTATGTTATTGTCAGCCTAGCACGATTTGTGGTATGCGTGAGAATAATCAGGATAAAGGCGGATCAGAAGAAAGATGAAAAGCATATAGTTGTTCCAGCATTGGGGCGAACCCCTTCCGGAGTTAGCATGGAGTATAAGTGTATCATCATCGCAGGTTGTAAAAAAAAGCTAATCGAACGTACCGTATCATCGTGCTGTTGAGGCGTTCGCGCGGACGGGTTAGTCTGTAAGCATCTAAGCAACGGTCAGCAACGAGCGTCGACAGGTAATGATGTGCAGATAATGGGGATAGATGGCGATCAGGTAATCGAACTTGTTTTGTTCCCCACTGGTAGGTCGGTATTTGATAGTACTAAGGTTGCTCATCATTGCAGTGCCGGGGGTGAGATGCTGAGATGTACCTACATCATAGAATGTAGCTCAGCTGCCAGTGCCTCCGACCTCGTTTGATTCATGATTGATGAAGAAACTCTTCTGCTAGTGCGCAGGATCGGGACAGGCAGAGCATGCTGAGCTACCGGACAGCCTCGAGGGCTAACGCATTGAGGACCACGGTCGCGTGGCACGTACGGAATGCGAACGAACGCGTCGGGTTGATCTAAATCTTCGAGCTATTAGCAAGAGTTCGCGAAAGAATTGGCTTTCGAAGAATGGATATTGGAGGTAATCAGTAATCCCGTTTGGCTTGGGTGGTCGATCAACATATAGATTATGATAGGGGCGACACTTGTGTTCATCATGTAGAAGGTGGAAGGGAATGCGGATATGACTTACCGAGGATGCGTTGTGGTGTAAAGGACAAGCTCGCAGCTCGCGGTTTTGATGCAACTTTTCGCGCGCCAACGGCGTTTCGTTTCACCGGCGTATGTGGCCCGTGCGCCGGAGCTAGCAAGAGGACCCGGCGCGCGACAGCTTTCGAGATCCTGCGCCTTGCCCTACGCGCTCTCCCTTCACAGTTGCATTCATAGACCAACACCTTTGCACACGCACCACGTCTCGCTACTACCAGCCATGACACAAGCTTCGTTCGCCAGTTTTGTCAAGGATCAGCGAGATAAGAAGAAGAACGAGGCTCTAGCACAGGAATTCCTGGGACGCGGGCGCAAAGGCAATGCGTCGGGTGCTGGCGCGGTCGCAAAGGCACGCCAAACATCAGAGAAGCCAACCCTGCTGAGTCGCATAAGTGGTGGCGCCGGCATACAAAAGCGATCCTCATCAGCGAAACCAGCAGGAAGCATCGAGGGCAAATGGCAACACGACCTGCACAAGCTGAACAATCCCAACGGACCAGCCGCACGAGCGCGAGGGGCGCCAACACGCACTGCATCCACATCCCAGCTCGAGCGCAACGGTCGGACATACGATAAATTTGCTTCGGTGCTGAATCGCAACCCAGCTCCCGTTGCACGCAAGGATGACGCGCCAGGCTTCAACATCAGAGGTGTCGCAACGGGCGGGCCATTTACAGTAATTGCAAGCAATTTTGCGCCAGGCACCACTGCCGCAGACATTGAGGCCGTCATGGCGCCTCATGCTGGAGAGACACTCGGATGCAGACTGCTCACGGCCGCGCCCACCGTCATGGTGGAGCTGCAATGCGTAACGAGGGAGGGTGCGGACAATGTAATTGCAACGTTCAATAACCAAAAGGTATGCTTCTCCACAGAATGTATCTCGATCGACGCTAATTCCACTCCAGGCTGATGGAAGGGTGCTCTACGTATACCTTAAGGAGACACCTGCGAGCAACAACGCGAGCCTACATTCGCGACCACCGCCCGCTCGCCTTACGCAGACATTCGGCGACGATATGGACGTGGACACGAATGCTGGCGCGGCGCGATCAGGCAGCTTCCAGGATGGCCGGTTTGGCTTCAGCGAGGGCGGACGCCGCGAACCACCACGGGGACCGCGTAAGCGCTACTAGAGGCTTAAAAGACGAGCTGCAAACCACTGCTTTCCATGTACAATACCCATTCGATGACGAGCGACGTTATGAAGGAATGTTCATCATTTCAACGAGCTGCATAAGACAGTAGTTCAGTGAAGACGATTATGTGACGACAGCCTTAGATCATCATGGGTGTCCCAATTGCATCTTGAAAGTCATCCAGTATCATAATCGTAATTACATGGTCTCACAGTACATTCGGAACGTTTAACAATATGGCGACCAATTTGATTGGGGCTAGTATACACCTATTTCCGACTTTTCGTCACTCGTAATCGGTACTTGTACAGACTAACAAAGGAAAGGGGGGAATCATCTGCTCATCATAATCCTCGCGTCGTCCAGCAACACCCGTCTGTCAGTACTCCACACTTAGATCGCGACTTAGACAGCAATCTTGTCGTTGCCAGCGTCCTTGGCCTTAGCGCAACCCTTGCAAGCACACTTGCCCTCTGGGCAGGGGCACTTGCCAGCCTCAGCGGCACAGTCGCACTGGGTGAGCTGCTGGTTTGGTGGCGGGAGGGTGTGTACGTTCATCTGCTCAGCGCTGGGCAGATCGTTCTTGCCACAGCCAGAGCAGACGCACTCCTTCTCGGAACAGCCACAGTTGCCGGAGTCGGCCTGGCAGTTGCAGGTTGTCTTGTCCGAATCGGGCTCGGGAAGATGGTGCACGCCAGTAGTATCCTTGCCCTGCTCCTTCTTCTTGAGGTCGGCAAGATGGCGAGCCTCGTTGTGCACATCCAAGACCGTCTTGTTGCCCTGATCATAGAAGGCACGGAGCTTCTGACCAGTGGGGGTGTTGACAGCCTTGTCGAAGTAGCTGTTCAAGGTGTTCCAGCCGGCATATGCCTTTTGGGTGAGACCCAACTTGGTGTCGACGGTCTGGGCCTTTTGTGTAGCTTGTGTCTTTGAGTCGAGGTTTTGTAGGACTTGCGTGAACTTGGTGCTGTAGCCGTGTTGCTTGTCTGCGGCAAGGGCAGCCTCGATGGCTTTATCAGAGATGACGTAGCCGTGGGCAAGGTATTCTGCGACGATGCGGGCGCGCGGCTTCGATTCTTGGTCGATGTTGTGGTCGCCGTCCTTGGCTTCCTCTGCGGAGGCAGCCTTCTCGCCGGCAATCTCGTCGATGGACTTGGCGGAGCTGACCTGCACGGGGTTGGGGCCTAGCTGGGTGTTGTCGAGGAGGAGGGCCGTCTTCGCGGCCGCAGCCTTCTCGAAGGTAACCGACGCCGACTGGGCATCGTTGCCAGACGGCTTCACGCTGATGGACTGGATCTTTCCGCAGAAGCTGAAGAAAGACTTGATCTCATCCTCGCTGGTCTTGATGGAGATGTTCTCAACGTTGACAGTGGCGGCCATGATGATGGTTTCGTGTTTGTTAGGTTGAGGTGTTTTGAGAAAGTTGGGAGATGTCAGAAGTAGTAGATGTAGTAAGTTGGTGCAGGAGATGAGGTGACGTTCTTTATAGTAGTGCGTTGTTTCTGCGGCAGCGGATTAATCTAGCTAGCTGTGAGGGGCGAAGTGCAACAAACGTAGTGCCATGACGTACGCGGGGCTGTGCGATGTGGCTACCCCTGCAGGTGGCGTGTCTAGACCCCCGCACAAGTCGCGCGAAGCTTCAGGAAGAACTTCAAACTTCCCTGATTCGCATGTGAAGGGATCGTCCGCGATTCTGCGTGTTCATGGTAATGCTAGCGAGAAACTGCGGCTGGGAATGCTCAGCACTGAACACGTTTCTGCACCGTCACCCATTGTGTGGCGCAACCTACATCACACAGATCGAATGCATGGAGAAGCCGTTGCAGTGTTTGCCAGAGTGGCCAACATGCATCGAAGCCTTTCTAGGACCGACCATCGCCGTGGTGCACTGTATCCCTGTCTTTAAGTTGGCATGCAATACTTGAGATAGCACCACCTCATGTAGATAACAGTTTAGGGAATCTGTTCGACACTGGAGCGAGCGAAAACGATGGATTGTATTCCCGGCGCCGTCTTTACTTCGCACTTTTGAAGTTGGGTATTCTATGAGCTCGCTGTCCAACCCTCAATTGCAGCGTCCACCTCTTTCCTGTACCTTTGTTGTCCCTCACACTGCTCCAAGAACACCTTGTACTTTGCGTCCAGGAGGCCCTTCAGCTTCTTGTCGGCGAGTGGCTTCACTGTCTTACCGGGCTTGCTGTATTTGTCCATGATGTCCCACAAGGGCTCACTGTTGCCGTCCTTGTCGGTGCTTGCGGCCTTCGCGCCGAGCATAGCTGCACCGTGTACGACAGCCGCATGCACGTACCGTGGGATAAGAACCGGCATGTCACACGCAGTAGCCATGAGTTGCATGAGCAGGGCATTCTGGCATTGCGAACCTGACATGAAAATCGAGGAGATGACATGCCCGGACTTGTTCATGGCGGAAACGATTTGATGTGTCTGCAAGGCAATGAACTCCAAGGTACCGTAGTAGTATAGAGCGAGGCCATCAAGGCTCTTGTCGGAGCTGAGTCCAATGACCGAGCCCTTCATGTTTGGGTCCGCGACAGGTGAACGGTTGCCGAAAAGGTCACCGTAGAGGAAGAAGTGTCGCCCAAGCCATGCGATGTGTGGCGCGTTGTCCTTCTCGGCCATTTCGCGAAGGTGTTCGTTGAGATAGTCGTAGATGTTCGTGTTGTATGTCTCTGCAACCGATGTCGCTTCTTGGAAAGCAGGATGAGTCTCGATGACATGCTTGAGCAGCTCTCCTGTGGCACTTTGACCACCCTCTGCCATCCAGTAGCCGGGTAGTAGTACATCTCGGTAAGGACCCCAGACACCGTCCACGAACACTGGATCGCGAGACATGGCAAGGTGGCAGGTCGACGTTCCCGCAACTGCAGCAAGACGTGTGAAAGCTTGGGAGACGTCGTTCTTTGGGACTTCCATGTCGAGCGTGTCCTCGTTGAGCTTGACCTTGGCACCTACTGTACCAATCCATCCAGCGTATGCATCGATGACACCACTGCCGACCGCAATTCCAGGCTGTAGGCCCATGTCTGTCGCCGCCTTCTCGCTCAGAGTCCCGACGAGTTCGCCCGCAGTGAGATAGCGTCCATTCTGCCCAAGTGTCAGCTGCGTGATAACCATTGCAAAGTGAAGGACAAACCACTTTGTCAACACCTCCCATGCGCTTGAAGTTGTCTTCCACTAGTTCCTCAAGGCCGATCTCAGTGAGGAAATTCTCTTGCCATCCTTTGACACTCCCGTCAACGCCGACGGGAACGAAGCCTTGCTTGCAGACTACACTGCAGAAACTTCGCGTCTCGCTGCCCGTAGCGATGTGTGTCAGGGCATCTGTCAAGTCATAGAATTTGCACTGGTCGAATAGCTCCTTCGGCATGTTGTTCTTCAGCCACAGCACCTTTGGAATTTCCATCTCAATGGACATCTTGCCGCCCACGTAGCGAAGCAAATTGTGATTGGTTGCGTTTATCTTGTTTGTCTCTTCGACGGGACGATGGTCAAGCCACAAGATGACATTGCGGTCATTGCCATCCTTGTTATCAAAGTTTGGTCCAGTGACGGCTACAGGCTCGTCCGTGTCTTCGCGGAAGACAGCAAGGGAGCAAGTTGCATCAAACCCAATGCCTCGGATAGAGTCGCGGTCGATGTTGTGCTGATCCATGGCACGGCGGACCGACGAGCAGATGCATCGCCAGATGTCTGTTGTGCTTTGTTCCTGATAAAGTCAGACACAGTCGAAGTTGCAGCATTAGCGAATTACATAGTAGCCAGTTTGTGGTTGCCAGAGACCAATGTTCTCTGAAGCCAGTCCGACAATGTCACCCTGATCGTTCATGATACAGGCTCTGGCACTGCCAGTACCAACATCGATACCGATGTAGTGGTCGACATGAGGATGAAGCTCGTTGCGAGGATCTGTAGACATTTGTCGGGATTGCTGCCGTGAAGCTTGTCTGAAAGGGACTGCCATGATGAGTGATTTATAGTGAGGCAGTCGAAACGACGGGAATGGAGAAAGTGGTGAGGACTGTATTGATTGATTCTCTGAGACAAAAATAATGTTGAGCTACAGCACAGCTCGGAACGCGCGATGAGCTCATGGCAGCTATCAGCGCTCCAGCAGCGTGGTGGGGGCGGGGCAAATTGCTTAGTGACCCTGCATTTCCAGCAACTACACCGGACTCGCTCGCCTTAGAGACCATGATTGACTGTCGACCTTCCACAAGCGACCGGGGATTTGTGGGGATCGTGAGTCCTCGGATCCACTTATTTTGGCATGCCGGATGTTGTTGGCCGTCGAGAACGCCACCCGAAGCAAAATCAACTCTTGGTGCTCGGGTCGGCTATTAGTGCTACTGAAAAGCGAAGCCCGCGATAGGACACACGAGCAAACGGACGAGGAATTGGTCTGGAGCGTGGAGGACGTGGGTGGTGGGGGAGGAAAGCAGCATTAATGCTTCTCCAGATTTGGGGGAGGGATCGGTCCCGGCCAAACCATTCTCCGTCGTGCCAGAGCTATCACCCGTCATCCAACCAGCAACGCGATCCACGCGCACCCATCAACTCCACATCACAATCCACAATCAAGATGCTGCTTGCAAAACTCCTCTTGCTCCCAGTAGCACTTGCCTCCTCCGTGACGGTCTACGTCTCCTCCGTCCCCCACTCCGATAAGAGCGCCATAATCCCATCACCCATACCACTGGCGCAAATCGAGTACGATGCGGACCAAGCTGTGGGCACGCTAGCTTCCTACACGCCTCCGACAGGCTCATATTCGTCGAACCACCTCCTTCGCATAGGACTACCTGATCCCAAAACAGGCTCATGGCGCGGCATTGTCACATCCGCAGCGAGTTTCGAGGAACAGTATCACAAGAAGTTCGTGATACACGTCGATGAGAAGGGCGAGCCATACCATGTCGGATTTGGAACCAGTGCCAAGGGGAGCGGCGACGCGGTGGAGGTGGAGATTGTGAAGAGGAGTCCAGGGCCCAAGCCGGTCTTGAACAAGCCAATTGTGCTTAATGCCGAGGGCAAGATTGACTCGAAAGAGCCGGAGAAGAGCTTCCTGCAGAAGTACGTTTCGTCCACTCCGCTCGACGATGATTATCAAAGCTAACGTATCCGCAGATATTGGTGGGCTATCGCACTATTCCTAGTCGTCCAGCTGGTCGCTGGCGGAGGCGATGGGAAATAGATTGCCGTCATTCCTTGCTAGACAATGCACTATTTTTCGCTCACCACTGCATGAAAACAACCACCTTTGGGTCCGAACGATTGACGACGATTGACCTGTCAACACAGCCACATCTCGCAATGCTCGTGCGAGCAGACTCTATATAATGGTCAATTGGTTGTGCTCGAAGTCTGCAAAAACTGAGTGCGAACAATCACCACTTTGTTGTCCTAGAATGAAGAGAGATGATGGGTCTACATCTGGACGTTGGAAAATGACTTGGCGCGAATTGGTTGAATTGTGATCATACCAATATTGCAAGAGCAAAAGGACGTGTGCTGGTAACTGCGCCTGTGCAGCTCCAGTGGAACAGCAAACTGGACCTATCTGCACCTCAATCTATATGCAGTTTAGATAAACCTTCATGGCTAGAGTAGTAAAGATAGCCTTTATATGATACCCTAGAGGCCCTTAGTATATTCTAAGGCTTTAAATGCAGACGTAAACGCACGTGAAGGCATTCGAGATTGTCCCACCGGATATGTCCATGTGCAGTAATGCATATCTGGTGTGGAAGCGAGCGGCAATAAGTTCGTCCTGATGGCTTCCACCAACAAGCACAACCACACGTCAAGATTGATGAACATGGTGCGATACAACATGAGTGCGGTTACCCTTGAACCTTTGAGCATTTTTTCTAACCTAATCTACTTCGTTCTCATCAAATATCTCTTTAGCTTCGTAGTGTGAGGGCGTGGCGACAGTATCGTACTTCGTGACGATCTCGTGATTGTGGTTATCATTGTTTTAACAAGCACGTAGAACTAAGGGCCTTATGTCCTCCATCAGACTCGTCCATTCGCTGCCTCTTGATGTTGGTTTTGAATTTTTTCAATTCGAATGAGCTTGCCGATTCCATTTTGAGTCTTTCGATATCGTAGTGTCTTTCCATTAAGATTGAAAAGGCGTAGATGCCGGTCTCAACTTCTTTGGATATTTCGAGCGTCTAAAATTGTGACATTTCATTTTTCAATATTGTCTTTGGAGCTATTGTCCACAATTGCAGTCAAGGGAATTTGGTGGTGGCTTTGCCATCAATATATGGATGGATTACACCGCACCAATGTCCAAATAAAGTTACAGCGCATTCATGGGTACGCATTGAGTGGTAAATTTACACTGACCATCTTCTGCAGCTCTTGGAAGGCTGGGTCTTGGTAAGCTGAGGCAGTGTTTGATGAGAGCATCGTTTCAGATGCTGCAAACGCAGTTGATGTGACTATCATTCAGTCTGATGTTACACGATGCTGGACATGCCAAAATCATACAGCAAAACCAAGCCCTATACTGAGTTGATTCATCGAGAAGTCCGAGGAAAGCGGCAGTAGCACAGAAACAAACTCATTCCGATGATGTTTCCAAATGTGGAACGACGAAAACCCAGCTTTGGGTATGCGAGGCCGGAGCTCTCCAATGGCTCTCCCGTAATCAAGCTGTAATTTCACTATGAGTAGTTTCTACGCTCACCTGAACAACGACTCTCCAAGAATTACATCACTACGCATGGAATGTACCTTTGGGTGCGGAACTGGCCGTTTGACGGAGACCCCGGGAACGGCTTCGGAGTGCACGACATAGGCGAGAGGAGTCGTTGTGGTCTATTATTGGAAGAGTTTCGTGTTTCGCGAGAAGCTATTACGATAGAATACGGTCGTCCCGGTTGCGCGGTGGTGCCCGTATGAGGTGCTGCGGAATGTCAATACTTACCACCACGCTGTTGCGTCCTAATAGCGAGCCTCATCCGCAACAAGATGTTACAGAGGTTCATGATTTTATGCTTTCGTTATCGTGGCATTTGCGTCCACTAATGTCAAATCAAGATCAGGGCGAGAATTCACAAATGGAGGCCAACATGGTAGCACCATCGGCATGCGGCATGCTGGCCTTCCGTCCATCCCTTGCTACATATGATGGTAACACAATGGTGACCCAATTTGGGGCCATCTGCGACCGCGAGTGAGGGCTGACGATATGCTGCAGTATGCTATCTGTCATTGGACTGCTCCATGACCCGCACGCCAATTTCGGCGCCACCGACATATAACTTTTGGGGCTGTGGACGCGCAAGCTAGACCAGGAATGATGCTGTGCCTATGAAGTATCTGCTGATTACGACAGCTGCGAATCGTCTTGAAGCTTGGCCTTTGCAAGGCCCTGTCGATCGATCGTCTGCAGATACGGCAAGCAAATGGGTTTTTGACTAGTTGCTATATTGGTGACACTTGAACGCTTCCGGCCGCTTCCCAGAGACCATGCTGGGACACATGGACTTTCCCGTCGCGTGGACCGAGTCAAAGTTTGGGTGCTTGGTCACGACTTCCTTGTCCTCACCGACACTCTGTCTTGTTTTGGCTAGCGTACAAGGTCAAGGTCCATCCCTTTGGATTAAAGAACATTCCCCGCCACTACTAATTTGGACACCCGCATCATGAAAACATGTCCAAGCAGCGCTGATGTTCGACTATCTATCTCATGCCATTATCGTTCGAAGCTGAACGTTTACGGCCACATCTCCTACGAGACACGACTTGTCAATGACATACGATGTCAGAAAGCCTCGACCTCCAAGCGGGCAGCGGAAAGACTCCAGTCCCGCATAACAGACGTCCCAATCAGTTCATGTTCATCGATTCGAGCAACGGCGGAGTCAATGCAAAACCAGACAAGGTGGTTCGGTCGTTTGTGATGAAATCAGCCCGCAACAAAAAGTCTTGGAGCACTCGACCAAAGTGCGCCAATACAGATTCACATGTCGACAAGGACAAGAGATTTAGAACATCTTCGCGGAAGGACAGTGTTTTCGAGCTAAGTTCTGTCTCTGACGTCTGCTCACAACGCAAGTGCGACGCTGCCACTCCAGTGCTGTTGGAGTGCCAATCCGTGGCATCACCAGACAGCAGCAGAAGTGGAAGCATATTGTCGCGCAAAAGTAGCATATGGACATGCGAGAGCCCGTTGTCAAGCTTCACAAGTCCGTCGACGGAGTATGAGGGTGTAGAGAACGTTTTCGACTTGTCCAAACCACGGCAAGTGCAGTCCTTGCCTCAAGAAACCTTCAACCCAAGGGGGTTGGGACCGTTCGACTGCTTGGTGGTGACCTTGGACACTAGAGCACAAAGATTGCTTTGTCAATGTAAGCTCACAAGTTTTGGCGAAGAACGACATGCTGACAGATTGCGCAGTTGTTGAAGCTGCCTCCACTCGCTTGATTCCATTGGATACTTGCAGGTCGTCCGAGAGGGCTGCCTTGTCATGGGCTTCTGCATGTTTGCAGAGTCCCTTAGGCTCGCCTTTCATATATGCTGCACTTACGTCATCATGTCGAGGAGCACAGCTGAATCCCGACACTTATAAATGGCGGGCCATGTCAGAGATCAACGGATCACTTTCAAATTCGCGAATAAACACTAATGATGTGACGATCGCAGCCGTCCTCATATTGCTTGCCATAGAAGAAGCTGATCTTGCCAATCCGAAACGAACAGGATATGACCGCAGGTGCAGCATTATGGTGAATGAGGCGCATTACAATGGGTTGAAAACGATGATCAAGCAAAGAGGAGGACTTTCTGCCTTGGGCGACAACAAGTGTTTGCAAGTGTGTCTGTTGATGTAAGTGTACTCCTCGAAGCCTTCCCTGACTACTTGACTAACAATCTTGTGCAGGCATAGTATTGCGCAAAGCATCACGACGTTTAAACAGCCTTACGCTATCCTCGCCGATGCCAATGGCCATATTGAAGATTACTGTTACTACACCAATCGTTCACCCCACGAGTTTGCGAATCTTCTGCAATCGTTCCGCGAGCTCGCTATCGACAGAGTGCTTCTCAAAATCATCTTTGCAGTAACAGCATTCACAGCAGATTTGGCAAGTTGGTACGACACTGGCACATGTACCATGGATGCTCTCGATCTGCAGAAGCATGCTAGCCTGCTGATGTATCGACTACTCTCCTGGTACCAACACAACAACCATGAGCGCATGACTGGTGCTTCGCCGATGGATTACCTCAACCAGAGCATTTGCTTATCGGCTCTGATATTTCTTGTCAATGCGAATGAGCCAGATACTGCCGCTTTCGGCCACCGTCTGTCCAAAGCAGTATCTAAGCTCCGCTACTCTCTTGAACGAGCGCCAATGGTTGCATGGAGGAATACACCACATGTTTACCTCTGGGTACTGACCATGGGGGCACTGGGTGCTAGTAGTCTCGGAGATCGAATCAGAAGATTAGATACGGAGCCACAGCTCAGATTTTTCGAGCAGCATATCAAATCGATCCTCCTACACGAATGTCCTGAGCAACCCATGTCTATGGATCAAGTACTCAACACGCTGAGCACTTGCCTCTGGATCCCATCAATATTCGACAATCGCGTCAAGTCTTTGTGGCTATCAATGGGATTGTGCGGATACTGGCCCGCGGACTGTGAGGATGCGAGCAGTAGCGACGGAGAGCATGCTGTGGACGAGGAGTACGCGCTTGGCAAATCGACGACGATGAGATTCTTTACCGTCGATACGAGTGTACCTAGACGACCGTCGTCGTTGTGATGAATGTAATCCGCTTTCGTCAACGAGCCATCTTGGGTGGATAGGTCTGTGACAATCTTGCTATCCACGCTATCTTTTGTTGGATAATGCATCGCGTTCGTGCAAGTTCATAAAATGACCGCACAAAGATTATTTTCTGAAAGATAATGATGCGTCTCAACAAGTTCAACTAGACAAGCGGTGACGGTGAACTTTGCACTTCGAACGAACTGCACACCTCGCCGCACAAATCCCACTAGCAATATCCAACTCACTTGAAATTTGTGCAGTCAACAACATAAATCAGGGTATCACATGCAAGTGTACATCAGGCGTTGGGCTCGACCTACCCTGAATGTAAGTGCAGAGTCACTCACCGCGCATATCTACACCGAGCACATGAGCTCCACAAACAAAAAAATTCTAGCGGTCAACAAGAGTCAAGGAGATTGTTCAGCTTTGTATTGGCCCCTTGCCTACCTTTAGCTGCAGAGCCACATCCAGCCACACCCAGTAGTCCCGATGGTGGAGATTTGCTTGCATACACGCTTCGGCACGCCAAGCCATCCGCTGGACCCAAGTGCGCCTCAACACCAGCGCCCAATTTTTTCACGATGTGCACCGCGCGGCATGGCCGGAGCTCGGACTAAAGGTCTGGAGAATGGTGTGATCGCGATTATGCAATGATTAGAGTCTTAGCGAGGCTGGTCGTATGCGGCAAGACTAGGCGGAAAATTTTCCGGCGTTTGGTCGAGTGGTTTTCTGATACATGAGGCTGGTCGGCAGATGATGAAACTAGAAAAGCGAAAAGCAGAACCGTTCGCGCTAGGAAAAGTCTTCCGAAGGGTTTTCTTTGGAAAGAGGGTTTGAAGGGTCACGTTGGCACGAGTGCAGATGTACCTCGGTGCGGGTCGGAGCGAGGATGATGTGAACGGAGCGTTGAACCGACGGACAATCGGACTACGAGACGTGTGAGCTGGAGCGAGGTTGCGACAAGTCGACAGCGATGAGAAGCGTTCGCGGGTATGTTAGGCGCGTGCGCGCGGGATGAATGTCGTGATCAGTGATCACTTATCGTACATCTCGACGCGCTATACGGCCGTTACGATCATCGGCTTACCAGACCTTCCTTGTCCGCAATCTTGTCCGACGAGGCTGTCTGCTGGTCGACCTGGCGACTGGACTCGTCAGACCCTGCAAACGGTTGTGAAGCTGGCCCTGGGAACATCGTGAGACCAAAGCTCAGTCTGGCCTGGTCTCCTTAGCCGCGGGATCCCGCAACGGCGGTGTCTAGACATGATCGACATGCAAAATACTCCGTTTGGAGACCCTGTGTGAGATCACCCTCGCACTCGCAACCGGCAGGGTGGAAAGATAAGTTTCCGGGGTCCCTTTGGTTGTCAAGTCGACCTTGGGACCCTTTGATCGTGAAGTTGGATGTATAGCGTCATGACGTTTGCGGACACGCTTGGCGATGGGCTACCTTTGCATCATCGAAGCTTGGGTCCAGGGCGAGCATCATGGATCTCGCACGTTGCGGTTCGCTGGATATGTTTACATCATTGAAGCTTGATTTTCATGGTCGAGTGTCGAAGTGCCGCGCCCCGCGGGGTGCGATGGTGCGAGAGATCTTCAGCGCGCGATGCAAACCTTTCGGAGTAGCCAACGTTTATCGCATGGCCGAATGCGGAAATTCAATCGAGCGGTTCTCGCAACTCGGCCGAGGCGGAGAGAAGGGCGGAGTAGTCAGATCGTCATTAATAGAGCCTGATTAGTGTAAGACGTGGCTGCTGATGGACATCTGATAAGAGGCTTTGCAGGCTTAACACCGTTGGATATCCCCGCGTTTTGACAAACACAGCACATAAGCACGCCTTCCTTACTCATCGCTTTCCTAAAGCAGACAACTATCGTGCCAAATGATCGTACCGAGCGACTGAGAAGAGGAGATTCAGTGCTGAGTGAGATGTAGGCGAGGGCGTATAACATCAGCAACCATTTGATCTATCTACCGCTTGGCCCCTTTTACTGCAATTATGGGACAATGTTGAGCCACGTTGAGAGACACCAGGGGCTCAACACAAGCGACATTGCGCTGTTGGCGCAGCGACCGCCAAAGTGGACTCATACCTGGAATATGGCTGCCTGATGCCTGGCCATATTCCTTTTCGAGTAGTATCTCAAGCAATGAGGCGTTGCTGGGGAGGTTGTGGGCCAGAACAAGACGCGGTGATGAAGTGGCATGACCAGCGCATCAGTGACCAGTGCAACTGCTTGTCGAAACAAAGTCGTCTATCAGATGCAATTGGAGGGCGAGGTCCGCGCTTCATTCTGAATGCGCCGCAGGCTAAGCGTCGCAAACAAATATGCACGATACGTGTTGTTTCACCAGCGTTGTCGGTGAGCGAAACGCAGTCCACCAAGGAGCATCTCCACGCCGTGCCGCGACAGTCGCGCATAAAAAATGTTATTTGAAGCGTGAAACGAGCAGTCCAACCACGCCTTGCTGGTGCATCGGGGTTGGATATGTGTACCTTGATCTCGCTTCGCATATGAACTGTGTGATCTACTTCAAATCAAGTGCAGGTATTGCGAGCCGATAGGCGTGTTTCGAGACGAGCACGCGACGCCGCACAGCAACGCTGGGGTAATAAGGCGTGGAGAGTCAAGGATCGGCATTGTGATTACCATCCTCAATATCTGACAGCGTGGAGACGAGAGAATGAGCGCGGGAGTCCATGCTTGAACCAGATGCGAGTGCGATAGCATCCTCATGGTCCAGAACCTCATCAGCTGGTGTATCAGGTCTCCTGATGGCCCGTCACGATAACTGCATTTGAGAGCGTCTGACACGGCATCATCAATTTGCGATCATCCGTCCAACTGAGGCCGTGTTTCGACCGAGCGGAGAGATCATCCATCCCGCTCCTGCCAATTCCGATCGGACACATCCAAACCCCGAGTCCCAGCCTTAGCCCCAGTCCCTGCGGAAGGTTTGGCAGGGCTCTCGGGCAACGACAATCAAGGACGCCGAGGTGACCGGCGCGCTGCGGCAGCAGATAGACATGCTGTGCATACGCCATACGCAAGATCCCAAGGCAAACGTTCTTGGTCACCTGGCGCCTGGTGGGCAGTGCGATTAGTGTACGCAATCCATTTCGCAATGCCTCGTCAGTATGCGAGGACACGAAACGGGGTCCAGAGGGCTTTTAGACGAGATTGCACACTTGACCGGTGGGCAATTCTTTTGTGGGTTGGAATGCGAGGAGGATGGCACAGCCATGCAAGGTGCGTGAGGCAGCCGCGCCGCGTGCCTGGCCGGCTCGCTGGATTGCCTGTAACCCGCCTAGGGTCTGCCGCACTGGCCGCCAAAAGTCGGTCAACTTCAGAAAATTGGCCATGCATTTGTGACTGTGTGGGAACCTCGCATAATCTCGCCGGAAAAGCTCAGAGACACTAGAGCGTGCGAACAGAAGATTTTTGTTGGTGCATTGGAGCAGTCAAGCTATGCGGTGTGTTCCGATGGTGGTAGCATGGTGGTGCTCATGACCTGCTGGTTGATTAGCATGCAGCGTGCGTCGAAAACAAGCGTCACATGAGAAGATGGCACAATATGTTTGGTGTTATGATCATATTTGATTTCCTAGCTAGGGCGGGAGTCTCAACCTGCTAATTCGGGAGAACTCATACCGCGTGTTCGACCAATTTCCAAAAAAACCCCTTCGTACAGTGTCCCTCCATAGATCTGAGTAGAGTTGCCTCGTAGTGCTCTTCGTAACTTCCATACCGCGCTGCGGTGTACATGAACCAAAGAAATGCCGGATATAATGCTCGCTGAAAAAGGACTCGCTCGCTAAAATGCTGAATCAAAAATCATAAGGTCGAAAGGTGTTTGGCCTAATAACTTGTGATGAGCGGAGCGGAATCCATAAACAGTGGCTGGTCTTCCATGATGTGTGTTTGTGGCTTTGCGTTGTAGAAGGATGTTGTGAGCATAGCCTCCTTCTCTGAGAACTCGAGGGTCGAGTTGGGAGGTGAGGCAGGCGGCGACTCGTCATCGGAGTCCTCTTCGTAGGTGAGCTCCGGTGGTGATTGTGACTGCGATGGAACGCGAGTGAGAGCAAGATCCGAGTCATCCTCCATGTCGTCGTAGAACTCCTCCTCGTCCTCGTCAATCTCCATTGTGGAGATCTGAACTGGTGCCTGAGCAATGCGGCGGGGCAATGGGACCATGTCGAAGTCGTCCTCGCACTCAGACTCGGAGTCCGAGTCGTCATCCTCCTCCTCCTCGCTGATGCTGTCGGCCCACTGGATGTGTCGGGGCTCCTCAGCCTTGGAGGCCTTGGCCATTGTCTGGTTGAACCATGCCTCTTGCTGGCGTTCAGCGTCCTGGAGTTCGATCATGAGGCTGTCGAGGAGGTTGGCATGTCCGACAAGAAGACGGAGGTCGTGGTCGGCGCGGCAGGCCTCCTTGCCCAGCTTGGAGCGGGCGGAGGCGGCGATGTAGTAGGTTTGGGTGAGAGACATCTTCTGCTTCTTCTGTGGTGGTGAAGAGACGAAGTGTGAGCGGGCAGTCTCAGCCGAGATGGGCTCAAAGGAGGTTTGAATGCGGAGATGTGATGAGGAAGGCATGTTGTCGGTAGGCAGAAATATATTTGCCTGGAATTGTGAGTCAGTTTGGTTGGTGACTGGAAGCAAAGCGAGGCTTCACGAACCTTAATGCAGCGGCCAATGGGTGGAAGGTGATCCGAGCGTGGGATGTTACCGGAAGTAGTCGTGGTAATGGATATATCAAGCAGTGGTCCGGGGAAGTCGACAAGAGTGTTGTTTGTCTTGTTGTAGTAGTGTGTGATGTGGAGCTGGTTGATGATGGTGTTGCAAGTAGCGGGCAGGCGCTTGTCTTATGTTCCAAGGCGCTCGGAGGATGACCACGAAGCATAACGGCACTCGGCCAAGGAACGGGGGAAACAAAGTCGTAGCTCCGAGCAGCGGTGACCAGGGTGTGAGGATGATTCACAAAGCCGGCAGGGGTGTGCAGGCGGAGCTAGCTGACGAGACACGGCGGCGCTAGGTCAAGCCATGCCGCCCACGCTCGGCCGGGGCTGTTTTGTCTGGTACGAGTGCGAGCGGCTTTACGAGAGCGGACGGAAAGACGGACATAGGTGCAGGCCCTGCTGCTATCGATTACCCATCGCGCCCTGCAGCATAATGGCGCTTTGTCGGCTTTTACTCATTTGCGATCACGTCGATTGCATCACAATGTGATTTCTTTTCGCCCGTACTGCACTGTACTGTGCTATTGCTCGTGACAGCGCATGCTGGCACGCAAGGGCGTGCGCGGCGTGTGCGAGCCTGCTGCTGTCGTAAGGCGTCAGGCTCAGCCAGCGCGCCCAAGCCACTAAGAGAGCGGTCAGTTCCAAGCTGTGGCTTCAAAACGTGTCCCCGTCGGTGTCTCGCTCTTCGCTTCGCTTATTGTCCCATTCCGGGCGAGAAATAGCGACGGCATCCACTGTACGCGTTCAGACGAACTGCGAGGCTGGCATGCACACCCAGCTGAGCGTCTCACGTTGCTTCCCCATCTCCATCAGACACACTACAGCACAATTGCCAGCCGGGCCAACCAGCGCGCAGCTTTGGCACTCCAATTGCAAATTCGGAGCGATTTGAATAACTGATCAATGCATCGCCAGTGCGGACGAGCCGCATATGCCCTGAGTTTGCTGCCTGGCTCATCTCACGATGCGGCATTCTCGGGCTCCTGATCGCTCCGGCGGACGAAGCGGGGGGGCTCTAGCCCAGCGGAAATATCTGGTTAAGCCCACGTCACGACTCACAAGTCGGCCTGATCACAAAAACATAATACCCCATGCCGCCCATGCCATTGCGACAGAAGGGCGCCATCGACTTTCTGCTCATAGTGACTCCCAGATTACAAACTGTCTTTGGTTCTGGTTAATCTGGGACCGTTATTGGTGGTTGCAATCGGCTTTGTCAGACCAGATTGTTCAGCATGCTTGACAAATGCCACTAACCTTATCCGCGATCCAATCACACGCGCCCATTGCACATGCTGATGACATGATCATGCTCACCATCTCCCCTCAAATGCTCTCGCGCGTACGCAGATCATCTGCGATAGAGCGCACTTTGATCCGTAATCGGCCGCACAACATAACGTTGTTCACATCGCGCCATCACAAACCCAAGGCCATCTGAAGCCACGAGGAAGAGTGTACCCCTTCAGGAAGTAACAAGCAAGACTCCGTCACCAGAACCGCAAACATCACGCCCTAACAAAAGAACTTTCTGCAAACGCCAATCCCGCTGCGATTCCCCACCCAATCTCCACTCCGCTGCCGTGGGCGTTCACAAGGGCTGGACATTCTGAACATGGTAAGGCCGGTGACTCAGCTCCTCGCTTCGCATACCCAAAGCTTACATTTTGGCGCCTTTTCTGTTATTTGCGCAGTCAATGTTACCATTGCTTTGCATAGGCGTCGCACCGCAGCCAGCATGCGGTTCAAGCGTCTGACCCATTGCATCGGTGAACCGTTAAGTGCCCTCACCGCTGCCTTGTCGCGGCGCGCGAGGCTGATATTGCTGCCGCGAACCCCGAAGCATGTGCAAACTGCTCAAATACGCAGTAGCGAACGCGATGCAACGATACAATTGCACATCGCCATTCGACCAAATATGAGTCCAACTGCCACTAGTCCTGTTGTGGTGCGAAGTTGGGGAAAGACAAGCCACACTTTGACTGCGCCCACCAGAAAGCACGTAAAGCGTATACCGTACGCAGGTCTATAGGATCACCAACAAGGTACGCTGCAACTACACGTATGCTGTACGAGACGTGCGAAAGTCCCATAACCTTCAAAGCCTCAGTTGACCGGAACCTTCGCTAGTGCTGCGAATTTCTCTGCGCCATAACGTTACGCGTTGCTCTCAAATGACGCATAGCAAATACATCACCACGACACGACAATCCTTTGGCGCACTCGACTGAACCCAACAGCAGGGCGCGTTCACGATCGGCGATCCATACCCTGTCTAGTAGTCTTCTAGAAGGTACAGTGCTTCGAATGATCCGCCGACTAACCCAGAAGAGACATCCAGCCCTACGCTGCATTGCGTGCATCTGGCGCTGAAGCGCATTCCTCTTCATGGATCTCCACCAATACGCACTGCAGTCGAGACACTTATCATCTTCCACTTTCGTCCGCCGACGCATTCCTGCCGAGCGGCATCACGGTATCTATTGAACCCCTGCTTGTCTTGCTAATCAGATAGCCGAGCACCTGCTCATGCATCAATAAGCAATCAAGTCGCTTGACCATTGGTGCGCAACATTCTCTCCCTCTCAATCGTCCCGCATAGGGACGTCACTTCTGCTCAATGCAAATATCGTACGGTGATTGCGGAGCACTCTGGCCGTGGTCCGGGTCCTCGAAAGCTTGGTGAAGCTTAACCTCGCAGCGTTGGCCAGTCAAGGCGCATCACAGACCGCTTGTGCAGCAGAGTGAATGACAAAGACTTTGCAGGAATAGGAGAAAGAGAACATACCCTGTGGCTGCTGAGAGATGAGCATGAGCGCCATGCGGGAACTACTAGCCCTACGGATGCCAGACCGTTTATTGAGCTCGATGCATTTACGTGGAGTCCAGCCTATGACGGCGACCGCTGTTAACCGATCTATCGATCGTGAATTCGGTAGAGATGCCGAGATGTCGCTGCAGTGTCCGCGGCAAGCTAATGCAACGGCCGGTTGTCCTCTTGCTGAATTGACTCGTGGCTGCATCGCAAATTTTGCTGAGTTATCATGGTCTCAGTGGGACAAACAACTTGAGACGGAGTAATACATCACGAGCATCGAGATCTTCATGACCCAGAGGCAACAGTCGGTGGGCGCCGATCGATCTCATTGAGCACTGAGCGCAGTGGGTACACGTCCCATTGGGGTAGTAAAAGGATGCAAGCTGCGAGTTCAGCAGGCACTATCATGGCCCAGAAAGAACAATAGTCTGGCGCAGACTTTTCATTCCAACCCTCGGTCTTGGGCATGACGCTGTTGTTGCAACTTCGTGATACTTGCCACTGTAAGCCCAGACCTTGTTTCTATGACCCACCGCGGAAGCCGGCGCCACAGTCGTAAACCCACGGCATACCGCGGCCGCGGCATCCCGTACCGACATGGACCAACTCGCGAAACCTAAATACTCGCTTGGCGTTACGACGCCCCGCGGTAAGGCTGCGTTGATCGACGTAAGGCTGCGGGTAGCATGCATGTATATCTTCAATGTGTTCCTGGCTGCAGAACTCCAAACATCGAACAACCCTGAATACATGCAGGCCTGACATCCACATTGAGCTTCCTCGGTAATAATCGACTCAACACATGAGGTGAACGACTGCTGCAGACGGAGCCACCACAATCGCACCAAGCAAGTCTCGACGCTCAAACATCAATTCCCGACCATACCACTACCCCAACCACAAAAATGCGTACCTCGACCCCATGCCTAGCTCTGTCAATCCCAACCACGCCCACGGCATCCGGAGACCACGAATATCCGATCTCTCCAGAACTGCGCAAAAGCTCAATCGCAGAGTACCACAATACAGTACGGCATCTCTAGAGTCTTATTAACACACCCAAGCTAACCGAGAACTAGCTATCGAGTCTGTATGCCGATCAGTGCGTTCGGTTGTTTGAGAAGGAGTGCCAGCGCAGCAGTGGATGGCAGCAAGGATGGGCATTCGGGAGATGAGAGAATAGGATAGCTCTGCTGAATGAGAGCGATTATCTCTAAATCTCTTGGCTCACACTTCAAAAGTGCTGATGGTACATTCGCGGTGTGCGTGAGACCATGCACAGGATGCCGACGAAAGTTAACAGCTCGGAGTGTGTGGACTGCATCCGAGGGGAAGAGCACAGCTTTGGACAAGCTGAGGTGTGAGAACACCAGATGAATGGCCAAGCATGAGGGGTGCCTGAGGGAAGCAATCATCAAGAGCTGGGAAGCAAGCTGTATAGCTGCACCAAAGAAGATGTTCTGGGACATCTTCTTACTTGCGATCGGGAACGATACGACAAGTACTTCTCGCTGTACAAGAAGAGATGTTATAGACATTATGATCTAAGTGTTGACTGAAGAAGGAGAAGTCGGAAGAACAAGAGCAGAAGATGAAGTTGAAGCTGGAAGAGAAGAGATTATGAGAGTACAAGATGGACCAGAATACGCATGTCCGCATTTTGGGAAGCTGTTGAAAGCCCGGATGTCGATGGGAGGTCATGTGCGCAAATGCAAGGGTTACAAGCAATGGAAAGGAAAAAGCAGCAGAGAGAATAATAAATCGGATTGCCAGAGCATACATTAAACGTACTGCACGTTGACACCTCCAGTGGGATACTCCTGAAGGCCTTCGCATGTGTTCAAGTTTTCAGCGAACCCTTCATGGTTCTACTAAAGGCATCCAGGCTGTCGCATCAACGCGTGCTCACTACTCTATCAGCGTTGCAATATTGTTGCGTCATGCTGAAGTTGAGTGAAAGGCGCGATGTCGTTGGTGTCGTGAATGGCAGAGGTGGCGTCATAGCGCAGCTCGGTTGCTTCTGGCAACGGCGCGCGGGATGTGTTGACTGACAGGCACGAGCTGCTCCCCACAATATCGGACCATCAATCCAGACTACCATTCAACCCGCATTCGCTCCCGAGACACACAAAATGGCCATGGAACCTCCTGCGCGACCTTCAAGTGCGCTATTCGATGTCTTCTTGCGTCTGCGTCCATCGCACTCCGCCAATGCGCGCTTCCTTACAGTCGAAGATGGCGAGGGACACCACCCAACACACATCACAATTAAGCCTCCAACGAGTGACAACCGCAAGCGAGCAATAGAGCGCTTCGCATTCACACGAGTGTTTGAGGAAAATGCGCGGCAAAAGGAGCTCTTCGACAGCACAGGCATTGTACCAATGATTGAAGGTGTGCTGGGCGCACCAGGCCACCATGGACGAGACGGCCTGCTAGCAACACTGGGTGTCACAGGCTCCGGAAAGGTACATGCCCTGCCTGAAGAGACAGCCATCATCGTACTGACTTGAAGCCAGAGCCACACCATCCTCGGTACGAAGTCGCAGCGCGGGCTGGTCCAGATGTCCCTCGATGTGATATTCCAGAGCTGCGAAGAGCGACTGGTACAATCCTTCTATGGCGCCCCAGCCTTCTCGTCACTTGCTGCAGCGGACGTTTCTGAGGCGCACATGTACACCGCAACCGCCTTTCTTGACTCTATGTATGGGGACAACCAGTCCGAGCGCTTCCCATCGCGTGCGCAAACCCCCATGCCGGTAAGCCAACTTTTTTCAAAACATCTCATATGATTTCTTACCTAACATGTCTCCGTCATCACCTGTCCATCACACTTCCCCAGATCGTACAGTAGCTGGTAGAGATTTGTATCGGGCACTTCAAGCGACTTTCTCAAGCCGTCCAAGTGCTAGCATTCATTCCATTCGTCCCGTCGATGGATCTCTCTCTCGCATTTCTCGATCTACAGCGAACATAAGCTCACCCACCAAAAAGGACTGTAGCATATTCTCAATGGGCGGAAATTCAAAGTCGAACAGGATCCCTCGGCCATCAACGCTACCGCAGACACCTTCAGTCGCCGACGTCGACATTCCCACCGATCCGACCGCCGAATACGCCATAGTCATCTCGATGTACGAGGTATACAACGATCGGATATTCGATCTTCTGAGCGGGAACGCGATGAAGAATAAGCATCCCAGCGTAAAACGCCGCGCACTGTTGTTCAAGAGTACAGAGCAGAGTCCCGACCGGAAGGTCGTGGCTGGTCTCACTAAGATCATCTGCGGCAGCTTTGAGGAAGCTATGATGGTGCTCGAGACGGGTTTGACAGAGCGCAAAGTCGCCGGCACTGGCAGCAACGCCGTCAGCTCGCGAAGCCATGGCTTCTTCTGCGTCGAGGTCAAGAAGCGAGATGCAGAGCGCAAGGGCTCATGGTCAAGCAGTACACTTACCATCGTTGACTTGGCTGGATCTGAGCGCGCTCGAAATGCAAAGACAGCGGGTGCAACGCTCGCTGAGGCTGGCAAGATCAACGAGTCACTGATGTATCTTGGCCAGTGCATGCAGATGCAATCGGACAACCAAGATGGGTCAAAGGTATGTTTACATAATAAACCCTGCGAGGTGCTCTACTAACATGGTATCAGAATATCGTCCCATTCCGCCAGTGCAAGCTCACCGAACTTCTCTTCTCAAACTCCTTCCCATCGTCCACTCGCCAAACCCACCATCACCACCACCCACAAAAGTCTATCATGGTAGTCACTGCCGACCCCCAGAGCGACTTCAACGCTACATCGCAGATACTTCGCTACTCAGCTCTTGCACGCGAAGTGACCGTCCCCCGAATTCCCTCTACAACTTCCACCATCCTCTCAACCCTCCCTCATAAGTACGCCGGCACAACCACATCCTCCGGCCGTACAACACCCTCGGCTGTGCTCGAAGAACTCGAAGCCGCCAACGCAGAAATTGCACGCCTTACTCAGGAAGTTGAAATATTCGCTCTTCGCCTCACCGAAGAAACTGCCCGTCGAAAAGCAGCAGAGCATTCCTGGGCTGCGGCCGAAGACCACATGGCCGATCTCGAGCAAGAAATCCGCGAAGAGTGCTACCACGAGCTTGAGAGCGCTGTAGATAAGGAACGTCGCCGCTGGCAAGCCGCGCTCGACAACGAGCAAGACAACCAGCAAGCCCATCTTGATTCCAAGATTGATGTTGTCATCAGAGCGACCAAAGCTCAGATGCGCGATGAGGTCAAGGTGTACGAAGACCCGGATCCAGAGCTTAGGGAAAGGGTAGACGAGTTGGAGCGTGAGAATGCATTGCTCAAGGCGAGATTAGAGGCGAGTGAGCGTGAAGCGCACGGACGTAGCGCGAGTCCGGTGAAGAAGATGCGCGTGTTGAAGAGCAAGAAGTGGGAGGATCCGGAGCGGACGTTGGGCTTTGAGGATATCTGAATGCTCAGCATGAGGTATGAGGGATGCATGGGTGGTGTTTGAGGCGTTGTGCGGGATGGTGCTTGGATAATGGAGTTGGGATTGAAAAGATACCTCTTGTTTGCATATCGTGTCTTTCGAGTCTTGCGAATTTCACCGTCTCTTTTCATTTAGCACTTGGTCTCGCTCGCGCTTGCGCTTAGGAAACGGTCTCTATGACCTCTGTGCATTTTCATGCTGATGTGACTGCTCACTGTAATAAGTGAATTATCCGGTGCATCATCTCCTGGTGTCCATGTCCTGTTCCCACCCTAATGCCCGAGGTGAGTACTAAACCTCGTCATCGTCAGACGTTGACTGCTCCACGTCTCCCACCGCTTCATTCCCCATGACCTCTTTGCGCAGTTTCTCCATTTCACTTTCTTCCATCTCGCTCAATTCATCGCCACTAATCTCCACTCTCTCAGCCTTAGTAATCTGCCGTACCCGCTCGGCAGCATTCTAAACCACCTTCTGTCCACCACCGATCCCATCCAGCGTCCCGTCCGCACCCAGACCCGTCCCATCGCCCTTCCAACCATGACTAAAGACCTCGAAGTTGTCGTCGACAAGCCAATTGAGATCCTCGCTTTCGGGGCGTAATGTTCGCATGAGTCCTTGGCCGGCCTTGGGGTAGTGCGCAGGCGGATCCGTGTCGTAGCCATCGTCCTCTTCGTACTGGTGGCCTGCGAGGTCTGTCGTAATGGGCCGTGATGGTGGCTGTTGAGTTCGCGATTCGCCAATGAGTTGGGCTTCTGAAGGGTCCATTTCGGAATGTGAGGAGAAGTTGTGGGAGTGTGGTGTGTGACCTGCTGGGGTGTGGCCGTTTGGTGGGGACACTAGGGTGTTTTGGAAGGCTGATGGTGGTTGGTATTGGTTCTGTGGAAAGCGCTCAGGCGCGGGAGGTGGTTGTAGCGGCTGATCCTTGATGTCTGGTATCAGGGTCCGCACGTTTGATGGGAAGACGGGAAGTTCGGGATGTCGTATTGTGGCCATGAGGAGCAAGCTGATCACCTTGTCACGCGGTAAGGTCGAAAAGTATGCGCGTTTCTGCACAGTGTTAGCATAGGGATCTGCAAAGATACACTGAAGCCTCGTACCTCGTCTACCGAGAGGCTCTCCGCAGAGACTAGCTCTTCTGACCCTGCTACCACGCTTTCCTTCGAGCGTTGGCATGGCCCGCACAACCACTCCTTCTCCAAGACCGTGACCACCTCGTTACTAATTGGTGGGGCATGACAGTACTGGTGATACGCGGTGCTACACGCATCACAGAATACTATGCGGTTGTTCGACGGGTCGACATCTCGGTGGCATGTCTTGCACTTTGCCGCAAGTAAGGTCTTGGTGGACTTCCGCCTCTTCACTCCATGTGTGGGCTCTGGGATAGTTGGCACAAAGGCAACGGGCTTGTTGACGCTTCGTCCGGACTTTGTTCGAGTGGGTAGTGGGGTGTACGAGTCCGAGACGTCCGAGTTATCGTCATCCTGCGAGCTGTCAGAACACACTGGCGCAACAATGCCTCAGAGACCGACATTATCGTCCTCGTCACTCTCGGCCCGCTTGCGCTTTCCACCTCTGCCGCCACGCCCTCCGCGACCTCGTCCGCGCCCTCTGCCCGATCCACGCCCAGACGAGCCACCCGCGGGTGACGCACTTGCACCGTCCTTCAGGGTGCTCGGTGTGCCTATTCTTCCGCCTCTTCCTCGCCGCGCATTTCCTGTGATTGGTGGCGGTGTCGGTAGCTTGTCGCTCGTCACATAGTTCTGCAAGATCTCGGCTTTCTTCGCTTCGAACGCTGCACTCCCGGACGAGTGCCCATTCCCTCGGCCCTGAAGTCTCTCCAGGATGGCTGCGGTAGACGCCGAGAATTGTGGGAAGCTTGGAGCTGGCCCAGCGCTGCCGTTTGCCGGGAAGGTCGTCATCTGAGCCGACCATGCGGGCGCATTCGATTGTGGAGTTGCGGACATGGCTGCGCCGCCCGCTGCATTCGGTGGCGCGTCTTCGGTAGTTGGCGGACCATTTGGCGGATTAGACGAGCTCATATTGATCTGAGAAGCTCCGCGACCGGCAAATACTAGGTAAGAATGGTGCAATTGCACTCGCTAGGTATTGTGGCAGCGCAATTGACGGCGGATGGTTGCGAGAGCTCGCCGGAAGCGAAGAAGTGGATCCGTGCCGTCGACGCTAACTAGCGCATCCCTGCATCGCTCTGCACATCACGAACCAGAGGGAGGTGCGGGCGACTTGAAGACTAATTTATACGACGTGCACGAACGTTGAAGGTTGCGCTCTAGACTACTTGTATGCGTGTCTATGCTGCTGTTCTTGATTCTTTCCCCCTGATGGCTTCCGCAACCAATCCACGTGTACTACACGGCTAGCAGACATGCCCGCAGATGCATTGCTATATAGTCTCGTACAGAAAGCTTTTCTGTTGTTTTACGCAATGACACCCTCTCCCCGTAGCTCTTCAATGTCTTCACCACTCATCTTGAGCACGTCCGCTAGGATCTCGTCCGTGTGTTGACCAAGTGTAGGAGGCGGCGTGCGAACACCAGGTTTCGAGTCTGACCATTTCACAGGCGTGTTGACAAGTTTGATCGGACCACATGACGGATGGTCCACCTCTGTGACCATATCGCGAGCGCGGACTAGATTCGATCAGTATATGCCCCTATTCGCGCCGGTAGGCGTTACGCACCATGTTCATGATTAAGCGTGTCTTGTACGTCGTTGATTGCGGCATAGGCTATGTCTGTCAGTGCTGCCTTAGATCGCTGGCGCAGATGAGTCTTACGCAGGCCACAACCATCCAATATGTCGAGCCACTGTTGAGTCGTCTTCTGCTTCGTCTCTTGTTCGATGAGATCCTCCAGTGTGTCTCTGTTTTGCACTCGCAGTGCGTTCGTCTTGAAACGGTTGTCCGTCACCCATTCAGGTTTTCCAAGGCGCTCACAGATGATGCCATATAGGCGGTCGTTCCCACCACCGAGAAGGATATCTCCATCCGCCGTCTTGAAGGCCTTGTAAGGCACAATGGAAGCTGACTAAGTTGAGCTACTAGACATTTCTCTAGGAAGTTTGACTCACGGTGCGATGTTCCCCATCTTCCACTGTCTCTTTTACCGCTGATGAGGACCGAGCTCGCGATGTTCGCTAGTGTTGCAACCTGGCAGTCACTAAGGGCTACATCGATATGCTGGCCCTTGCCTGTTCTCATGCGACTCAAGAGTGCAGCCATGACTGAATTAGAAGTGTACAGTCCAGTGGTTAGATCAGTCACGGCCACTCCAACCTTGACTGGAGGACCGTCTCTTTCACCAGTGATGTGCATTAAGCCCATTTCGCTAACAATGGTTAGGCCAAGTCTGAGTGTCGATAATTTCACTCACGCTTCCACCATAACGTCATAACCAGCTCGGTTGCTGTATGGACCTGTCTGACCATAGCCTGTAATACTTGCATATACCAACTTGGGATTGATCTTCGATACTGTAGCATAGTCCATGGCGTATTTGGCAAGTGATCCAGGCAGATAATTCTCGACGAGCACATCGCACTCCTTCACAAGACGATGCAAGATGTCTACTCCGGCTGGGTGCTGGAACGACAGTCCCACGGATCGTTTATTCCGGTTTACCTTTTCGCGTTGAGCTGAATGTTGTTGGAGTGAGGGAATTTGAGACTTACCGCGAGGTAGTATGCACTTTCTCCAGGCCCGACTTTGCCGTCAGTGTATTTTGCGTATGGAGGTCCCCAAGCTCGTGTATCATCTGTCCAAATGTAAGCACTGATCGACCGAGCTTTACATCTCTAGACTTACCTCCCCTTGTTGGATGCTCAATCTTAATCACATCCGCTCTGCAACACAGTCAGCCTATTTACATGAGATGCCAACCCTGTTGTTGGTCCGTACGGGGTTGTCCTTCGTACCCAAGATCGCCTAGTATTTGTGTGCAGTATGGCTCGTGGATGTTAGCGCAGAAAATGTCAGAAGAAGCTCTCAAACATACTCCTGCAAGAACTCTCGTCATGTCCAGCACTTTAATACCGGCCAATGGTAGATTGGCTGCATCTCCGCTCGGCGCTGTGGTTGCTATTCTTCTTACGGAGGTACTTCTGGGCCAATGACACTCTGAACGACGTAACGATGTCCACAGAGCATGTCTTGAGCTTCTCAATGAAAGGGTCGCCATTTTTGAGACGATTAAAAGGAATGCGACGATGGTTGCTGTGACGGAGCCGTACTTGAAGTTACCGCGGTGTCATTCCGAAAGCGCCCTTCAATTCCGAGGCTCAATGCTGCAGCAGCCTGTATGACCCGACATAAAGGCAGAGTGTGAGACCAAAAGGAGGCATGATCTTTGATAGGTAGATTCCCGAAACGTGTGTAAGCTTCCTGCCTCTCATAGTTTTAGAGCTCTTCGGTCCTACTGTAAGTAGAATAATCTCACTCGTTCCGTCGGTCTCTCCAACTTGCAGTAGCTTGCGACCCCACCATCACTCCTGCTCCAACCATACTTTGTGCAGATCCACCATGTTTACTGGCCTCGTTGAAACCATCGGCAGTAAGCTGCACCAAGTCCGCCTCAATCCATGCGCCTCGGCTGACGATGGCTAGCTGTTGCTGCCCTCGAGGCGCTCGACAAGACAGCTTCTGGAGGAGGCGGCACGTCATTGACTATTTCTGACTGCGCCGACATTCTTGGAGATGCGCACAATGGAGACAGCATCAGCGTCAATGGTTCGTAGAGGACTGCACAATACATTGCCAAACGGCTGATGGGTATAGGCACGTGTCTCACAGTCACCGAATTCGACAAGTCGTCATTCAAGGTTGGATGTGCTCCCGAGACACTTCGAAGGACCAACTTGGGCTCGCTGAAGCAAGGCTCCAAGGTCAACCTCGAGCGAGCCGTCTCGGCAAACACACGCATGGGCGGACACTTCGTACAAGGCCATGTGGATACAGTCGCTACAATTCAATCCGTCACACCTGACGGCAACGCCCTCACGTTCCGCTTCAAGCCGCGCGACCCCGCTGTACTACGCTATATTGTCGAGAAGGGCTATGTTACCATCGATGGAGCGAGTTTGACAGTCACCAAGGTGGAAGACGGCCCAGAAGGCTGGTGGGAGGTCATGTTGATTGCTTACACACAAGAGAAAGTTATCACAGCGAGCAAAAAGCAAGGCGAGGAGGTCAATATTGAGGTCGACCAAGTCGGCAAATACGTGGAGAAGAGTGTAGCGGGATACTTCGAGGGGACGGCGAACGGTGAATTCGCGATACTGGAAAAAATGGTCTCGAAGCTGGTCGATGAGAGGTTGAAGGCTTTGGGGAAGTGATCGCCAAATGTCTGTACTGCATGGGAAGTTTGCGGTTGCCTTGAAGTCAGGCATCATGGGCTGAACACAGATGATACGGCCCATCCGCATCTTGAGACAAGGTTGGACCCGCTTCCCGTGATACGGAAACGACCAGTGGGGGCCGTGGTGAGGCGAGATTTAGATACCATTCTCTGCGCTTACATTCGCTGCCTGGACTCGAGACATTGAGGGTGGTTGGGCACACCATCACGGAGGCGCAGGCGTAGATAAAAGTGAGGCGCAGCCCTACTTTTCATCCAACATATATATTTGACCACTACTCGATTCATTTCCCGTTTTTCCTTCTCGTTCCAAATCGTAGTGTTTACCCGCGTTGCTCACTTGTTTTGATCCGAATTCATAGTGTCTGCAGGTCGTTGCTGCCTAGCCTGTGCATGATGCACCCGTTCATCTCCGACTTATGGCGGCTTGACAGCTGTCCAAACAGTGCATCTTCATGTCGCCTTCGGCAATGACATCGTCATACTATGACGCCTTTTCCTCGATCCGATTGACTGACCATGAATTGCTTACAATGCAGCATTGACTGACCCGCGGTGGAGACATGCAGGCAGAAGCTATGCCATCAGCGTTCGAACACTTTGGCGACATACACGCAGTAATGCCATCGCTTAAAGTACCTGGGCGATCTGATCTCGACAAAGATTGAGCAAGACACATTGGAGAATTGTGGCTTCCGATCACCTTTGCCAGCGCAACCCGCCAGCCGTTCTAAGCCGGAGCGGCGTTTCCGCTCCCCCAAATTAGCACCTTACGCCCGACAAGACGCACCTTTACGCAGACATTGCTTGAAAGGATTGTTGAAAATACAAGTTTGGGGGCCAAAACAGTCAAACACGCAATCGAGCGAAGGAGAAAGAGCAGCTGTGGATAACGTGCAGATTTATACGGAGGTTTCGTCGGCATATTTCGATTGGCTTCCCTCACGCGGCCTGCTGCTGCAGCAACACGTCAAGAGCGGGCTCTCTCGAGGCGCGCAACATCATTCTACACCGGACGCTCGCTTCTCAGCCCTGTTGCGCAACGCGTCTTTCTTTCCTTCCCTCGCTTCCCCCATTGCCGTGACCAGCAGTCGCTCGCAGCGCTCCCTCTCGGCTGAAGCTTGACCCGCACGCGATCCACCATGGACTGGCGACTGCTTGACTACGCTAAGGAAGCTGAGGACACCGCCTCGGGCCTGCACGTCTTTCTAGGCGAGATTCCGCAGTATCGCAAGGACATCACTGGAGACATTGCTGAGCTATTTGCCATATCGAATGCCCTCCATGTACTTCACGAGGCGCTCGAATTGTCCCGCTATGGAAGGTATCAGAGCCGAATCCTCAAAGATCTGGAAGTGTGTCTCCCAAGCTTGGGCCACACGCTCGACGATATCAATGATATGTTCAGCAAGAAGAGGAAAAACAGCCGTTTGGCTCCGGGAGCTTTTCCTGGAACCCCTCCATACGCAGTACTGTGGGAAGACTCGCTTGCGGACATGAAGGGACAGGGCATATCCCTGCCCGTTAGGCTGGAATTATTCAGATCATATTTGCAGGGCATGTACGACGCTCTGAAGGGGTAAGTGAACATTGATCAAGTAGCATAAGTAAGTTCTCTCGCTGATGCGCCTGTAGCGAGGAGGATGAGGAAGAGCTTCATTCGATCAGAGTTCGTCTCACGAAGCTGCTGAAGAAACAGGAGCCAATCGAGTCCTATTTCAACAGATTATCGGTTCATGGACAGCATGGCAAATACCATGGCGGACACGCCCAAACCCCAATGCCACCCCCTCCCAAGGTGCCCAGACCGAACCTGCACAGCTACTCCACGTATCCTAACATCCACTACAATCATGTCCATGCACCACCTCGACCTCCTGTCGCACCTACGTGGGGTGGCATCGGGGACATTCCATACATTCC
The DNA here is from genome assembly GCA_001748405.1 of Paraphoma sp. B47-9. Classification (NCBI taxonomy): domain Eukaryota; kingdom Fungi; phylum Ascomycota; class Dothideomycetes; order Pleosporales; family Phaeosphaeriaceae; genus Paraphoma; species Paraphoma sp. B47-9. Next base: position 58,430 of record BCLK01000122.1, read on the forward strand.
ACCTCCTGTGCCAGAGATTCCTACATCGCCTACTTATTCATCCGCTTCGTCGCATACGTACTCGAACCATTCGAACGATTCTGGAGAGCCGGTAGCACATTGGGCTATGAAAATCTTCGACGGTCGCCACTCATCCACACCGCTTCAGACCCTTGGTGACCCGAGCATCTGTCTGGGAAGAGATGAGCCTCGGGTTATTGAGATGCTAGAAGGGGATGATTTCGAGAAAGTCTTAGAGTTACCGTTCGAGGCAACCAATGTCTGGGTACGACTGTATTGGAGAGCCGAAGACAATCGTGCACGAATACTGTACCTCACGCATGATCCGGCAACGGGCCGTCGCCTGCGATACTGCTTTCCGCTGACTGGGCTGAAAGTCTTGCGCACAGAGTCCTGTCTTCAGTTGTGCCGCGTCAACCGCAAGGACGGTCAGCTTGATTTGTGGGCCAGGTTACGATTCACTCTGTATGAAAGTGAGTACCCGTTCAGTCCATGTTCTCGCTTGCAGTCTGACGTATTGTAGGAATGGTCCTGTTCTACTGCACCGCCGTTGCAATGAAGCGCCAGGATGATAATGGTATTGCCGACGGGCTCGAGGACGCCTTCGATCCTGGAGAGAGAATGGAGTTTAGCGGGTAAGTTCGGCATGCTATCGGGACATTGTGTCGTGCTAATTGTGCATCAGACAAATTACCGATTCGAGATACCTCCATGCATTCCGTGTTTTCAAAGACGACGACTCGGGCTGCGTCCGCTTCGAAGCCACTGCACGTCGCGGCCCACTCAAGACCATACCCATCTGGACGGCCTTCGTCACTCAATACATTGGCAAGCGAGGCTGGATGAAGCGTGTCGGAGCAGCCACGATTCAGTTCCGCGAGCTACACCCATATGTGTTCTGTGAACCGTACAAGCTGCCAAAGGGTCCTACCAATAGATACCAGCTTACCTTTACGGAACCAGAAGGTACGATCCATGAGTGTGTTGTCTTAGAGCTTACTGATTATGTTCAGATGCCCGAAACTTCATGGATATCTTCCATCGGATCAAAATCCGCCATTGATGGGCTTGCGATGCCTCGTCAACTAGATTGTGTCTTTTGTGGGACAACCTGAGAGCTACGCGTACTATGACGACCTGACGACAAAAACTTTGATGACTACATGACTTACGACGATTTGATGAAGGTGGTTTCTGCTTTCTGCATGATATACCCCTCTCAGTACGCTTGTTTTTTGTTTTTTTTGCAAAATTGACGAATCTGGACTGCCTCGAGTTGAAATTTCCTAGAGCAATCACTGTTGGAATGTAGCAGGACAGTTAGTTAGCATATCATTATGTAGTGAAATCCGGTACACTTTACACGCATTCTTGCCCGTCATGCTTGTTCGAGCTTAGCCCCCAGCTAGGCGGTAGTTACAGCGGGGCAACATCCCGAGCCAGTCTGTGCGACCGCCGACTGAACCAAAATTTCTGGACGCTGAACTTTTGTCGCGGCAGCAGCACAAGGTTCATTCCTGCACTCTTCTTTCCCTCCGTCTGTCCATTTCCCTCCCACACATTCGTCAACATGGCGAACCAAGCCGACGCCCCGAAAAGCGACCCGCTCTCAGGCATGGCGCACTCTGAAGCGCACTACTTCAACAGGTACCACCTCACGAGCCTAGTTAAGATGCAGCCGTTACTGACACTTTCTGCGCAGCTACAACCACCATGGTCCGTATAAGCCGCGAGACGTACGAGAGAGTATTACTAATGCGCATTCAAAGGCATCCACGAGGAAATGCTGGTGCGTAGTACTTAGCACGGGAGCTGCTGTGCAGCCAAACCGCATTCGAGTGGAGGCTAACAGGCGCCGCAGAAAGATGAGGTCCGCACTAAGAGTTACCGGGACTCGATCTACCAGAACGGTCACCTGTTCAAGGACAAGGTTGTCCTCGATGTCGGATGCGGTACATCCATCCTCAGCATGTTCGAGCGCCCTGACCCCTCCACACCGCCCGTGCGCGCAGCCACTGATAGAAGGCATATAGGTTCGCCGTGAAGGCTGGCGCAAAGCACGTCATTGGCGTTGACATGTCGACCATCATCGACAAGGCCCGCGAGATTGTCGAGCGCAACGGCATGTCGGACAAAATCACGCTCCTGCAGGGCAAGATGGAGGAAGTTGTGCTGCCATATGACAAGGTCGACATCATAATATCGGAGTGGATGGGATACTTCCTTCTCTACGAGAGCATGCTGGACACTGTCTTGTATGCGCGCGACAAGTACCTGGTCAAGGACGGCTTGATCTTCCCAGACAAGGCTACCATTTTCATGGCTGGCATTGAGGACGGCGAGTACAAGGAGGAGAAGATTGGATGTACGTTTGAGCCACTTCTGTGAAGGCTTGCAGCGCAACCAGCTAACTGTGACAGTCTGGGACAACGTCTGGGGCTTCGATTACACCCCGCTGAAAGATACCGCCATGACCGAGCCCCTCGTTGACACCGTCGACATCAAGGCCGTCGTCACGGACCCCTCGCCCGTCCTCACCCTCGATCTCTACACCTGCACCGTCGCCGACCTCGCCTTTAATCGCCCCTTCTCGCTCAAGGTCCGCCGCAGCGACTTTGTTCACGCCGTTATCGCGTGGTTTGACATTGAGTTCTCCGCTTGCCACAAGCCGATCCGCTTCTCGACCGGCCCCCACACCAAGTACACGCACTGGAAACAGACCGTGTTCTACCTCAAGGACGTGCTCACAGTCGAGGAGGGCGAGGCCATCACAGGCACGCTCGACACCCGACCGAGCGACAAGAACCATCGTGATTTGGACATCAAGATCCAATACCAGCTTGATACGGAAGACATGCACAGGCAAGCATCGGGCGAGGCCCAGTACAAGATGTGCTAGAGAGAAGATATGATGAGCGAGTGCCTTTGATGCGGGACAGCGAGCGCGAAAAGCGAGGCATTTGAGATGGATACATGATAGACTTGGCGTTTGGAAAGGGGGAATTTTCGCATATACCACAAAACTTAGGGTAGCATGATGTCGCATGTTCACGAGTTACGAAAAGCAGGGACCAATCCAGGCAATACAGTGCAGTGGATTGGGAATTCCTCCCCTACATCCAAAACAAGTGTGCACAGACTGCCATTATGAGTGACGATACTGCAGCAGTGACACATGGAAAGCAAACGATGATAGTAGTGGAAAGAAAACTCCGATTCGTGTCTACGCTTGCTATTCAAGCTGGGTATCGATGCAAAAGAGACCCAATGTACGCCGAATCTTGAGATCAATGAGGCGTCGAAATGCCACCCAAAATACGGCCGAGGACGCTCAATATGCTCAAGCCTGTTGCGCCGATATATGCAATTCTCCAAATAAGGCTTCTTAAAGCCATGAGACATGAAAAAGAAACCGACCCTACTGCCAAATCATCCCCCACCTAATCAATGGCAGTAACCTAGTAGTCATCGTCGTAGTTTGTGTTGTAATCGTCTTCGTCCGATCGGTACTGGTGCTCCAAATCCTCTTCCTCTACCTCCTGCTGCGGCTCCTCGTACTCTTCCTCTTCTTCCTCTTCACCCTCTGCATCCACATCCGAAACCGGAATCACGGGCGGCGTCTGCACTTGGTCTGCAGACGGACTAGCACCCTGGCCACTACCTCCTGCAGAGGGCGAGCTGGCCGATGAACCTAGGGGTGCGAAGAGTGACTTGAGTCTGTCGTAATTGAGGTGGTTACTGAAGGCCTTGCCGCGCTTCTTCAGCATCTTGTGCGCCGCCTCAGCTGCGCTCGCTGCAGGTTGTCCTTCAAGCACGGAGCCATCGCCCATCTGGTGGTGCTTGCGCTTCTGCTTGGGTTTCTTGGGCTTGTCCTCCGCGGCTTCTAGCTCGGCTTCCAACAGCTTCTTCTGCTGAGCGCGAAGCCAGTCTTCGTTCTCAGCGACCCAAATGCGCTCCTTAATGCGGACTTCGTCGGGGCCAAGGATGCAGGTGGCAACGTCAGGATCGTCGTCGAACTCGTCTTCGCCAATGTCAGGAGAATCACTAACAGACACATCTCGTTGATCGAGCTGTGCACGCGCCATCTGTTGCGCTGTCCAACCGGTTGCCTTGTAGAGGGGATGGTTGTCGTTCGCCAGAATATCCTTAAAGGTCACCTCCCAATCCTTGATCGCATCCGTGACTTCCGCCTCAAGCTCTTGCTCGATCTCGAGGTCTTCTGGCGCAACAACGACACGCTCTCGCTTCCTTGGTCGCCCGCGCTTCTTAGGGATCACGAAAGCGCCGTCTTCGGGGTCACCGTCCTGTGCGTCTGCCATGACGGCATCCAGACTTTCAAGCACGGCCTCGCCGTTACCGTCGAATGTAGTCCCATCCTGTGCAGAAGAGTCGCCCTGCCCGTTGACGGTTTGGGCATCACCGTTGTTGTTTCTCTGTCTCTTACTTGCTCTCTTTGGTGCAGATGGGGTGGCACTCGAACCAGCCTCTTGCTCACTATCGCCGGAGTGCTCCGGTACAGCCTCACCATCAGGATCAGCATCAGCTGCCTTTCGTTTCTCCCGACGCTTTTCCTTCTTTTCACGTCTCCAAATAGACGGAGGCTGAACAGTAACCTTTAGTTGTTCACCAAACTGGCGAAATTGATTGACTGTCAGGGCCGAGCTGGGCGTCTGCTTGTATTCGTATAAACGTGAGTTGATGGTAGAGTCGGCCACCTTGACGACGTAGACAACCTCTCGGACAGTTCTGCGGAAGTTGTTCATGCGGGCAGCGAGAATGATGCACGCACCGCACAGTCCGGCCGGTTGACGGCCTTGGACCATCCAGTCGCGGCTCATGCGTCGAAGTATGCTACAGGCATCCTGCGCAACTTTGTGTGAATCCTCGGCAAACTCGAGCTTGCGACAGTACTTGAGCATTAGAGGCTCGATCTCTTGGATGGCCTTGTTGCCCACCAGCTGTGCTGGATCCTTGTCCCGTAACATTTTGAGAAAGGTCTTGTACGTGTCGCCCAAATTCCAAACGTTGACCTGTATCTTCTCTGCCAGGTCCATGAGCATGAGAGTGTTGTCGGGCTGCCGTCTAGCGGCCACGTAGAGGGTGACTGCGGCGACGTTGCGCATGCGGCGGCCCTGGACGAAGTTGTAGTTGCTAGCGAGCTTATACCAGCTGAAAGCTTGCTCCCTCACTGACTGGCGGACGTAGAGCGAGCCCCCAATCTTCTCAATCTCCGAGCGGCCCATCATTTCGGCCTGCTCTCGACTCGGCATGCCACCGATACCGCGCATCGTTCCACCCATAGAGTTGGCGTGTCGCTGGTTCTCTCCAATAAAGCCGCCCTCGACCATGGCTGCACCGCCAGCAGTCTCTCCAAAAGTGACCTCAGAGACGATGGTCTGGTCTTCGTGTACGGTACCACAATTGTAGCAGAGAACCGAGCCTTCATCAGTGCTGATGTTCGGATTCGCGCAGCACGTATAGCGTTTGGCGGGCTTCTTTGGCGGCGGAGGCAGTGCTTTTAGTTTGGTTGCCTCTGACTGGTATCTGATGGCCGGGCCTCCTCGAATGTCGGGATTCACGCTGCTGAGGCGGACCCGTGGTGCCCGGGGGCCCGGGCCTACGACAGCAGGCATTTTCGGGGAGGTAATCCAATTGTCTGTGTTGTGTGTTGTGTAGGCGCAAGTGAAGGTTGGTGTGGGAGAAAGAACGAAAGGTTAGGCAGCGCGAATCAGCAGCAGCGCCAGTTCCGCGGGAGGGTGGGGTACGTCGACCCACTGATCGCGCTATACCCGGCCCGACGGCGAGCTCTGCACCTCGAGAAACGAACATATGTCAACGGGCAGTCCAGCAGCTCCCTAGTATCGCTGACCTTGCATTGTGTAGTCTGATATGTTTGTAAGGCAAGCCAGCTGCAGCTGAATATTATTGTGGCAGCTGGAAGCAGGCCATCAGAGACAAGTACACATGGCAGAGCTGGCGCCTCACCACACAGTACACATGATACTTTCGTATATCTACAGGAAATCATACAGAGCCAAAGCGACTGCGTGCAGTTTGAAGAGCAGAGTAAACCTCGTGGCAATCATTGTATCTTGTAGTGACGGAGCGGACGAAGCTAGCTTCGCTGAGCGGGAGGCCCTCCCCTTCACATCGACAAGGAATCAATCGACCGAGCCCTCAGCAATGCATCGCAACACGTCAGAAATCGATGCGCATTCGCCAAACATCGTCGCAGTACATCAACACAGCGGCCGCGTTGCAGACCCGCCGGCCTGTACCTGCAGCAAACACGCACCTCACCACGGCCGCTTGCGTCCCTGTTCCCCGGCGTGCTCTCTAAGACATGCGGGTGATGGGACGGCCACCATCCATTGGCCGGCCTCCCGGCACCCAGCTTAGCACAGAGCGAGTCCTTTGCCTGGCTTCCCAGCCTCCGACTAAACAGGACAAGGTACCTAGTTCAACCGGTCCCCGCAGCTTATCCAGCGACGGCTGCCAACCCCAGAGCTCACCTTGTCCCGTCCCAACTTCACACTCCCTCACTCCACCCAATTCCACGCACATCCATCCACACACAGAAAGACAATGTCCACACGCAAGAGGAAGAATGAGGAGGAGGAGCTCGTAGCCCTGCCTTCGGACGAATCTGAGGAGGAAGAGGAGTAAGTCAACCCTTCCTTGACGTCATCCCAATGACCTTCCATCTGGCAATTGTGCGGTTTTGATCGCATCGGAATCGCCTGGCATGATTGAATGCCAATGGCATGTTAAATCACTGCGATTGAGCTTCGCTGTCGCAGCGCATGCACCGGAAAAGTCGCAACAGCCTGGTCGAGCCGCCCGCAGCGTCGCACAATTGCGCGATTTTTGCCGATGCCATGCTTTCTGGGGCATTTTTCTGCTTCCATTTGATCATGTGAAGAGATGCTGTATCGATCCGAATCTTATCTGGCTCTGTGTTCTGAGATGCAACAAGCATCATTAGGCTGACATCTCCCCTCACAGATATGCGGAATCTGAAGGCTCCAACTTTGATGACGAGGACGACTCGGACGCTGAAGCACCTCGTAAGAACCCTCCACCTACTGCACCTAGTACACTTTAGTCTGACTCGTATTAGCACCAAAGAAGAAGACCAAACGCACCAAAGCTAAGGATGCTGAAGACGACGACGAGGAAGACGAAGAAGACGACCTTGAAGAGGAGGGTTCCGAAGATGACGCAGAGGAGCCTGGCGACTCTGATGATGGCGAGGATGCCGGTCCTCCTTCGAAGAAGCCTGCCGGATCCGAGAAGGACCGGAAGGTGAAGACTACCAAGAAGGATGAGCCCGTGCCTGTTGTTGACGACGATGATGAAGATGACGAGTGAAGTTCGCGCTGTCGCTCAGTAATGTTGTAGCAATGAATATCACTGCCGGGGCTCAGTCGAGGGCCATAAACATGTGATGTCTCTCATGTAGCGTTGCCCACTTCTGCAAAACATTTGTGAAGTTAGACAGCAGGACCACTTCACAAACAAAGCGAGGGAACGGAGAAGGGCCCAACATTAACAAGGCGAGACGACTTCGTCAGAGTTCCGCTCGCAAAGGCTCTTGAGAAGGGTTTGCATGTCCTTCTATTGCCTGAGCAGGGGTTACCAAGATGATGCGGGGACTACTTCCGGATGTATTCATTCCGCCCTCCTTTCGTAAACGCGAGAGTCTTCACCATAATTGCACCACCAAGCTAGGTTCTCTTGGCTGCTCTTTTCTTTTCCGCCAATGTTATGTTGTTAAACCAGCATTGCCAGTGCCTACGCTGGTGGGGCAAAGTCGTCCGCTTTGCCTAAACGCACCTGCCGGGTTGACTAGCTCGGCAAGCTGGAATCATCAACAATCCAATGAAGCCCAAGACTTGTAGCGAAAATACTCACCAGGCACCGTTTACATGGCCCTAGATCTTAGCTACCCTCTATGTGCAGCTGGATCACGAACGACGTCCGTCGGCACCCACGCGTGACGCAGCAATTTCCAAAGCATAGTCTTCATGGTTCCTACTAGATATCATAATGCCTGCTACTTCAACGGAGCCACTCTGCGACGGATGCCAAAATCTGTTTGGCAACGACAGGTTGCAGCAAACTGGCTACTACCTTCACCATGCGAGTGCGATGTCTATTCGTGCCGCGCTTCAGTTGCCGTGCTCGATCTGCATACGGCTGTGGCTCGCACTGAACCGCGAGTTCGGTAAGTAAAAGTGTACCGTGGTGAATCGAGACTGTTGACTCTGATGTAGGCATAACTTTTGAGGAAATGTTGCATGTTTATCCTGTAGTCTACACATCGCCAGTGGAGTGCAGCAACACGACCAACAAGGTCTCTAAAATAACCTTCCGCTGCGAACACAGCGTAAGCCGTCAACGTCATTGGGTTTCAATAGCTCTAGAGCCGTATAATAGCAAGTCACCTGACTCCGTGTGATAGTATGGTAAAAGCACTGACTATTATCACAGGCGAAACAGAACACCATGAGCACGATTATCCACCAGGAACGAATCATGACGTCGCGCTGAAGTTTCTACTGAATCAGTTTAACACATGTTGCGAAACCCATGAGAAATGCCGGGCAAGTATACCTACGTGTGGCTTTTTGCCAACTCGTCTCGTGGATGTTCAGTGCGCCGATGATAGCCAAGTCATCTTGTGCGACAAGCCCATGCTAGGCTCGACCTATGTTGCCCTATCTCACTGTTGGGGTAGCAGTCAACCCTTGACACTGACGCGAGAGACGGCTCCCAAACTCAGAAAAGGCGTCGACGTTGCCGACCTACCACAAACATTCAAAGATGCTATCACAGTGGCAAGGAAATTCGAAGTGCGATACATCTGGATAGATTCGATGTAAGAGGCCTCCAGCCCACTCTGAGTCTGACCTCATTCATACAAGGTGCATCTTTCAAGACGACGGCGATGATTGGGCTACCGAGGCAAGCTGCATGAAGGATATCTATCGGAATGCGGCGTTCTGTATCGCTGCGACGGCTGCCATAGACGGTGATGTAGGGCTTTTCTTTGAACGCGACCCGCGAGCCTTGAGACCCGTCAAGATCGACCTGACTTGGACGAATCGCGGAGCCAGTCACTGGAACAATTCGGCGGAGCAAAAGGAAGTCAACATCGAGTCACCACAAACATATTGGATTGGATGCCATTGGTTCTCCCCTCACTCCTCGATAGACCGCGCGCCGCTGAACACGCGAGGTTGGGTCGCCCAGGAGAGATACTTGTCGCCACGGACGCTACATTTCACCCAGCATGTCCTCTTCTGGGAATGTTACCAGTGCTTAACAAGTGAGTCGTTTCCACGAGGAGTGCCCGAGCTGGACAAACTCCCAGGCTACACGGGTTATAGTAGTCAGACACCCAACACGATTCTACGATTACTTGTCAGCGATTATCGTCACGATTCTACACATATATTTCGGTCACATCGCGAGGCGGAACTTGCAAGAGCCACGATTCAGCAAGCATGGGTCCACTTCCTGGAACCATACACGGAGTGCGGAATGACGAAAGAGTCTGACATCTTTCCAGCCTTGCAAGGTATCACACAGGATGTTGTCGAGGAGACTTTGAAGGACAAACTAATCGCAGGTCACTTGGAATCACGGCTGCCTCAGGATTTGGCGTGGGAGATCAAGACATGGAGTCCGCAATTGCGAAGCCCCGATAGGCCAGTCAAATGGCGCGCACCAAGGTATACGTTCACGACCCACACCTCGTCTACTGAGCCACTGACATGCGGGAAGCTGGAGCTGGGCTAGTACAAGGCTACCAGTCCGATTCAACCGAGGTTCTATACACGCACTGGACATGGCCAAGATCAAAGGCTCCAGTGTCGAAAAAAATCCATCTGGAGAATTACTACAGGCTTCTATATGGATCGAATGTTGTCCAATTCCAGTAACCATTCGCCAGGCTGCATGCTCAGGACTTGCGGATTCGGAACCCACCGAAGGCCAGGCTTATTTCACGTTTGACGAATCAAAGCCAGAATGGCAACCAAGGATGAGCATCAAGCTAGACGAGCCGAGGAAAAGCTTAGATGGCGACAATTGCGACGTACACTTACTGATCCTGCGATATCGGAAACCCACTTCAGCGGCCGTCCCCTGGATTAGAGGTATTGCTATTGTACCAGTTCCCAAAGATGACCAGATGTGGCGTCCTAGTACTAGAGGAGCTAATGCTCATGATGCGCAGGGAATTTTCAGAAGAATAGGCGTCTTTGACTTTGAAGCTGGGCAGTATCTGGACCCACCGGAATTCATCGGCCGTTTGGTGGAATTGCATGGTCAAGCTGAGAGGAGAGTCATCGAACTAATCTGATGGAATGAAAGAGATTGATTGGGCATCCCGAAGTGATTCGTTCAACCAAAGTACTGCAGACAAAAATGTGCGTTCGGCGTTACAGGTTTACGTGCAAGAATCATCTTGCAACCCCACAGCACGATCCAAGTAGGCGACTTTACCTTTTCGAGAGTGACAGAATTGCGTCTGGACCATTTGATAGTGAAAATAGAGACGATTACTCTTGCATGGAATGTACATCACCAATGGTCACGTCAGCTAGAACGTAAAGATTCTTTGGTCTTCGCCATGATTATCATTACTTCGTACGATACGCTCCTATCAGGAACATCTACACCCAGCGCTGATACCTCTTGGTCTTCTCAAACGTCTTCTTCATCTGCCCGTACTTGACGCTCCTCTTGTGCGCCGCCGTAGCATTCCTGGGCGGGATACCATCCCAGCTAATCGCGTACTTGGCCGTCATATGCGCAATGGCCTTGGAGAACTCGATCCACGCCTCCAAGTTCAAGTTGTTCACTGTGTCGCCATCCTCATGGTAGTTCACGTCGTAAGGTACGCCAGCACCGCCGCCAAACATCTCAAACTCCTCTTGCGTCTTGATACCCTCGGCACCACCAGCGATACCGCCGGCAGCGATTCCAGCCTCAAGAAACGGACCGTAATCGGAACGACCGTCGAACTCAATCTCGGTGTGGTTGAGCCCGATGCTGTCGAAGTAGGCTGCGAATTCGTGCTCGGCTTCAGCAGAGCCGGCGGGACCAGTGAGGTTGAAAGCTGAACCATCGCCATCGTAGATCTGGTACGCAAAGTTTGGCGACGCCATCATGTCGAAGTCGAGCAGGAGTCTGATCTTGTCCTTCTCGGCCTGAGAAAGCTGCTTGACGTAGTACTCGGCGCCGAGCAGGCCAGCCTCCTCTGCGGTCCACCAGGAGAAGCGGACGGCATTGTTGACGGCGAACTTGGTGAGTTGAATGGCGATTTCGAGAATAGAAATGGTTCCAGAACCGTTGTCGTTGATGCCGGGCCCGGCGGTCACGGAGTCGGAGTGGCCCGATACGTGGATTACGTTTTCATGGTCGCCTTGCTTGGTCTCGGCAATGATGTTGTAGGTGGTTGCAAGTTTGGCTTCGGAGCTCAGGGCGACGTTGATGGCGACCCCGGATTCGATCTGGGCGAGCAGAGCTTCGCCCTGGCCTAGTGTGATGCCCACGGTTGGGACAAAAGGCTTGGCTGGGTCAGGGAAGACCTGGAGAGAGTAGCCTTCGAGCGTGCCTTCGGCGTTGTTGACGGCGATGACAGCACTTGCGCCCTTGGCAGCAGCAAGCTGCACTTTGATACCAAAGGAGCAAGTGCCACGGCGGATAAGAGCAACCTTGCCATCCAAGGGTACGGTGAAATCAGCCTCCTCGCAGCCAAGATTTGGAATGGCAACGAGTGCTCCAGCAGCGTTACCCGCTGGAGCTAGTGTTGTAGCAAACGCACTGATGGTTTTGTTGTTCGCGGTCAAAGTGGCATTGACGCCAACGCTGAGTTCTACGCCTTGAAGCGTGACATCGTAGTAGCTTGTATCGAGATTGCTCTGGATCCATGCAACAGTGGCTTCGTGACCCGGGCTGCCAATCACGCGGTTTTTGCCTGGTGTGGCATAAGCGATTTCTTGAAGCTTCTCCGCCTTCGCATAGAGGTTGTCGATGTGGAGCGTGTCAATGAGGGCTTGCTGTAACGGATGTCAGTACGTTTGTCTACGATCGTGGCAGAGGAAGCAATGTACCGAGGTGACCAGCGTCTTGTACTGACGTGGCTGTACAGCTGCTGCATTAATTGTGGCAGCGCCGCATGCAGCCAATGTCGCGATCGACTTGAAAATGGCCATATTGCTGCTTCTCTTGCGTCTGGAGCTTCTTCAGATGGAATCGGACGAAGTGACGCCGGTCAATCTGCAGGTCAGCCCTTGCATTTTATACTTTTCCAGTACCACCTTGCGACCCAATTTGCTGTCCCGTACCACACGCGACACCCGCAGACCAGGAACTGCCATCTTGCTGACGTCGCGCTCACAACTCACAATGGCAGCTCGCAGCGGCGATGCTCTACTGACCTGCCGCATGGGTAAATAGCTTCAATCCACGAACACGAGGATGCGCGGGGATGGGTGCCGCTCCGCCAATGGCGGCGCCCAAGCGACCGAAGGAGTCCAAGAAACCATGCAAAGACGTGATAAGAGGGCTTGGCATGCTTCGCCGTTGGAGAGCGCCAAGAGCCGCTTCACCTTGTCGGTGACGCAGGAACGAAGCGCGGGCGGCCTGGATGCTGGCTGATGGCGGAGTGGAGTCGATTTGGTGAGTGGGCGGGACTAGCGCGCCATGAGCCGCGGGAAGTCCAAGGAAGGACGCTGCCGATATCCATTCCTCACATGTTCCGTCAGCTTCCTTCCTGCCATATCAGCCACCAATCCAGCTTCTATCATACGTCCAGGCTCCTGTAGGATGTTGCCATATTCCTTCGTGCTTGATCGAAAGGCGGCTCCGACAACACTCGCCCAACACATGTTCTTCAGTCGATGCATGGTTCCATCCTCGGCGGAACTACCACACTGAAGTTAAGACGGAGGCCGCTCGCCTTTCTTCTGGGCGCCGGCGGGTACAGCGGTGTGTTGATAGACATGAGGTGGTACGTTCTGTTGCGAATTGTTGTCTAGTGGCGGTGATGCCCGGATACCGATCGACTTCGCACGCCAAGGTTTGTTTCCGGACTCGATACCGGTAGCCAGATGCAATGTTTCCGATTGTCAAACGGCGAGGCAGAGCCCTCAATCAGATGGATAGATCGGCGCGTGTTAGACGCCAGTAAGTGTCGACGTGGGATCTTGCGTTCAGAAATGATCACTTGCTAGTATGTCTTCTGTGAATGGGCAACATGTATGGGATTGGGAACTAATGGTCGTCCCATCTCTCACCACTCTGTTTGTCACCTCGCTCTTGCCTTGCAAAATCGGGCCCGTGCTTTCTCAGCGATCATCCTCTCAGTCCTTAGTCCTTGCCTTACTCTGAACGAGTACACCACCCCCGCCACTTATAATAAGATGGATCTTGAGAACGGCCAGGATGCGACCGCGCACCACACCGGAGACGAGCTGTCGTCGGCATTCTTAGCACTTCTTCACGATCTCAATCCCCTCGTTGACGAGCTACTTATCCAGCCCCGATTTCACCGCGTCCTCGACTTGCCCACAGAACTTCGCCTGCATGTTTACGAACAGTACTTCCTTGACAATACGCAGTCTGTGACTTGCAGAACATGGCCAGCACTGCGAGTCTCATGGGCTCTTCTAAAGGCTACACACAGAAAGAAGACTATTCCAAGCTTCCTACCAAATCTTTGTCTCGTTAGCAAGGCACTGCAGGAGGAACTACTCTCCTGCTTACTAGCGCCAATCGACTTCCACTTCGATCACATCTACACGCTTTCGTACGGCCTCAGGCGTGTTGCGTACAAGATCGAGATACTCCAGATGGCCGCTAAGATTCGCAAAGTCACGATCTGCAACGTCAATGACCAACAAGATCATATTATCGTTGGTGCGCGGGATCTATCGTCGAATTCCGCAAGTCAGAAGTCAGATCTGCATAACAGGTGGTTGAGCGAAAAATTACCAATCCTGACAAACCTTCGCGAGCTTGCCATTGCCTTCCACGCCCCTCTATTCTCTAGTGGTACGCAGTCTGGTTCAAGGGGCAGCCGCGCACTCTCCATCGATGATTATATTGTTGGATTCGACACTCAATCAGTCCTGAGTCTGGCGGAGCTTCAACAAATCACAATCACGGGAACAAGCGGCACCGGTAGCTGCAGGAAGAAGAGTCCTTACAAAATGGAAGTGATTGAGCATGATGAGGATATCGAGTGTCTTCGAGCCATTCTTAACCTTGGTCGCCAGATCAAGGATGGCTTTGTGCAGCAGGGTCGGCAAGTTGGAGTCACGGTACGCTTAGTGTATGGAAAAGAGACGAAGGAAGAGACTGTAATCATGTAGCCCCGCGCTTTTTTTAAGTTTGCTGAGAATTAAGGCGTTGCGAAAGTGGATATAGGCAGCGTGTAAGCGCGGTTTCCATCCTCTCCGTAGGCTTGACCGAACTGAAAGGATACGTTAGGACAAGATGGCCCTATGGGCACGCATGAAAGAGAATTCTCGTGGCCACCCGTGATATATGTCAAAGCGCATCGGAGTGTCGATACTCACGTGGTAGAAGCAGATAGAACGGCCAAGAAAGGCAAGGTGGAAGTGAAAGCAGGGCTCATATTGGGCAAGTCGCTTAACTCTCACTTCGCCCGCACACAGATTCCACCTTGACACCTTCTCAGTCAAAACCTTCTCGGTGACCACGCCATAACCATGGCGACCTCCCATGGCGCAACGCTGGGTGGCACCGAATCAGACCCTTTCGTCGCACTACTGCACGACTTCGATACATACTGGGACACCGAGTCGACAGTTTTCCGTCGCTTTGTCGAGCTTCCAAACGAGCTCAGATTTCGCGTCTACGAGTACTACTTCGAGGCCGACAACGTCTCCGCTATATGTCTTCGATGGCCTCTGTTTGAACTCGGCCAGAAGGTATACAGCACGGCCATGGAATCAACCTCCGTTTCCTTCCTTCCACCAATGTGCCTTGTCGATCGCGCCACCGGCAAAGAAGCTATCGAGCATCTTATTTCAACATCTCGGATCGTCATAAACCATGGACAGCGGGAGGTGTCGGCATTTGTCAAGCTGGACGCACTTTGCCGCCGTTTGGATGTGTCCGTGCATCGCAACATACAGACTTTAGGAGCCACAGATGTCAACAACCAGCGTAACCAGTTCCTTCGCCATCGGAGTAGGGGTCTGGATTCGGACGGTCAACTGCTTTTCACTGCTCGCGCCAGAATTGCAAACACAATCATCACGGAAAGTCTAATGTCGTCCTATTTCGACAACCTTGGAAAAGTCACCCTCACCTTCTTCAAGCCACGCGCTCAAGGAAAACTACGCGCAGACGGGTCCATTTTGGCAGGAAAGAGCTGCACAGCACTTATCACATTCTTCCTAGAGGGTTTCGGCGTGCACGCGGTTCTTCGTTTGAAGAAGTTGCGCACGCTCACTCTCATCGGGAGGACACATACATCCTGGGGCAAGAGGCCTGTTGCCTATCTCGATGACACAGAGGAGCAACTGTTTGCGGTGGCACGTATGGGCCACGAGATGATGGCAGAGTTTCGGTCAAGGAGCCAGAGCGTCACCATCGTTGTCCGCCTAATGTACAAGGATCAGTGTGTCGAGGAAGTTCTTCAGTAGAAAAAGCGTGTAAGATAGCATCGAGAAGATAGACCAAGTAATTAGAGGGAGTCAAGAGCGAGGAAATTGGCGAGAAACGTTCTCGAAGGAGTCCTATAGAGTTGCATTCGCCAGCGCACGGAGATCTTCCTTCCTTCAAGGAATGATAGCAATACAAGACTTTAAATTAAAAGTTACACACCAGACAGCCCACACATACGTGAGAAGTGGGATGAAGCTAATGAAACTATGTAGGCAGTCTCCGTCATGTGCTTGTAGCAAGTGATAGCGCACTCTCACCGCTCGTGCCCCACCTGCGCCTTCTCTGGTCAACGGTTCCGTTTGCTTGATAACGCTTTCTCTCCACTCACCTTTTCTTCAAAAACACGACAACACGACAACACCCACTACAGCGATTGACGATTGGTGGGCATCACGATGTTCGATACTGGTGTGGACCCTGATCGAACACCAAGTGCCGCCAACTACGGCCTGGCAGAGCACCTCCAAGGGCTTAATCCATTCGTCGATGATATTGTACGCCAACCGGAGTTCTTCAAGTTCCGACAACTTCCAATCGAAATCAGATACAAGGTGTACGAGCAGTATTTCCTCGACAACAACAAGACCCTGTCAAGCCGCTCGTGGCCGTTGATCAATATCGATGCCGCGTTCGTGCGCAACTGCCACTTTGGGCCTGTACCTGGACCTTTCGCGCCTAACCTGTGTCTAGTTGATCGGGTCTTCAGAACGGAACTCACCGCCTTTATCACGAGATTCGCAACCTTTTCCACAGACCACAAACTCGGAACAATGCGTCTCATCGATTGTCTCAGGCGACCAACCTTGGCTGGCGGGCTGAACACTCTGGGGAGTATCCGAAAGCTGAGTTTAGGCAATTTGAACGGGTGCTCTGTGCAGTGTGTGCGCAGGGATGAAGAAGCACAAGCTGCCAGAGAGGCTCAAGCCAAAGAGACATGCGAATATATTGCACAAGTCCTGCCGAAGTTCACTGGAATCCGCACACTCGACCTCACATTTTGCGCACCGATATTTAGCTCTTTCTCCATCTTCCATAGTAACTTTGAAGCTGCGCCAATCGATCGCTTCATCAAGGACTTTGATATCGGATGTATCATGCCTCTTCGAGGACTTCAGAAGATCACTATACTTGGCGTATCGGGATATCGCAGTTGGCAGGCGCTAGTTGACTATACCGTGAGCGTACCCAGGAATGAGAAGCGGGAGCATTTGGCTGCGGTTCTCAAGATGGCCGAGGATCTCAAGAAGAGGCTCGAAGATGAGGGTCGGAATGTGGAAGTTCGAGCGCGACTGGTCTATGCCGATCAGGAAGAAGACATCAAGTTCTGATAAGCTAGAGCGGGTTACAAGAGAGCTTTCAGGTTCTTGAGAAAGCGTATTGTGGAAGGTTGCTATAACGAACGTACACGTCGCAAGCTTTCGTGCCTTTGTCGCGCAAAGGATGCATACGGCAGCTACAAATAAATTCAGTCAAAATCATTATCTTCTTGCATGCGTAGCGGTCAACGCGTTCGAATGTACTTCTCAGGGCAAGGGTAAATTTGCCCCAGTCGCCTACACATTGCATAGACACCGACAACCAGGTCTAGCATCGATGGGAACCACTGGTGTGGCACCCGCTCCTGAGATTCCCTACAGTATTCAAACTCTGGGAGCTCCGGTACCGATGATCGGACATATCTCGCTCATTGACAGTACAATCGTGGAAGATGCTACGATTTCCGTTGTACGTGTTATTCTGGCTATGGATCAAAGGATACAACAATTCTTGCTATTCGGCCGGCCAAATGGTGCGTTTGTCCTGGATATCGATACCCTTTTGGAAACAACAGCACAGGATTGTGCATGGTGTTCAAAAGATCAATATGTGCGGTCGTCCTCGGTGTAACCCGTACTAAACTGCGGATCCGCCTCATCCTTCCTCTGGTTTTGCACAGGCACATGACAATGTCGCGAAACAGACCCATTTCCAGAAATGTAGAGGAAACCCTTCCCTTGATCCTGACCTATGATCTTGCTTGGCTGGCAGAAAATGAGGCATTGATCAGCATTACCATCTGGCCCGCAAGATGTCTGAAGCTCCACTGACGCTGATAACTCGGGCCGTGAAACATTTGCTTGGTCTAGAATGCCTCCTCATCACTGGTGAATCTGTGGCGCAGCTTCCAGACGTGGGTGCTGACTTTAAGAAGTTGCCGTAGATGTTTTTAAGTCGGCTATATACTTCCATATGGCATTTCAATATTCGATGAGTGCGCGTTCTGGACAGAGCAACCGTGGGAGCGCATTTGTTATTGTCAGTATTTGAGATCCCGGGAATACCGCATCAGGCAAGACGGGTTTATGGCCGACAATCGAAAGACCACGTTCATGATGCTCATGCGGGGTACCCCGCAAGCTACCGCGGAAGCGGGGCGCTAACTAGTCGGATGGCAGCTATCAAGCTCCTGTGTCAAATGGTGGCGTGGTAACGGACGCTTTCCGCTCCCACACATGTTAGAGCAGCACGTCTGTGACGTTATCCACAAGCACGATTCGGAGCCCCGGCCCAAAGGGATCTCAGAGTGAGTCCGATGGTTCATGCCATTGTGGGATGCCAAGCGCCTGTCCATGGAGCTCTCGATGCGAGTCGAGGTGGCTATCCTTACCGAAATGGTAGCAGTGGTAGGATGTAGCGCATCGATCGTCAATGACTTCTGCTGGAGGGGCACCGTTTGTGTGACGTATATAACATAGAGTAGGCCCCCTGCGATGATCGTTGAATGAGTACAGGGTCAATTCGCTGAAAGTTTGAACACATACCTCTTTGATCCAAGTATTACTCTCAGCACAATGGTTCACTACAGAACGGACATCGGTGCCACGAATGAGTCGGCGGCGCCAGACAACGAGAATTACGCGAAAGAGCTCGAGACTGATGTTCTCATCGTCGGCGCGGGGTTCGGTGGCATCTATTTGATGCACAAGCTGCGGCAATTGGGCTTCAATTGCAAGATTTTTGAAGCTGGTACCAACATTGGAGGTATTTGGCATTGGAATTGCTATCCAGGCGCAAGAGTCGACTCGCAGATCCCTGTCTATGAGTACTCACTACCAGAGATCTGGAAGGTATGCAACCACCTGTATCTTGCTCTACTCGACGACTAACGTACGGCTGTAGGATTGGACCTGGTCATGCCGATATCCTGGGACGGAAGAGCTTCGCGCGTATTTCGACCACGTCGAGAAGAAGCTAGACATTAAGAAGGACTGCGCATTCAGCACGCGTGTTGTTGGGGCCCAGTTCGATAAGCCGTCAGGCAAATGGTTGACCAAGACCGAAGACGGCCGGACAGCAAAGTCGAAGTACCTACTGCTCGCCCTCGGATTCGCTGCAAAGCGTCACTTCCCGGACTGGCCAGGTATGGACAAATTCGAGGGTGAGATCCACCACAGCTCTTTCTGGCCCGACGCCGGTGTCGATGTCAAGGGTAAGCGCGTCGGTGTGATTGGTACCGGGTCCACTGGTATCCAGATTGCGCAAGAAACTTCAAAGGAGGCGTCGTCCGTGACCAACTTCATCCGAACACCCAATCTGTGCCTGCCGATGCAGCAACAGGCTATCACCAAGGAGGAGCAAGAGAGGCGAAAGGACGGAGAGTATCAGAAGTTCTTTGAGCACCGTTTGAATACCTTCGCCGGCTTCGGCTACGATTACATCAAGAAGAAGACCTTGGAAGATACCCCAGAGGATCGCGAGAAGTTCTACGAGAAGCTGTTCGAAGCTGGTGGTTTCGAGTTCTGGCTCGCCAACTACGATGACCTGCTGTTCGACAACAAAGCCAACCGAGAGGCATATAACTTCTGGGCCAAGAAGACCCGTGCCAGGATAACAGATCCCGAGAAGCGTGAGATCCTTGCGCCACTGGAGCCGCCACATGCGTTCGGCACAAAGAGGCCAAGTCTCGAGCAGAATTACTACGAGATGCTCGACAGACCGGAGAACCACGTCGTTGATGTTAAGAAGAACCCAATCAAGGAATTCAACGAGAAGGGTATCGTGACCGCGGACGGAAAGGTCCACGAGTTCGACGTTATTGCGTTGGCCACCGGCTTCGACTCTGTGACTGGCGGAATGAAGAACATGGGTCTGAAGGATGTCGATGGCGTCGAATTGGCGGATCGCTGGAAGGCAGGAACCTACAGCTACCTTGGAATGTCTCTCAATGGTTTCCCGTGAGTATTTACCCTCGTATCGATCTCCATGGTCGCAATTATTAACCACCGCGAACAGAAATTGCTTCTTCCTCTACGGCGCTCAGGGTCCTACTGCCTTTTCCAATGGACCGACATGCGTGGAAGTCCAAGGGGACTGGATCGTCGACGCAATGAAAAAGCTGCGTGATGAGAAGATCGACTATTGCGAAGCTACACACGAGGCCGAGAAGGAGTGGCGTGAGAAGGTGACAGAATTGTCCGACAAGACTTTGTTCCCGCAGACGAAATCGTGGTATATGGGAGATAACATCCCTGGCAAGTTCCGTGAGCAGCTGAACTTCGCTGGTGGTAAGTGGTCTTTAAAGATTGTTCATATGTTCTACCCGCTAACATAGTCAGGATTCCCGCTGTACAAGGAGTTGACTCGTAGCGCGCTCGACGACGGTTTCCGAGGCTTCATTACTGCTTAGGACCTTGTCGGCTTGCCCTTTCTTTGCTGTTCTTGAGCGTCTTCGCTTCCAATGTATATAAAACCACGACTTCGATTTGTAAATGGAGTGCATATATCATCGTTGTGCCGAGTGACATATCGAAACATTTGCGAGTTTTTGATAGATCCAGTTGCGGTTCATGATCGTGCCGTGATCTGTGGTTTTCTCGCATTTACCGGTTAGCTGTGAAGGATGCATGCAAGTGATATAAGTAGCGCGTTGGTGATGATGTCTGTCATTTGGTGTCAGAGCGTATCAAAGCCAGAGCTCAAGCTGAAGAGAGGTCGGTTGCACGTGCTTCTTCGGTCAGAGTCGGGACGGCGCCGGCGTCACAAGCGAAGACAACGCCGACCCCACGACGTCACGACCGCGTAGCTGCAACTTCGCGCCTCATGGACTTCTTGCGCGTAGCATCCGCCCACTATCTGGTACCATGAGGACCTTCCTCTTCTTTGGTCGCCAATGTCTACGCCAGGGTCTCCAGCACTCTAAAACTACATTCACACAACGAGCGTCAACCCGCCCTTTCGCAAGCACTTCCTCCATCCGCCACCAATTCGCAACTCCGCGCTTCCGCGGCAGGACAGTACTATGGTCAGGCGCGGCAGGCGGAGCTGTGCTCAGTCCTCTTGCCTTTGTAGGCCTGGCACATGAGGAGTCAGGCAATGGAGAGAAGACGCACGAAGAGGCGATGCTAGAGGCGTCGAGGAAGGAGTTGAAGGAGCAAGTCCCGAAGGCGCTGCAAAACTCCACCAAGTATCGGCGGGGCATATACTTCTTCATCGAAGACTATATAATAGAACCCATAGCCACGGGACTGCGGTTCCTGCATCTCGTCATCATATTTGTGCCCGTCATAGTAACAATACCTGCAATTTGGCTTGGCCAGCGCCAGCCGAAGAGAGACAATGAGCGTAGTGGCACACTCTGGTGGTATGGATTCTTGGTCTCGTCAATGGAGAGGGCAGGTGCAGCCTTCATCAAGGTATGTTGACAGTGTCTTACGATGGCTCCCCTAGCTAACAGACCCACAGCTTGGACAATGGGCAGCATCCAGGACCGACGTCTTCCCCACAGAGATGTGCCATATTATGTCTACGCTCCACTCTGATGCACCCGCGCACTCGCTCAAAATATCGAAGAAGACGATCGAGGCCGCGTTCGATGGCCGTGCATTCGACGACATCTTCGAGGAGTTCGACGAGAAGCCACTCGGAGTTGGCGCAATCGCGCAGGTATATAAGGCGAAGCTCAAGCCAGATCTGGCTACGTTGGAAGACGCTGTAGCGGAGACGGAGCATCCGAACCTCGCTAAGAGGATCAAGAAGAACGTTAATGTTACGCTGAAGAACACACCATCGAGAGTTCCGTCAAGTCATGTCGCGGTCAAAGTACTTCATCCCAACATCGAGAAGATTGTACGAAGGGACTTGCGAATCATGGCGTTCTTCGCTGCCGTCATAAACGCCATTCCAACTATGGAGTGGTTGTCGTTTCCGGACGAGGTGGAGCAGTTTGGCGAGATGATGAGACTACAGCTAGACCTACGCATTGAAGCCGCCAATCTCACCATCTTCCGACAGAACTTTAAGGATCGAACAACCGCCTGGTTTCCTTACCCCTACGCAGAGTATACCACACGAAGTCTGCTCATTGAGGAGTTCGCACAAGGCATACCGATGGGAGACTTCTTACAGAATGGAGGGGGAATTTTCCAGAAAGAGATTGCAGAGGAAGGACTTGATGCTTTTCTGACTATGGTTCTGATCGACAATTTCATCCATGCAGACCTGCATCCTGGAAACATCATGGTCCGTTTCTACAAACCGGAGAAGCTTGACGTCGCACTCTTCACGCGTAAGGAGGATCGTGTGACTGGACCGAAAGAGTCGCTCGATGTGACGGAAGAAGTCCTTGAACGGTTACGACCTCATAAGAAGGATCCAAAACAGTGGAAGTCAATACTCAAGGAGCTGGACCAGGAGGGCTACCGCCCACAGCTCATCTTCATTGACATGGGTCTCGTCACAGAGTTGAACGCGAAGAATCGTGCCAACTTCCTTGATTTGTTCAAAGCAGTCGCGGAATTCGATGGATATAAAGCTGGCCACCTCATGGTCGAACGGTGTCGGCAGCCAGAGGCGGTGCTGGACGGCGAGGTCTTTGCATTGCGCATGCAGCATCTCGTGCTTGGAGTGAAGAGCCGAACGTTCGCGCTTGGCAACATTAAGATCGGTGATATCCTGAATGAAGTGTTGTCCATGGTGCGAACACATCATGTCCGCCTCGAAGGAGACTTTGTCAATGTCGTTTTGAGCATCCTCTTGCTCGAAGGCATCGGCAGGACGCTGGAGCCGAACCTAGATCTGTTCGCTGGGTAAGTTGCACTAGCCCAGCAAGTGATGAAAGCGCTAATGAGTGTAGTGCACTGCCAATTCTTCGGCAGCTCGGAGCGCAAAGCGGCTCTTCCATGATCCGTGGAGGCGACTTCTCCATGCTCAAAGTATGGGTTGGTCTTGAAGCACGTAGCTTCTTGCAGGCTTCAGTCGAATCAGTAAGTGGCACGTACTTTATGACTCTACACATATGCTAATGAAGCAAAAGGTGGAACGATGTGTCAAGTATGACCGGCTTTCGCCAAATATATAACCTGACAGTACAATGGCACATCCAGGCGAATCTCCAAGGACACCGTACTTTGCGGACGCAGGCAGAGAGGAGTTGATTATCAGCACTGTAGCCACAGCCGTTCCCACTGACCGTGAGGCTGTACTGAGGCCGTACTGAGGCCGGTGATAGGAAGCTGGCGCTGTGTGGGCAAGGCATCGAGTTGGATGGCTGCGGTGAGGTTGTTGCGAAAGACGACCAAACCGATTGCGGTGGTGCGCTGCTATGGTCAGCTCGTTGTCTTTGAAATGACGTCATATGTCGCGGTAAGCTGCCTGAAGCTTCGTAGGTCCCGGAAATGGCAACGATAACTTCTCCACAATACATTCCTCCCACAATTTGAAGCAGACTACAAACCATTTGCATTCAAAATCGAGTTTCAAGAGTCACTTACAGCCTGTAGCCTCCAGCCTCCGCTACCACGAAGGCCTTCGAACCGCTTAATCACCATGGAGCCTGCCGCAGCCGGCGTTCTCTACGCAGCTGAGAACATCCTCCAGGGCGCCGCCGCTCTCGTCAAGGGCATAACACATCCAACACTACCCATAAAGTCGAACCTCACGCGCATCACGTCGGTTCCGCTCCCACGATCCCACCACACGGTTTCAGTAGTCAAGGGTCGCGCATACATCTTCGGTGGAGAGAGCGAACCGGGCAGATTGGCTGACAATGCTATGCATGTCGTCATTCTTCCCTCGAGCGGAGTCCTCGAGGCCGATTACACGTCCTTTCCCGCACGAGCCGCCAATGGCCTAGACGATGTGCCGAGCCCACGAAAAGGGCACGCAGCAACCGTCATTGGCGACTCGATCTATGTGTTCGGTGGCGAGGGAGACAAGGTCACAAACGAGATGGGCAGGATATGGGCGTATCATACTGTGCGCAACACGTGGACATTTCTCGACCCCGCGTCTGGTTCTTTGTATCCAAACCAACGGACAGGCCACTCAGCAGCAGCATCTAGCTCGCCTGGTCCCAAGGCCGTTACATTCCAAGAGAAAGCTCCTCAGGCCCCGGCTGATCCATCCAAAGTTGTGCCAGAGCCTGCGGAGGAAGACTCATGGGGCACCATCTTCATCGTTGGTGGCCGTGACACCGGGACCGGCCAGCTTTCGAATGACGCTTTGGCTTTTGATGTTAGGACCCGCGCCTGGTCGAATATACCAACGCCGCCTGGTCAACCACGAGAGGGAGCGAGTCTGGCGCTGGTAGGTGATCGCTTGTATCGGTTTGGTGGCAAAGGCGTCGAGACGTTCAGCTCTGGTGGGACTGAGTACCTCGATGCTTCGCATGTATGGAAGCATGCCGAAGGTGGTACGACGCCATTGACGAGCGGTTGGAATTGGGAGGAGCTTCCACAGATCGAGCATAAAGATACTGCACCTGCCGCGCCGCAAGCACGATCTAATGCCGGCCTGATCGGTGTCACAACTGGCCAAGGTCGGCGGTATCTGCTCGTGGTTGGCGGCGAGGGTGAGGATGCTCAGTACTTTGACGATATCTGGGCACTCCAGCTGCCGCCCGAGAGCTCAACTGCAGCGGCGACCAAGGACAGCATCCGTACGACTTTGAAGCGCGACACGCATGAGTTGAAATTTGCCGAAGTGCTGTACAAGTACCTAGACACAAAGGGCGAGGAGGAGAAAGAGGTTCCGGGTGAGCCAAAGAAGGGGCTAGGTGCACGAGGCCATTTCGGTACTGCGAATGGCACAGAAGTCGATGGAGCAACAGCGCTGGTGTGGGGAGGATTAGATGCGCATGGCAGAGTACTAAGTGACGGATGGCTTATCACAGTGGATCGGTGAGGCTGTGTTGAGGCTCTAGGCATAATGAAACAATCAGTGGGATGCAATGTTTACTCCATTCTCTCCATTGCAACCGACTCTTTTCCTATGTATGTTCCACTTGCGATGCGCCGCTTGACCGCCTGTGATGCAAACAGGAGCTGCATAGCCCAAATTCGCCTGTGCATAACAGAACATCACCAGCCACAACGAACATGTGCCTGAAGATCGACTGCGCCACATTGCGCATCTTTGCTCGTGCCGACCACTGAACAAGCATCATTTTTTGCGACGTTCTTGGCTCCTTCTCCTTTCGAGCATCTCGGTGACCGGACTGGCTCGTGGATAAACGAGGTGAAACTAGTGCCACTCCAACCGCCGCCCAATCAGGCAACTGACTTCAGCAACACGACTCAAACGCACCACTCAACGAGACCCCGAATGAAACAAACAACGGCAAGCAGCGACTGAGACGCTTCGCTCATCTATTCGTGTGTCATTTGACTGGCTGACAGCGGCGCGCATCGGGACAGCTGGCGGGAATGCCTTGAGGGTCTAGGGACGGGCCTGAAGATTATGGCACAGGGGTACAGGGGCTTTTGAGCGATCATGCGCCTGTGTGGGAGATGGTTGGAGGCATGGGGTTTAAGTATGTTGGTGGCCCTGTTGGGTGGAATTGGGGCCTCTGGAAGTCACGTCGACCAAACTGGTTTCGCAAAAGTCGGAGAAGGAACAACTCAAGCGGTTCTAAAGAATCAAGACGGAGAGCGAGTGCTCAGCTATCAGGAAGAAAAGGAAGGGTTCATCATGGGTTGGGGAGGCGCGTTGACCTTGGTGAATGGGTCGCCATTCGACTTCTTTGCGACGAGCACACCATCATATCAGATGGATGCATGGAGTTGGCCGATTGTGAACGCAGGTGAGACTGACAGGTTTACCAAATCCACTCCCAGGACGCTGATGACGATTAGGGAAGGCCTCACGGGTATATGTAGAATTTGGCACGAAGGGAAACACAAGAGATGATGCTGGAGAAGCCTATTACGACATTTCAGGAACATCAAACAAATTCACTGTACTAGCTCGCAAGCCATCCGACTACAAACTCACGATTTCCCTCGATAGTTTGTCGACAAAGCAAAGCCCACAAGGATCAAAAGTAGACTTAGGATTCAGACATGACGCGGCCGTAAATTGGATCTTATCTACCGACGAGGCTGGGCAGTGGTGGTCGAATAGCGGAACGTACACCGACTGGATGCAGCAAAGTATGGGATCGCTGGCGAATAGGACCTTGAAGCATATTTGTATGCCCGGTTCGCATGATGCGGGAATGAGCACCTTTAGACCTGGGACAGTTGGCGCGCACTTTGCGAACACCCAGACGCAGTACCTGGACTTCTACCAGCAGCTCATGGCTGGGTCGCGATATTTCGATCTACGACCGGTCATTTCGGGCGGCCAGTGGGTAGCAGGCCACTACAGTGCCATCAGAAACGACGTCGAGGACATCTGGGTGGGTGGCAACGGTCAGTCAATAGCAGACATTATCCGCCAAGTCAACGACTTCACCGCACAATATAAGGAGCTCGTCATCATCAATCTGAGCCATAGCCTCGACACGGACAATGACTACAAAGACCTCACGCAGGACCAATGGAACAAGCTCTTCGATACTCTCAATGGCATCAACAACCGCTTCACAGTCGCCGATCCCGGTAGCACCGACTTCTCCAACTACGTCCTAGGCGACTTCATCACCGACCGCGCATCCGTCTTCATCGTCGCTCAACTGCCCAGCAGCATCAGTCTCGGCTCCTACGCATCTCAAGGTTTCTACTCCGGCGCAAACTTCCCCTTGTACGACTCGTACTCCAACAGCAACAACCGCGGCACCATGAAATCCGACCAACTCGCAAAGCTCCGCGATAATCGCGACTTCTCGTCCGGCAAGGACAAGTTCCACATCTTGTCCTGGACACTTACACAGCAACCGGAAGACGTGTTGATTTTTGAGAAAGCAATCTTGAATATGGCGGCCGAGGCCTTTGATGACTTGGTAAGTGAGGCGTGGAATGCGTTCACGCCGCAGAGTTATCCGAATGTGCTGTTTCTGGATGCATTAGGGATAAGGGATAAGAGTGTGGTGTTTCCGTATGATAAGGTCAGACAGGTGGCAGCAAATAATGATGTTGCAGCGCTGGCGATTGCGGTGAATAATTGGTTTGGTGGGAAGGGGTGAGGGAATGTAATGGGAAGATTAACCCATATTGACGTTGAAAGAGCATGATGTAATCATGAATCCATTGCGAAATTGGCCTTCGCTTTCTAAGCATTTATGCAAGCGGTCTATGTTGGAGGAGAAACAGACTTTTCTTGATTGGTAAGTGACTCGTCCAAGACCATCTGTCGTGGCACATATGAACGGGCACAAGGAACGAAAAAAGGGAAGTGAGGGATACGCTCATGCTTGTGGTTACGTTGATTGTGGAGAATACCTGGGATGACAATGCATTGTTGCGAGTATGCCTAGCATTGTTAACCTGCTTCGCGAAAATATATGGCCCAGGTTCTAAACGAGCGCAAAGGATTGTATTCCGCACTTTTGAGATTTGCATTGACATAGTCGAGTGTGACCACACCACATTTAATACAATCATTGTGGAGCAAGCACCTGCTTCGTCCGCCGTACGATTCCTGAATCACGGTCTAATAGGACGTTAGGCATGACTTACTCGCGCCTCCGGTCGAGTCCGCCGATACGAGCTTGGTGGCGAGCGCGGGCCGCTCTCGTATGTGCAATAGGAGAATTACTGTGCTAAGATTGACAGTCAGATGCTTAATGGGATGACATGCCGAATTACCACGCGAGCGAGCACTCGAATACTCGCGTTGTGCGACCCAAAACTCGAGGGATCCGGTATTTGACGACCCTGTGCGACACACCGTAACGGGACGCTGGTAGAGCGAGCGTGCGGGTCTCGCTGTGCCAAGGGGTCGTACAGTGGGGCGTTTGGAGCGAGGAGGAAACTTTCTCGAACATGCGACCCAAAGAGGCGAAATCCTCGCTCTGTATTAGTCTATTGCCCGAGAATACAGATGCCGCGATATCCATGGGCGACAATGAGAAGTGGGCCACTTGCTGAGTGACTAAGGAGAAATTCTTCATTGTCATATTGGCGAAGCTTTAGGGCTGGGATGATCATGGCCCGCTGTAAAACAAGAGGCCAGGAGAAAAGCAAACACTGCCAAAAGCTTCGCTCCGCGTCCAAGAGGCGCCAAAGCTTGGGCAGTCTTATTTTCCTGAAGATCGATATCGGCCATTAATGTTGCAATGTCACCGAGCGCCTCGTGGTCGCGTCTCGCCAGCATGCTTGCGTGGTGATGGAGGTGGAGAAGCTGAAGGCTGTGGAAGCTAAAGCATGCAGATAGACGAGCACGGTTAGGCGCAGCGTCCCGCATGGCGAAAAGAGGGGATACGAGGATCTTCCGCATGTCTCGACCTATCATGCGTCGCAAGCTGCAATATTGATTCTCACCGTTTGGCCTGCTCCTTGCTGCATTGAAGCAACTTCATTGTCACGCTGGGCTTGAGTTGCTTTGCTGGCAGCACAATCGCATGATGGCTTGCCGTGTTACTATTGATATCGATGGGGCCGCACGAGTGGCGAAGATCGGGTATCGCTGTCTCAGAGTATCGAGACTCGTTTTGTGCAAGACGTGGTTGGCTTACCTCATGCCATCGGACACAGGCGACCCGCAAAGAGAATTCAATTTGGGGCTGGTCTCCCGTCCTCGGCCGGGGGGTGTGGAGCGGCTAAGGTCAGGGGTAAGAAACAAGTGTGATTGCCATGGAGTTAGGGCTGAATATGTACCAGCAAGAACATTCATGCGAGCTGCATGCCTAAACACGGGAAGCAAGAGATGGTCTAAAATAAGATTTCTGCAAGCGATGATGCAGTGTGGATCCCCCGTTTCTTCTTGTTTCCGACAAGCTCTTCCAAGAAGCCATGGGAGCCTCGGGCGCGCTCGGCAGCGGTTGCCAATATGTCAGAGGCATGCAGTGTTGAGCCACTTAATAAGGACTCGTCAGCTAGTCCAAGCCAGGACCATGGTGTGTCACATTGCCATGCGCATTCTGTATCACTGCAGCCTTGGCACGAAGAGACGCTAACGCGATTGGATCGCGATGCGCTCAACGACGACATCGCCCCACGGAACTATGATGCGAGTATGAGATGAAGATGGGCAGTCGCTCTTCGGCAGCGCGTGAATCACCCGTTGTTTCGACCGTTCTAAATACAGTTCTGGCGATCGGTGTCGCGACTGCGATGAACGCATCACGGGTGCTTCACACGTCCTCTCGACAACGAGCGCCTCAGCCTTCGTTGTCAATATTGAAACACGTTTCGAACTTCGAAGAGGCCCAAGAAACAGCGTCGTCACTCTCGCGTTGCGGGTGTGACGAGACTCGGTTCCTGCATCATGGGTGGAAGCCCCGTGCCGCGTCCCCGCTGGTCCTCCCAATGACACAACTCCTATCGCGAAGCGTAGCCGGCGCCATGGTCCCAAAGTACCAAATTCGTGCAAGGCACAGGGGTCTGCGGCGCAAAGCTTCTTTCTCTAGTTCGACCGGCCATACGCCGGTTAAGCTTCACACAAGCCATTCCTCCCCTAGCTTAATCCCGAGTCAAACTTAGCACACGCCTTGCAAGGGTTCCTCACAAGCGGTAGATCGTCTTCCCCTTCATAAGGTGCGACTTTTGGCGCACTCAGAAGACCTTTTCTCGCTACCTTCTTTATTCGAAGCCCTAATTCCGCCTTCTTTGCGGTATCCTTCGTTATCCACCCAGGTCAACATCAGTGTGCAGTCGTCGTTGACTCTCACTATCCATTCGCTTGCTTTAGAACTATCCACTATAAGTATCTAGTAATCCAGTAATACCACCGAACGAAAAATCACAAAATGCACTTCTCCACCGCCCTCGCTGCGGTCGCGGCTGCCGCTCCCTTCGTCAACGCACACGGCAATGCCCTTCCCAAGATTGTTGGACTCAACCCCAAAGACCTCAAAGCCCGTGACCTGTTCGCCGGTCTTGGAGCCCGCTTTGCTGAGGCTCACGAATATGCCAAGGAAGCAGCTCCAGTAAAGCGTCAGGATACATTGGAGTGCGGTGCATCCGTCGGAAAGTCTTGCGCCGCTGGCCAATGCTGCTCCCAATCTGGCTGTGAGTGTTTCGTACACCACTATCTCTCCTTGCTGACATCATGTAGACTGCGGTACTGACCCAGACTACTGCTACGCTCCTGGCTGCGATTACAAGTACGGCCCAGGCTGCCCAGACAATGCCGTTCCCGCTGGCACTGACACCTCGTCGATTGCTCGCACAAAGGTTGGCTCCGTTGCATATGGTGGTGCAGGTATCTACAACTGTGTCACTCCTGGAACCGTTGCCTTGACCTACGACGATGGCCCACAGAAAGTTCTCACTGCCCACATCCTGGATCTCATGAAGACATATAACGCAAAGGCCACCTTTTTCATCACTGGTAACAACATCAACAAGGGTCAAATTGACCTGACCCAGGAGTACATTGATGTCATCAAGCGTATGGACGCTGAAGGCCATCAGATTGCCTCGCACACTTGGACTCATCAGGACTTGAGTGCCATCTCACAGGCTGACCGCAAGGACCAAATGATCAAGAACGAAATGGCTCTTCGCAATATCGTTGGCAAGATTCCCACGTACATGCGTCCGCCTTACTCCAGCTGCACTGGCCAGTGCGAGACTGACATGGCTACTCTTGGTTACCACGTCGTTTACTTCGATGTTGATACCGATGACTACAACCAGGACTCCCCTGATCTGATTCAGCACTCAAAGGACTGGTTTTACGGCAACATCACGAAGGGTGGTGCGACTGCTGCTAAAGGTGCCAAGTGGCTCGATATCCAGCACGACATCCACGAGCAGACTGCCAACAACTTGACCGAGTACATGCTCAAGACTCTTCAGACTCTCGGCTACAAGGCCGTCACTGTTGGCGAGTGCCTCGGCGATCCTGTGGCTAACTGGTACCGCACTGCTGGTGGCGCTGGCACCCCGTCTTCTGTAAGTTCTTGATCTCTCTGCACAATCATCACAGCTTTCACGTGTGGCCTTCTCTATATCTCCTTTCGTCACGCAACGAACGCAGTGGCACTGCCATCTAACGCTCCTTACAAAAGGACTCTGCCAATTCAAGCAATGAGTCTACTGCAGCTTTGTCTTCCAAAGGCGAGGATACGAACACGAACTCCAATGGGGTTTCCATCTCTTCTGACTCCATGACCGGCTCCGCGAGCCAAGGCTGGGCCCGTAGAGGACCAGTGTTTCTCCTTGCATTTGTGCTCTCATTTTCGTTCGCACTGGTTCATTAATTGTTTTACTCTTTGCTTTCATCTAACACCATGTCTCCAAGGTTGGTACGGCGACTCGTTCTTCCACCGCCCCTGTCTCCACTGGCACCAAGAAGGTTACCACCGATGCTACATGCGGTGGTACCAACGGCTAGTAAGTGTGCATCGTTGATCTACACATGCTTTGTATTGACCATCATAGCACTTGCCTCAACAGCGCGTTCGGTAACTGCTGCAGCGCTTCTGGATGGTGCGGCACTACGACTGAGTACTGCGGAACCGGCTGCCAGTCTGCCTTTGGCAACTGTGGCTCCAACTCCGTTGCTGTGAGCTCCACCAAGGCTCCTTCATCAACGCCCAAGGCCGCCTCGTCTACCAAGGCTTCTTCCGCCGCTGCCTCACCCTCAGCTGGCGCCAAGGTCTCGACCGACGGTACTTGCGCTGGAACTTCTGGATTCACTTGCGCCGGCTCATCCTACGGCAACTGCTGCTCGCAATATGGGTGGTGTGGCTCGACCACGGACCACTGCGGCGCTACCTGCAATGCTGCTTTCGGTACCTGCTCAGGCTCTGGCGCCGTCTCATCCGTAAAGCCTGCTACCAGCACCCCCAAGGCCGCTACCTCGACCAAGGCGTCGTCCGCAGCGGCCCCAGTCGCCACTAAGAAGGCCTCCACCGACGGTACCTGCGCAGGTACCGCAGGCTTCACGTGCACGGGTTCCACCTTCGGAAACTGCTGCAGCCAGTACGGATGGTGCGGCTCAACAACCGGCCACTGCGGCACCGGTTGCAACAAGTCCTTCGGTACCTGCACATAAGCATACTTCTTAAATGACCTTTCCGGCCTTTCTTCGCTGTTGATATACTCTCTCGTTATAACCAATAGGAGTGCAGGCGTGGAAGAAGGGTACAAAATACTTGGGAAACATGGTGAAACGATGACATAAAGGTTCTGAAAGCTTGCATACACTTGCATACCTGTTTGTACTGTAGCTCGCCTTTTCTTGTTCATCCCGGGGAAGTTGTTTTGTGTTGTTCGAAGATGAGACACGGGAGATGTTTGCGTGTAATGTAGTGAAAATAAACGCACATTCAATCACAAGAAATTGCCCGTGAATCTTTTGTGCTTGTGCAGTAATACGTCGGTGTAACTTTGCATTTTAAATGGCTCTAGATCTTAGAGAAGCATTGCCACTACCTCAGAAATCTGATTTGGTTAATCCACTTGTCTTAAACTCATCAAAGTCTTGTTTCCAGGACCCACGATTATTTCTAGCAGCGTTGATTTTGTAGAGTGCAGACATTGCGGCTGAGTGAACAAAAATTAAACAATATCTCGTCGGTATCCAATCCGTGAGAGTTGGTCGAACTTGCGCGGTGGATAGGTACTCAATGCGATGCAGACGTGCCGAGAAAAATGGCAAAAAGAGAGGATGCCCTCTGCCAGAATCGAACTAGCGATCTTATCATAGCAATCAATACTAGTGATACGCTTTACCACTAAGCCAAGAGGGCGGATCCGATGAACAATCGGTTGGCGAACCTAGGTGGTTTTGTGGCAGAATTGAGAAGTGCAAGGTATATATCCCCCATCTACAGCTGTGTCCTCACTGTGGTTGTCGTTTCGGCTCCAAGTGGCGCGGAATTTGTGGAGCGGCCCGCCGCCAGCGGATCATGGCGCAACTACGCCAGCCAGGTGTTTCTTGATCGTGCCATTCGGCCAGCGCATCCTATGCACAATCGCCATTAATTCATTGGCAGTTGAAATTCGGGCGCATGAGTGGCTGGTCCGACTGCTAACCATGCGTCATCTCCTGGGAGCGCCCAAGCGCAAAAGGGGTGCTGTCGTCTCCTGCGACCAGGCGCCTGCCCTTCAGGGCACGAGTGGGCGGCAAGCCCAAATGAACAAGCGGACGTGGCACCAACTGGGAAGACGCAGCACGAGCTCGCGGTCACCATGTCGCACAGCGATGCTTCTCGGGCACTATCGCGCTCCATTTGGGGTACCGAGTGACCTTCCGGGGTAAGCTTATTCACATGCCCGGAACAAGGGCTGTGCCAAGGCCCCAAATTAAGAAACTTGGACACCCCAGAGAGCCTCAATCCGCTGTCCTTTTCGCGACTCTCGCTCAAACACGACCCTTAACACCACGCAGCACAGACACTACCGGCCAGGACGCACACCTGGCTTTCACCATCGACACCCAAATATTCTCACATCACCATTCATGGGCTCTGCTTCCCCCTCCACGACCGCTTCTCTCTTCGCCGCCGCCCAGCTTACTCTGGTTGGATCCGCGTTTCCATATAGCACATCGACCGCAGGACTGAATAAGACGGACGCCTCCTTCGCATCGCTGGTTCGACAAGTAGGGGACGGCGGTCCACCGTGAAATTCGGTGGACGGTAAACCTGGATAACAGTGCCTGAGTTGAATGTGCGCGGCTCTCTAAGCGCCTCGGGTGTGTGCAGGCTGACGCGCAGCGCGCAGAAACATCAAACCGCTTGAATAGACAGAGCAGCGGCTCTAATATACCTACCCATCGGGTATCGCAACAATGGGCATCTTCACCTTCGACGACGATGCGCAGGTGCCGACTGCGACGGCACACGACGCTCTGCCAGCCACGAGCGCTGACGATGTGTTTGCGACCGACAAGATGGACTTGGACGTGCCCAAAGTGCCCCTCCACATCGGCACTCCGCCCATCAACATTGTGTCTCCGCTACCCAAGCGCGCAGTGTTGCCCACTGGGGACGCAAAGCAAGCAGGGCCTGATAAGCTGGACTTCGATTTGGTCATGAAGAAGGCACAGAAGAACAAAAGGAAGAAGAAGAAGAACCTTTTGAACGGTGCGCCAGCGGCCAACGTGACCCGAGGATTCCACACTCCCGTCACCTCCGGCGGAGAAGAATCCGACTACTCCATGGCTGCCACTCCGCGATTTGGTCCTGCCCGCTCTGGTCTACCGAGCATCACTAGTAGCCCGGCGCTTAGGCCCATCTCGTCTATGGGAGGCATCAGCAGTCTCAAAGCGCAACTTGAGGCTCTCAACCTGACGCCCAGAGAGGACTCGCCGCTGAAAGGTGTGTCGATGTCCAGGGTTGCTTCCCAGATGTCCAGCAATACCAGCACGTCTGGTCTTGGTAGTGACAGCGACCGCACGGAGATGGAGAGCTACGAAGTGGACCTTGTCGAAGACTTCAGCATGGACGCGACGTCCAAGGATTCTACGATGCTGAACAGCGGAATGGCGCGGAAGATGACCGCCGAGGATTTCGAGCCCTTGATGTGCCTCGGAAAGGGTAGCTACGGAACAGTACTGCTTGTCAGGCAGCGTGGCACCGGCCGTCTCTTCGCCCAGAAGCAATTCAAGAAGGCTTCTATCACGGTACACAAGAAGCTGATTGAGCAGACCAAGACCGAGCGCAACATCCTGGAGAGCGTCAATCGCCATCCGTTCATTGTCAACCTGTACTACGCATTCCAAGACCACGAGAAGCTCTACCTCATTCTGGAGTACGCACAAGGCGGGGAACTATTCCATCATCTTGCTGCCGAGCGCATGTTCTCCGAGGATGTTGCAGCTTTCTACATGGCCGAGATGGTACTCGCGCTCGATCATCTGCACCGCACAGTTGGTGTCATCTACCGCGACCTGAAACCTGAGAACTGCCTCCTCGACAATGAAGGCCACTTGCTCCTGACCGATTTTGGTCTGAGCAAAGTATCTTTGGATGAGGACAACCCATGCAAGTCTTTCCTTGGTACGGTTGAGTACATGGCTCCCGAAGTCATCCAGGGCGTCGAGTACGGCGCCGCAGTAGATTGGTGGTCTCTTGGTGCGCTTGGGTACGACCTTCTCACCGGCGCTCCACCCTTCTCTGGCAACAACAACGCCAAGATCCAGGAGAAGATTGTCAAGTCGAAACTCTCACTACCATACTTCCTCAGCGCAGAGGCCAAGGATCTCCTGACTCGTCTTTTGCGCAAGGAGCCAAAGAAGCGTCTCGGTTTCAACATGCCCAAGGACATGCAGACCATCAAGAAGCACCGCTTCTTCCGCAAGACTGACTGGAAGAAGCTTGAGGCGAGGGAGCTGGAACCACCCATCATGCCGCTCATCACGGACCCTGAGCTTGGAGAGAACTTTGCGCAGGACTTTACGGATCTCCCCCTTAGCCCTGTGCTTACGAGGAAGTTTGATGACATTATGGAGGATGCGCAGACGAATCCCTTTGGTGGATTTAGCTTCGTGGCTAGTGAGAGCCTGTTGGAGAGCGGAGAATGGGGCTTTTGACTCGCAGTGGGAGGATGTTGTTCTGGATGCTGCGTCTTCTTCTGCTCATATTTGTTTACTGTGGCTCGCGAATTGGAGTTCAAATGTGCATCAGCTCTGCGAATAGTTTGTCGGATTAATATATTATTGTTTCCTCCTTTGATCGTGCTCTGACCTCGCTGAGCTTTGAATGCGGCAAGGTCAGGAAACCTGTGTTCTGGTGCATACATCTAGTCGTGCTTTGGACCATGGAGTCTGATTACTGCCTCGGATGCGTAAACATAGAAACTACATGCCCGTTTTTGCCCTTCCTTGGGTAGAGTACTTATAATACACCCATATTCTGTAGCCCATCCGCCTATATTGCAGGGGAACTCGCTGCAACATTACATCGCCGATTTAGCACATCCGCGTACAAACACAAATGAGCGAGGATGTATGTACATCACATATCAAATTCGCTAAGGAAAAGAAACTGTAAAAAATTTACGCTTCTCGTCTGCGGAAAAGAGCACATTTTTTCATTGATGCGTTCCTATCTTCCCACGTCTTTATCCCCATTGGCCCTTCCTTGCAGCGAAAAAATCTTCACTCACTCCGTCCATAACACACCTCGACTCATGCACTCCAAAATGCTTCACATTGCTCCTCAAGGCCAAAAACGAAGCCAAAAAAGCAGCTGAAGTTTGCCCACTCGCGGAATCGAACCGCGGATCTTCGCATATCGCGTTAGAATACGAGTGCGACGCTGTACCACTAAGCCAAGCGGGCAGATGCTTTTGACACTTTTGAAATATAGATAACTTATATTAAACGTAAACATAGTGAGACAAGATTGAAGGTTGTGACATTGGCAAGAGCAGATCTGGAAGGCGAGGATTGCATGGTTGGAATGCTATGTAGAAGTGGGGTTAGGAGGGGTATGACCCACAATCTGACAACGTGGCTGAATGGGAGAAACCAGCGAACACCATAATGCATGACCGAGATGTGCCGACTAGCCGACTTATTACAACGAGTAAATACCAATAGATTGCAGGAGAGGAGCATGTATCTTGTCAAGAGCGAAAGAGTCATTGTGCTGCGCATGCTATTTCACATTCAGTCGACAGCAACTCAAGTGCTTCTAACAAGATTTCATTACTTCAAGTTGCAAGGTCGATTCGATAAGTGACACATTTCAATTCATCGTGTCTGATAATGCTACAAAACTATTTCTATGCCGCTGCCTTGGCTACTCCTCCAAAAAGCCCAATTACTGCACTGAACACGTCTTTTGGCGCCTGGGGCGCGTTGTCGTTGTGGAAGATATTCTCAAGATCCTGATGAGTGACGACGGGCTTGTCGTACTCGTTCTCGAGCATCAAGTTCTCAAGCGCACGGCTTGCTGCGTTATCTTCGGCATTGTCGACCTCCTCTACCAAGTCATCCTCAATACGTTCCACCGCGCTCTCCTCCGCCGCTTGGGGAGCTGGAACTGCCAAACGACCAGCTGCTGGGGTGATGGTACGAATGCAGGAGATGGAGTCGAGTGCAACATATCCCTTCTCGCCCTTGCCTTTCCTCGCGGCTAGAGCCAAAGTAATGGCTGGTAGGTTGTGCGACCAAATTGGCTCTTTCTGTTCTGTACCAAAGATCAGAATCTTAGATGACACCCTCTTGATACGGCTTGCTTGAGCTTCAGCCTTTTCGAACTGAGGCAGAGAGACAGCGAAAGTGCCACCAACTTCGTTGACGGCCAGACGAACCACAGAGACGCTCTCAGAAGGATCAAGACCTTCGGTGCTGAAGGGTGCAACGTAAGCAAGATCGTCGCCCACCAAGTCCCAGACGGTAATACAATTGCTGACCACAACCAGGTGACGACCGACAATACCAACGCCGCAAAGGACTGTAAGATCGATCTCGGTCATCGAGCGCCGTATAGTTCCAGCATTTGCATCGATAAGGTGAACTAGTCCTCGATCCTCCTGAGATGTGCCGGATACAGCTGCAGCTAGAATGGACCCATCTGCTGAAAAGGCGAGCCGGTACTGTCGTGGATGTTCTGATCCTGAG
Organism: Paraphoma sp. B47-9; assembly: GCA_001748405.1. NCBI lineage: Eukaryota > Fungi > Ascomycota > Dothideomycetes > Pleosporales > Phaeosphaeriaceae > Paraphoma > Paraphoma sp. B47-9. The sequence goes on from BCLK01000122.1 coordinate 96,020, forward strand.
CTCCCATCGGACAGCCAGAGCTTATCGGGATTGGGGAGTTCGATCGATTGGCTCAACGACCAGTTGATCAGACCACGTTTATCAGCGCCGCGGACAACGATCCCATCTCGCAGTCGAGTTTTCGGTTTCCAAATTCTGACCACATGGTCCTCGCCGATAGTTGCGAATCCTTGGACAGTAGGGTGAGCAGCAAGGCCGAGGACCCTGCTGTTGCGGCCAAGATCTTCGACCATGTGTGGTGAGTCTATTCTGGTTTCAAGCGACCACTGTCCGTTCTTCTCATCCCTACGCCAGATCTTAAGATATACCTCTCGGCGTGAGAGGCGCTCTTCTTCGCTGATTGCATCATTGCCTTCGTTGAGGTAAGCGGCGTCCGCTTTCGGTGGCGTCCATTCGTCAATAGTCGCAAGATACTGCCCATCATAGCTAATTTGGAGGTGATCAACGTTTGGTTCGGCGATACGTCGACCATCTGGAGCCATGTTTGTGTCTGTTGCGTTATTACGTGTCATAGCCTGTCGCGTTACTGCGCGCTGGTTCGCGATGTCGTAAGTCTGTAAATACGGCTCGGGACGCAGACCCTCATTTCGCTGTCGCGGCTGCGATGATGGCACCGTGAAGAGAACATGCTGTGCGTTCAATGGATCCATGACAAGTGGAACAGATTGGAGAATATGTGTCGACGAACCAGCATGATTCAATCTCTTTGGCAGTTGCTCGGGATTCACCCGTCTCGTCTGGATGCCGATGATGTTGGTCTTTGCCTCGAGCTCGGTTGTCGAGAGGATGATTACGGAGTTGTTCGCCAGCGAAAGAGCGTAGGACGAGCCCGATGGAGACACAACGATATTCTCGATCGCTGCGGTAAGATGGGGCAGATGCTGAGGCTTGCCTGTAGTAAGCTGCCAGATGGTGAGAACGGTTTCGTCGCCACCAGAGATGAGATAGTTGCCTGCATTGAGTTAGAAGTGAATACGACAATTATCAGTCACTCCGCTTACCATCCAGAGACCATTTCACAGAGCCCACGGCGTCTCTGTGCCAATGCAAAAGCTTAGGCCGTAAGCTTTCTGCGTTGTCTGTCCTGTTCTTGTTGCCCTTCTGTCCTAACTCGATCATGGCGAAACCTGCGAGAATGTCCTCGAACAGGAGTACAACGCCAATCTCGTCACCGACGGCAACATCGAGAACGTCTCTTTGATCCTTGACGGACAGGCGAAGGTATGAGTTGCAGGTCGTTATCCGCTTTGCGAACTTGAGCTCGCGCCAGACGTATTCAAAGTCTTGCAGTGCTGTCTTCGTGACTTTGACGCGCTTGCCGACTAACATTGACTCTGGTGTTGAGATGACCACATATCTGCCCTCAAGTAACACCTGAATGCTCGTGATTGCAGAGGGTGTCTTCAATACTCGCTTCAGCTCAGTCTTTGATGCCTGCGATTTGGTGCGAAGCGCATGGACGCTGACAGTATGGCTGCTGCCCACCTCATGACAGTAGACCAAGTCCTCATCAGAACCTGGTTGCGTGATCACCGCCATGTTCCGTACTGTGACACCAATATCCCATCTGCCAACCTTTGTACCCTCCACCCAGTCCCAGAGGGTTATGAGGCCGTTAGAGTCGGCGACGTATACGCGGTATGGTTGTGCAGAAGACAATGCGTAAGCTGTGACGAATCCTGCGGTGCCGACGGGCAAGACACTGGCAAGAAGAGACGTTTCCGTAAAATAGATCTGCACATTTTTCGGGTTCGCAAGGAGGAGGTACTTCTCATCCAAGGAGAAGATGGGGTCGATGGGCAAAAACCAACTCCCTTGCGCTGGCGATAGTGCCCAGGTGGCTGCGTGCTTGTTCTTTTGCTTCTTGGGTTTGGACAGCTGCGACTTGCTTGACTCCACTTCCTGTACATCTTTGGTCGCCTTTGCCAACGCCTTTCGTTCTTTCTTGCTCTGCTTTAGCGGTGTATCTGTTGTCGTAGCTTTTGCCTCTGTAGTATCCTGGGCTCCGTTTGAAAGGCTGTTGGCTGCCTTGCTGTCCTGCTTTACACCCGATGGCGTACTTGCGACGGCATCCTCGCGCGCCGCATCCGCCTTGGACTTTCGAGATTGTCCCTTCGGATGTTCAAGGGCTTTGGAAACTGCTGGCGACTGCGGTGGTGCCACGGTCGCTGTTGTTGCTGCGACATTGTCCCCGTTCAGTCCAGCATCTTGTTCCGTGTGCGCCTCGCTTTTCCTCTGCTTCTTCGACTTCTTCTGTGATCCGGGAAGGCTCTCCCTTTTCCTCTTCAATTGTTGGGCAGTGTCCGCCATTTATTCCGTCGCTGAAGTTCTGCAAGGCAGACAAGGCGAAATTGGGATCGTGAGGTCGTCGCGGTCGTCCTGGACCCGGGCTTGAACCTGGACTTGTAAATTATTTCGAAGCTTTTCACCGCCCGCGGCACGCTAGTGGCTAGCGCGACCGCAACTTTCTTTGACATCGCGAGCTTCAAGCAACACCGACCACTAGGATCTCACTTCTTTGCTCACCATACACAACTTCTCAGGTCGCCAGAGCTTATCGCGCATATTCTACGACCCCACACCTCCAGAATGATCGTCCCCATCCGGTGCTTTTCGTGCGGCAAGGTACCACTTCCCCAACTACCAGACTCAATGCGCGGCGCATACTAATATACGTATAGGTCGTCGGCGACCTCTGGGAGAAATACATGGAGCTCCTTACGCAAGAAATGGAAGAAGGGTAAGAGGCACAAACTGCACGCGACCATCATCTCCCACAGCTTGCGACATCATACCCACAAGCACTCAGACCCTTGCACCAGAGGCACCCACTACACGTCCTACTTCCATACTCGCGCTAACACATACCCACCCAGCGACGCTCTCGACGCCATAGGTCTCCAGCGCTACTGCTGCCGCCGCATGATCCTGACCCATGTCGACCTCATCGAGAAGCTACTAAAGTACGTTCCCAGCGAAGAGCGGCTCGCGCAGCAAAAGGCGCAGCGTGAGGCTCAGCGCAAAGAGATTGCTCTTATGTCCCGGACAGGGGCTAACAGCATGTGAACAGATACAACGCCAGCGAACGAGAACAAGCACGGGCGATGCGCGCGAACAGATGATGGTTGGGCTTTGATGCCCTGGACAATAGCGGAAGGTCTTGAAGCCGGAGGGTTCTGATGAAGGATATGGAGTTTGGGAGGCATTTACATGGCGTTTTGGGTGGATTACTTGGAAAGTGACATCGCATGGTCACGCGAACACCATGGAATTCAATTTAGTGAAGGTTATCATGCAACTTTGCGTCGAAGCCATGTGATATGATCAATCGTGTTCACGATGAGGCTTTGTTAGTAGCGTCACTATCATATGGCGAATCCGCACAGGGAACGTTTCCATGCATCGAGGAAAGCATAGCATTCTACTATTACAAGGTAACCATATAACTATGGCAAAGGCATCCTCCCAACCGTCTTTAAGGCTTCTTGAGCGTCGTAATTCGCTCATAGCCCGATGCCATGCCATAACATACCGCGAAGAGAAATCATTTTGAGAATCCAAAAGAGCTATACCCAGGAGCCGCTATGCCTCAAAACGCCGTCTATGCCAGACTGTGAACCCCCAGAGGGTGGAGAACAGGTAGATATCAAATATGAAAAAGTGCATTCTGATCGATAAGAGGCCTCTGGAAGAGGAGGGCAAGGATGCAATACCGGGCGAATACTCGCGCGGACGTTGGCTTCCGCATCTACTTCAGGCTCGTCAGAACGCTGTACTGGCCACCGCAGCCGACCCAGTTGAGCTTGATGTCCCGCACGGCGGTGTTATCGATCATAGTCGGGACGTCGATATCGTCGTCGGTGCCCTGACCAGTCTGGTAGTTCGCCGAGAAACCCCATGAGTAGGCCTTGCCGTTCTGATCAATGACTATCGAGTGGTCTGGGCCACAGGCGGCTTCCACAATGTTCTTCAGATCAGGCAGAGGTGTGGGCTCGATCAAGATCTTTGGCTTTCCGTTGTTCATGAGCAGCTTTTCTTCATCATTGATGCCAGCAAGGTAGGCGGTGGTGAGACCGGTTTGCGAGCCGTCACAACGACCCCAGACCAATGCCTGCCCGTCCTTGGACAAGACAATGTTGTGATGCGAACCGGCTGCAACCTTCTCAACTTGCTTGCCTTCCAGGCTTGCGACAATGCGGGGTGCAATAACATTGGCATCATCCGCGCCAGCATTGGCAGGGTACCCAGTCTCGCAGTAGTTGTTCACTCCCCATGCCCAGACACGGCCATCCTGTGCAATTGCGAGGCCATGGTAATCGCCACTGGCAATGTAAACGAACTTGTGACTTGGGCGCTTGAAGGCGAGGTCGCGGAAGCCGAGCTTGCTTGGGAAGAGGCCTTCGCTTAGATTGCGCTCCGTGAGACGGCGACCGAGCTGATTTTGCTGACCGTTGCCCCAAGCAAACACGTTTCCATCCTTGGTCAAGGCGAAAATGTGGTTCGTGCCGCATACAATCTGAGTGACCTTGGTGACACCTTCCACATACTGCGGATAGTCTGCAGTGGTGACGCCAGGCGCAAAGCCAAGAATGCCTTCGTTCTTGCGGAATGTTCCCCAGCCATAGACTGCGCCCTCTGTTGTCAGTGCGAACGAGCAACTGTCGCCGGCTGCGATGTCGACGAAGACGGTCTCTGGCGGGAAGTGTTCTTCGGAGATAGCTGTTGGTGTGGCTTCTAGATCGATCAAACCGCCCGTCTCGTCCTCGGAGTCAGAATCATCGTCGGCGTCGAGATCGCGCATCTTGACATTAGCATCGTCCGTTTTGCGTCCGAGAGCCTTGCTGTCATTAACGCCCCAAGAGAGAATCTTGTTATCCTTTGTCAAAGCCAGAACGTGCATGCCACCAGTCGCGACTCGGACTACCTCGTGCTTGTCGCTCAAAATCGGGTTGTAGCGCGGGCGCTTCACGTCGATGGCTTTACGGTCGGCACCCAGTCCAAGTTCACCGTTGGCACCCTCGCCAAATACAAAGACCTTCAGAGGCTCGGTGTAGCGGACGGGGTTGATCTCAGTCTTCTGTCCACGAACGCGTCGGGGACCCTTGGGCTCGACTTTTTTCGCGGCTGGTGGTGCCTGTACAGCTGGAGTCACCGACTTCTTGACAGCCTTGGGTGCCGGCTTTGGTGCTGCCTTTGGTTGCGCAACCTTTGCTTTCTTTGCTTCGGGCTCAGGCGTTGCCTCGTCTTCGCTGACATCGTCCTTCTTGCGCTTTGTCTTTACAGCTGCAGACTTCGGCTCTGGCACGGGAATAGGCGTGTTCTTCGCGGGCCGCGCAGCGACTGCGACTTGATCAGCTCGAGTGATCTGCTTGCCACCGGACGCGTTGACCTTACGCTTCTTTGCGGCGGGCTTAGGTGCAGGCTCAGTTTCGGATTCTGGCTCGGAATCGACGCCGTTCGTCACGGCAACTTCTTGCGCCTTCGTTTTCGCGCGTCGTGCTGGGCCTCGACGGAGAGTCAGCGGTGGTTTGGAATCGTTAGATGGCTTCGACGTACCATTGCCATTTACTTTGGCATCCTTCGTTTCGGTGGGCTTAGCGGCCGCAGCGCGCGAGGGAACAGCGCGAGCCATGGCTATGCGACGCAATTAACGGGATTGCGCGTGGATAAGGTGTTGATGGCGATGTTGGGAGGCTGGTGTTGTGGTCTGAGCAAATGTATTGAGGGCTTAACTATTTTGAGCTCCAGGGCTTGCACGGAGCTTCGGAATTCATGTCATCCCTGTCACTTGCGCCAACGTGCATTCACCGACGCTACGTCACCACTGATTGGCTGCGCTTGCTTGACATCTGCGACAACTGCTCGAGGCACCCGAACGCGAGTGCCTGCGTCTGCCTCCCCATTCAACTCTTCACCTCTTCAGCGGGCGCGTTAGTCACCCACAAGGCAGCTGTCAGGTGCCCAGCTTAGTACCTGAATGGTCACCTGGACAGGCGACTGGCGACAAGTCGAGTGAAAGAGCACTTCATTGTTCTTCATCCTCAACATGTTTCGGACGTTTGCGCTTTTGGCTGCTGTGAAAGGGGCGACCTGTGTGCAACCAGAAGCTCCAGAGCCGATAGCAGCACCCCTGCGTGAGCTACCATGGGCGCAGCTAAACTTCCTGCATACAACCGACGTCCACGGCTGGTGGGGCGGCCATCTTCAAGAGTAGGTTAATCACTCCCTCTATCTTACACCATCTTGTTTTCGCCCACGCAAAGTACTCTGAACTGGATTTCGAGCACAGGGTTTTATTCTGTCATCCATCTGCTGGCGTGCCACCAAGTCGTACTTGTGCTGATGAGTCCACAGAGCCTCTTACTCAGCTGACTGGGGCGATTACGTCTCCTTTGCGAAACACCTTCGCGCCAAGGCCGATGCAGACGGCTCTGACCTCCTTCTCATTGATACCGGAGATCGTGTAGAAGGAAATGCAATTTACGACTCGTCCAAGCCACGTGGTAAATTTACTTACGAGATCGCTAAAGAGCAACATATCGACTTGATCAGCTCTGGCAACCATGAACTATACAAGGCCGACACAGCGGAAGGCGAGTTCTTCCACACCGTCCCTGATTTCAAAGGCAACTACCTAGCTTCAAACCTGGACATATACAATCCAAAGACAGGAAAGGTGGAACCACTTGCTCCGCGATACAAGAAGTTCACTACTAAGAACCAAGGAATCCGCATTCTGGCCTTTGGTTTCATATTTGATTTCACTGGTAACGCCAACAACACTTTTGTGCAGAGAGTGGAAGATACCGTCAAGGAAGCCTGGTTCACGGAAGCCATCAAGGACAAAGACTTGGATCTCATCATCGTGTTCGGTCATGTCGATATTCGCTCCGATGAATATGCATTACTATTCAAAACGCTTCGCTCTGCGCAATGGGACACACCCATACAGTTCTTTGGTGGCCACAGTCATATCCGAGTAAGCACACCCATGTTAATCCAATTATATTGACTTGAGATTGCCGGATCTACTTGCTAGTTTTCCCAAGATCATTACTAACTCAATGGGCAGGACTACAAGATTTTCGACAGCAAGTCCGTTGCCCTCGAAAGCGGTCGTTACATGGAGACCCTTGGTTTCATGTCCATCGACGGGCTCAGCACTGGTGGCTCGAAATCTCATGAGCCAGTGCCTCAGAAGGCGAAGGTTAAGTTCGATCGTCGGTACATCGACAACAACTTGTACTCGCTGCAGCATCACAGTGGCAAGGACAAGAAAACCTTCCCCACCGAACATGGCTTGAATGTCTCCAAGGCCATTGGCGAAGCCCGTAAGTCGCTCGATCTGACCCACAAGTATGGCTGCGCCCCTCGAAACTTCTGGGTCAATCGCCGCCCATACCCGCACAAGGAGAGTATCTTCACAATGATGGCAGAAGAATTGCTTCCACAAACCATCTCCAAATCCGAACGTATAAAGTCAGGGAAGAAAGCCGTGGTGGTCACCAATACTGGTGCGATACGTTTCGACGTCTTCAAGGGCGCTTTCACCAAAGATACTAAGTTCCTGGTATCACCTTTTACATCCGCGCTTCGATACATTCCAGATGTACCCTACAAGGCCGCAAGTCAGGTCATCAAGCTTCTCAATAACGAAGGCCCAATCATGTTGGAAATGATGGAGCAAAACGCCTTCCTCACGCCACCAGAGGTCCATGCAGCACGATTCCGACCACACTTGTTGTCCTCACACAACAGCATGTTCGCCAAACAAGGGCACGAGCAGATTGTTCTCAGCGGAGACGAGCCTGAGCTGTTCCCAGGCTATACTACTAAAGACGACGCCAGTAATGACGGTGATGATACCATTCATTCTGAGATTCAATTCTACAACGTGCCGAATTGTATCCAAGCCACTATTGGCTTCAAGACAGAGGATGATCATGAGCCTGCGACAGTCGATCTCATGTATAATGAGTTTATCGAGAAGTGGGTGCTCATGGCACTGCAGTACACCGGACAGAAATACACGAGCGACGATACGGAGGTCTTTGCGGATGGGAAGAGCTTCACAGACATCATGACAGACTGGGTGAGTGAGGCGTGGTCTGTTGAAGGAAAAGACTGCCCAAAGTAGCGTATATAGAGTTCCGTCATCTGCGCGCTGTGCGCCGAAATGCATCATTTGTACATCTGAAAGTAGTTCGGCATCCGTCTGGCCTGAACGCCATATGCAATGCAATAACCATACACAAGTCTTACACCCACCGCAATCCACCCTCCCCCTCTGAATCCGGTCATGACGCCGCCGCCTCCTGTGCACCCTCTCTCGCTTTCGCAAACGCCCTCCTGACACCTTCATGCTCCGTGATACTCTGCCCACCACCATTGCTCACCTGCAACAAATTCTCCTGATAGGGATGTCCCCTCCCCTCAAACGTCTTCAATCTCGCCAGTCTCTCTTTCCTCAGCCTATTCTTCGGCAACATACCACTCACAGCTTTCCTCAGCACCTCGCCACCACCCCACTTGGCAATCATGCGGTCCATGCTGATTTCCTTGAGCGAGCCCGGCCGCGTCGTGTGCGTGCGGTATAGTTTCTGGAACCGCTTTTTGCCGGTTGTGTGCACGTTGGCGCAGTCAATGGCCACGACGTAATCGCCGCAGTCGGTGGACGGGTCGAAGATGGGCTTGTGTTTGCCCATGAGGATTAGGGCGATGGAGGATGCGACGCGGCCGAGGGCGCGGGGGTCGGAACCGATGTCGATGAGGTGCCATGAGCGCGCGTAGGCGAGACGGGTCTGGCAACCGTTAGATAGAGTTTCGAGTGAGAAGCGCGAGCTCGGGCTGGCCTGCGGAGGTCCGATGTGGTTCATACCTTGCCTATTGTTTGGGACATTGTGGGTGGTGTGAGAGGCCAATGGCCTGCGTGGTGGTTCTTGAGGCCTTTCTAATAGCTCAGGAGTTCGATATGACTCGATTAAGCGATACGAAGGAGTCTATGGCCGTCGCTAGTTGCTTGCGCTGTTCATGATGTTGAAGTTCAGATGCCAAGCTCGATCACAAATTCGCGGGTAGTCACGTGGCGGGACCTGTAACTCGCCAGCCAGTCGGAGCGAGCAGGACGCCGAAAGACGGATTTCAAAGCGAGCAAGTCCAGGAGCATTGCGCTTCGAGCTTCGCACATTACTTTGATCCTTCCACAAATCATTACGATTGTAATACAGCTAGGCAAAATGACGGTCCCGGAATTTGAAACGATCTTCGCGGTGCCTATGACCTGCCAGAGCTGCATCAATGACATTGAGGGCAGTTTGGACCATTTGAGTGGTACGAGCGCCTTCGGCGATCATGTCACTTCGGCTGCTGACAGAATGCAGGTATCAGCAAAGTCACAGCAAACCTTAAAGATCAATTAGTGTCAATCGAAGGCACCGCAGCACCGTCGGCTATTGTTGCAGCAATTCAGTCTACTGGTCGCGACGCTATCCTGCGTGGTTCCGGCAAGTCCAACAGTGAGTATCACTCATGTATACATGTATCAAAGCGTATCGATTGACCTCCATTGGCAGGTGCTGCTGTGTGTATCCTGGAATCACATGCGCCTCATGTAGAGAACAAGGTGCGCGGACTGGTCCGCATGGTCCAGGTTGCCCCCGACATGACCATTATCGACTTGAGCATACGAGGCTTGTCTCCTGGAACCTACCAAGCCACTGTAAGAGAAAGTGGTGACATTTCAGAAGGCCCGGAATCTACTGGCGCAATATGGGAAGCTGTCAAGGCAAAGCAAGAAGGCAAGGCAAGTCGAGGCATCTTTGGCACCGTTGAAGTAGGAAAGGGTGGTGTTGGCGCAGTCTTCTTGGATAGGCCGATCCAGGTATGGGAGATGATCGGTCGCAGCATTGTCGTCTCGAGGCAGCAAGATGCAAAGGTGAGTCCTATCAGCATGCCTACATGCGAACGAGCATAACGATCCACAGTTCGATAAGAACGATCCGGACACCCTAGTCGGAGTGATTGCACGGAGTGCCGGTGTTTGGGACAGTAAGTGCCTTTCTTGCTTTTTTCCCCAATCGTCGTCCTTCACTCTGTCGAGGTGAGACAGCTAACACCGGCCACTTAGATGATAAGACCGTTTGCTCGTGTTCCGGCAAGACAGTTTGGCAGGAGAGAGAGGAACAGCGCGATCGTGGCATGCTATGAGGCGATGCCAAGGTAGACAAAACTCTGCAGGGGAGAATGAAGTGCTTTGGGAATGCCGTGGCCGGCTGTAGATCATTAAGCATGCACCTTGAAATCTAGGCCGAAACTACACATGCGCGAACACGGACTCTGCGGAGGGCCACGGGTTCATGCGTTCATGCCTGGACACCCAAGGCGCCCGAAGAGTGGCTGGGCGTCACGTGCCTTGTCTCAGTCGCCAGAAAGCCATGTAACAGTTCTCAAACGCTGCCTTTTCATGGCCACAGGCCACAAGGCGACAGACTTTGAGATTGCCGCGATGCAGCGCGAGATTGGCTTATTTGCTCCGAATGCGTGTGCTGGCCGAGCAGAGCGCTTCCAAAGGTTGTTGGCAGCGCACATTATCGGCGGCGGCGGTGTCATGCTGCAATGGGTTGGTCGTGGCGTCTGGTCAAGTCTGTAACCGCTGTGGATTTCGGATTCACGATGCAGGGGGCCAATCACGGGCGGCCAGCCACCATAGGCGCGGTGTTAGCCAAGGCTTGTCCTCAGACGCGCTGGGACTCAGATTTGGTCTCCCCACCTGTGCCCTGCTGCAACCGCCCGCCAAATTCCCACCGTGTCCCTGTCTTCTTCAAGTGCTGCCCTCGAAACCGCTCCTCTTCCGCCCGACCTCCCAACTTGTGCCTGACACCCGCACGCTGTACAATCGTTCCCGGCGCACCACTGCCTCCACCACCACCACCCTTTCGCTTCCTCATACCCGAGGACTAATAGTAGCGGACGACTCACCACCGTAATTCTGCCCACACCGTCGCGCACCTCGTAGCCCCGGCGGCTACACCGTAATCTGTACAAGAAGAAGAGGAGGAGGAAGTCAGTCGTATCTGAAGGCGATAGAAGCGGCACGCTACCCCACCCGGACCGTGGAGTAGCAGGAAGGACCCATTGAGGCTTGACGACACCATACTGCCGGGTAACTCGAAAGAACACTCGTCATGTCTCTGAAGCAGGTGCGCGCTCTTTCCCTGCGCTGCGCTGGTATGCGCCTTGCGAGTCAATTGCTGATAGCGGGGTAGGAAATCGAAACCTGGGTGGCAGCCCTCGCCAGCTACGATAACAACGAGTTCGACGAGGCATTGAAGACGTTTGACGGCATCTCCGACACCTCCAAGATCCTGTTCAACTGCGGTGTCATCCATGCAACATTAGGCGAACATGAGAAAGCGGTAAGTACAGGATGCGTCTGCATGCATTAGCGAGCGCGAGCTTACGGGTGCACAGGTCGACTGCTACCAGCGCGCTGTGCGTCTGGACCAGTATCTCGCCGTCGCGTATTTCCAGCAGGGTGTGTCCAACTTCCTCATGGGCGACTTCGAGGAAGCGCTCGCCAACTTCAACGACACCCTTCTGTACCTGCGTGGCAACAACAACATCGACTACGAGCAGCTGGGCTTGAAGTTCAAGCTGTATTCCTGCGAGGTCCTGTTCAACCGTGGCCTCTGCTACATCTACCTGCAGCAGAGAGATGCCGGTCTGCAGGACCTGTCGTTCGCAGCGAAGGAGAAGGTTGTCCCTGACCACGACGTAATCGATGAGGCCATCAATGAAGCAGCGGAGGTTAGTCACTGTCTATCATGGGGACCGAGCAGCGACTGACATGCAATAGGGCTACACCGTCTTCTCGATTCCGGTCGGCATAGTCTACCGTCCGAATGAAGCCAAGGTCAAGAACTTGAAGACGAAGGACTACCTCGGAAAGGCGCGTCTGGTCGCAGCGTCAGATCGCGCCAATGCGTTCACGGGCTTTGCCGGATCCGAGATCAAGAAGGGTGCTCAGGTGGCCAAGGACGACAGGCCTGAAGAGAAGCTCTCCTTCGCCGCTACCAATCTGGTAAAGCCCGAGCTCACGAGCCGCGCTCGCCAGCAATCGGAGCCTCCCATGAACCGCAATGTCTTCCCACCCACGCCGCCGCCGGAGTCGGACGGTCGAAGGTCCAACGGCAGTGGCGATGCTCCCATGAGCCGCGCTCAGTCTGTACGTGGTGGTGGTCCGAAGCCTCAGCCATTGAACCTTGGACGAGCTGCCTTCGATCAGTCCCAAGCGAATGAGCCCCGCCGTCAAGGTACTCAGCGCTCTGCTTCTGAGCGTCCTCCGCCGAGCCGCTCAGAGTCAACACGCAATCGAGCTCAGCGCGATTACAAGCCCCGTCGCCGTGGATCCGATGACGACATCATTGACGACTACTATGAGGACGATGCTAGCTACAATCAGTCCCGTGGAAGCCGTGGTGCATACACACGCTCCAAGCAAAGTCGACGACCTGCATATATCGAAGAGGAGGAAGAGGATGACTACGATGGCAGTGATTTGGACGACGCCGAGTTCGAGATGATGTCCCGCCAGAAGTCGAGGAGGCGATCACCTGCACGCTCTGCGCGATCTGGCGGAAGCAACCGCACTGTTGGCGGCAAGATCCGAGTCAAGGTCCATGCCGGCGATACTCGTTACGTCTTCATCACACAGGACACCACAATGCGAGAGTTCTGGCAGTCGATCAAGGAGAAGTTTGGTGTCCGAAACAACTTCAAGGTCGAGATCAAGGATGACGGCGACATGATCACCATGGCTGATCAAGACGATCTCGATATGGCCATCGAGACAGCAAGGAGCGAGGCGAAGAGGGAGAACAGCGATATGGCGAAGATGGAGGTGAGTTACTCTCTCGTCCACACACACAGAACATCAAATACTAACGTTTGCACAGGTGTGGGTCAGAGAGGTTGCATAGAACTAGAGATACCCCAGCATTACGCATTGTCACGACTTTCTTCATCTTCCGACGATAGACTTGCTTGCAGTCTGTTGTTAATGGAAGTACACTACACCGCAGGAGCTTTCTAGGCTTTGTGCTTGTACCTGCGCATTTAGTTAGCCAGCGCGCCTTGATAATTTTAGCGAGCATTGCTCTTTCCCCCCTACATACCTTTCACAGCCGGACTGTTGATCGTCCGCATTAGAGTCGGTGGTTTGGCGGCTGCATGTACGAATGAGAGAACTGTAATGAATAGCACACCTGAGCTAAAAGCACACATTTGCGAGTCTGCCTTGCTTCTCCACTTCACATGTACCAGTGATATGTACCTGAGGCCGTGATGAATATCTGAAGGCGTGCATTAGTCCACGTCTATAAATATCAAAGATGCATCGTGACTTTGATAAGGCGTCCGATAGCGTACACCGCACAACTGTGCCTTACAGATGGCGACAATCGAGATGCACGCCACGGGCGCTTCCCGCGAGCAATCACATCTCCCACCAACGACAAAAAATGCCCGAACACGCCGCAATCACTCGAGAAACCTTGGAATGCACTGCGCATCACAACCAAGCGAAGGTTGGCCCGAGAAGATCCGAAAATCGCGTACCTCGCATCTTGCACGGCACATGCAGCATCCGCGCGGCCGTCCTTCCCGCAGAAACGCATGCTTCTACCGACCTTCGACCACGCGAGTATCAGACCACTTAGTTTTGACACTTTGCGGGTAATTGCATGTTTGACCTTTTCTTGTCCCGTAGTGCTCGAATAATGAGGCTGATGGTTGTTCGCATTGGCTGTGGTGCGACTCTGGCAGCCTGGGTGGTGAATCGTCAAGTGTTTGAGAAGCAAAGGTAATTCGACGCGAAGGATGGGATGCTAAGCTATATGTCACGGCAGAGACAGGTCTTGGGTGTTCCAAGGAGTTGGGAGCATGGCATGGGTAGGGATGGTAGTTTGTGAGTGGGTTGGGATGGGGGGTTTGGGGTGGTGCGGTTGGGGTTTCAGGGAGGTGTGGGAGTGACGTAGCGTTTTGAGATGAAGATAAGAATTAAATGAGGGTTGGAGAACGGAGTTTAGAGTTTTTGTGAGAAGAGGAGAGAGGATCAGGACGGCATGTGCGAGTGTAGGTGTTGTATACATGTTTTACAATCCATTGAGCCAATGTCGATCCAAATCATCGCGACTTGCAGATGTCATTGGCCTGACAGATGTCATACGTCTTTCCTGAACGCCGTTTCAATGCCTTATTCCGTGTCGTCCCATCTTCGTTTGTACATGTATGACGCAGTACTCATCCGGGCCTTTGCGTGTGGTCGCAATCATGCGGGCAGATGGTGCAGTTCGTCCTCATTTCAACTTCATATTCGACAAGTCGTTTACGCGGGCAGCAGAATCTCAGCCCAACTGCTGTGTAAGAAAGCGACGCCAATCTGTCAAAAAAAATATTAGCTTCCCGTCATGAAGTGTCTGCCTCATGCTGAGCGCGTCTGCATCTTCCATCTCCGCAATGCATCTCTCGACATGCCAGCACCCGCGGGGTCTCTTACAGCAAACAGGCCTACTGCTGTAACAACGCTCCTATTCTCCTTATCTGTGAAGGCTGATAGAGTGCTTCGCGCAAAGCTAGGTTCGGCGAGTGTGCGGCCCTTTCCGTGGATCTGCTTGGGAGGCATGGTGGTGGTTTCGATGGCGAGCGCAAAGTCTCTCTTCGGTTCTTCAATTCGAGTGGAGGATTTGAAGAGGTGTTCGAATAGGTCAGAGTAAAGCAGGGCTGTTGCGGGGTTGTCGACGTTGCGCAGCTCGTGGTTGCCGACAGACAAACTTTTGGAGAGGAACGAGCGTCATGGCGTTATGTAAGCACCTCTTTTGGACATTCAACAAGTCGTTCCTGTCATCGCAACTCGAGGAATTACCAATGGAAGACACATGTTCTCACGGTATGGAACGATTATTTATTGAGTGAAATCATATTCATTGATATTCTACCCATATGTCGGATTTCTACTCCCGTCTCGTCCCCAGATTCAGCTGAAATGGTATCATGGTTCTACTCTCAATATACATTCGTCCCCTAGAAATGCAACAAACTCCGATATTACTTATATACAAACAGCCGTTAGATCGTTAGGCAAAGCCGAATGAAGTCTAGTGGTCGCGTTGGATTTACAACTTCGACTTGGCGCCTTTGCGGGTGACAGTGCAGTGGATCAAGCCGTTGGGGTCAGACTGGGGAGCAAAGACGGTGGCATCCTTGCCCAAGTTCTTGATTCCCTTGTGCCATGAGAGATCTGTCGCGTTTGTTAGTGCAAGCTTTATTTGTATATTGGGTCCAGGAACTTACCAATCTCGAAATAGTGCTTGTTAGGCAACGCGTAGTCGACAGCCTCAATCTCAGGGACGGTCGCCAGAATCTTATCGCACATCTTGTACATGGTAGCCTGGACGCTGGCACTGTCGTCCTCGGCGAAGATCTTCATGGTGATGTCCCTTGCGGCCTTCCACGCAGCATTGAAGTCAATCTTGCCAGATTCTGCGGCATTCTTGAATAGCTTCCATTGCCAGCCAGCCTCAATTTCGGTGCTGAGAATGCGGTCCCAGGTCTCAGGCAACTTGGTATACTCGTCACGGTGGAAGCCGTGGAAGGCGGATCCGGTGCTCTTCAGAACCAGGAGCTTCTCGATTTTGGATCGAATGGATACACCCTGGCCTTCGCGTGTCACAGACTCGACCACGCGGATCTCCTCGCCATCACGGAAGAACGAGTGTGGATGCGCCTTGCCATCAATCTCCATGCGGGTCCATCGGTGCTGGATTATCTTGACATGTGCGGCGTGGATGTGCGGGTAGGTCTTGATGAAGTGCTCGCCGATGATAGCAGCAAACTGCTCAGGAGGATCGATGGGGTGCTGCTTGGCAAGGATGTACGTAGTTTGCTTCTGGGTGTCGGTAGCGACGACAACGGAGTTGTCTGCCTCGGTGTAGCTGCGAAATGTTAACAATATACCTTGCCAGAAGGTCAGATATGGCATACGAAGTCTCAATGTCTCCCTCGAGCAGGATGCAGACAGTCTGCTCAACGACGGTGTGCACGCCGGTCTTGGAGTTCTTATCAACCTTGTACAGGCGGACGTTGTCCTTGCCGTAGCGTGCGTAGGAGAGCTGAGACATTGTGATTGAGCTTTAGGGGCACTGCTGTGATTGGGATGGGATTGAGAGGCTTGAAGTATGCTCAAAGGCGATGAAGTCAGTGGGAAGCTGTGTGTGACTGATGGAAGTGGTCACCAAGGGACGACGAAGATAGTTATAGTGTCAATTGGCGGGCCCTTATCTGATCACCAACGACGGCGTGCGCCGAACTGCACGGAGTTGCTTTTCGCGATTAGAGGTCGCGCGAGCTCTGGACGACCGACATAAGAGGCGGCCAGAAACGCGCTCGATTCGTTGGGAAGGCCATCGGCGACCTCCGCCAGCAGAGCTCCAGGATAACGGCCTCTAGCGAGCAGCGCACGTGACGCTTTCAGGACAGCTCCCCGCCGCCTGGACCAGCATTGGTGAAGGACGCGCGCAGCCCAGGGCTCTGGTGGGCCATGCCGGGCAATATCAGGCCAGAATGGTGAGGTTTGCACGTCTGTGAGCATGCAGAGGCTGCGGATGCGGCAAGGCGGGCCTCGTCCGCACATGGCAGCGAGGCACGGGCGCAGTGTTGGTAGTGTTGGTCCCACTTTTGAGACGTTGGCGGGCAACGCATGTACCGCAGGCTACACGAGTGAAGGCTAGCATCACGCACCACCAGCAATTGCAGCCCCGACTGTCTCTATCTCTATCCGCCGTCCACGCTCCCTAGCCACACGTGCTGCGCTGCCCCTGCCGCCACAGGATCCACCGCTCCTTGCACGCACAGCCACAGCCCCGCCGACGCGCAATTGACCAGACATCACTACTACCACTGCTACCACCCGACAGCTCATGCGGCACGACGAGGGCATCGCCGCGACAGAGACATGCGATGCGGTTGGAGGGCGCACGGTTAAGGCCACATGACGGACCAAGGCTCCCTTCTTGCGCCCAGTCGAACTAGAGATGGCCGCGCTCTCTCCGCGACCACGGCGGCGAGCGTCATGTCGCGCGGGGGGCAGTCGTCGTACGCGACCGCCAACACGGGGCCCGGCAGCTTCAACTCCCAGCTGACGCCTGCGACCTCGGGCGATGGCCGCCTGCGCCCCAGCTTCGACATGCACGCCATCACCGTCGGCGACAACGACAACACCACGACCGAGCAGCGCCAGGCTGAGCTGCAGGACCAGATCGACAAGGAGACCAAGATCAAAATCGGCTCCGAGAACCTGCTCGAGGCCCTGACCGCGAAGAATGCGAAGAAAGACCAGCGTCTGCAGGTCGAGGAGCAACTCAACATCTCCAACAGAAAGCTGGCGCAGCTGAAGTCTGGGCTGGCAGCAGAAATACAGCGGGCCAAGGATATCAAGTCGCCGCCGCCCGACCCTCAGAGCCGACTTTCGTACCTGTTCCGCCGAAACTTGTCTCGCTCGCCCTCACGCCACGTTGCAAAGAAGGAGGAGGAAGAGGAGGATGACGAGACCGAGTCGCCCACCTTTGTGCTTGCAGAAATACTGCAGGCACTGGAGGCAGAGGGCATGCAACCCGAGTACTACGTTGAACGTGCCAACTCCCTTGTTCTGCTTTTTAGGAGACATCCAACCCTCAAATATGACCTCGCGTGGTCGATTTTCGGCCTCCGCATGCAGATGATGCTCTTGAGCGACAGTCGCGAAGTGGTAGCAGCTGCGTACAGAGTCATGCGATATGCCTTTACCGATCGCAAATCGCTACGCATCATTCGAGCCCTGCACACAGACTACCTCGTCATCTTGTCACTTGTGAAGGAGGGCAAGGCCAGCGTGGAGCGTGAGCAAGCAATGAAGTTCGTGCGCGCGTTTCTCGACGTCAAGGACGGCGTTGAGGAGATTGCACGATCCGTAGTTCGTATCGTAGTCGCGGTTGCAGAACATGCCGACGACCGACTGAGGAACATTGCTACTTTAACTTTGGCAGAAATCCTGGTCAGAAAGCCATCGCTTCTCGTCGAAGCAGGCGGTATGGGTGTGCTAGCCGATGCTCTGGGTGAGGGCAGCTATCACGCTGCTGAGAGTGTTGGCACGTCCTTCTTGTATTTGCTCGACACCCCGCGACGGCGTCGACTCCTCCGATCTGGGCGTGAGCTCGAGGCGCCCTTTGCAATGTTCACCGATGCCAATGCAACGTACGGCCATCTCCACGAAGAGAAGCTGAAAGCAAACGCCAAAGTCATTGCTTCCTTGCTAAGGAGCTGGCCTGGACTGCTTACCTTGTGCATGAATGATTTCTTGCCCCTACGGTCTCTACTTCTCTCTTTGCAGATTCCGACACCACACGTTCGAAATGTTCTCTTGGAACTTCTATTCGATCTTCTTCGCATCAAACCACCATCATGGTCCTCGTCTTTCCTTGCTGGACGACGACTGACCACTTATGGACGGGTTACAAACCTAAAGAACCAGCAGATCAAGGATCCCACAAGCTCAAGTGGTGAGGACAACACGAACAAATGGAGTCTGTTAGATCACTACGTGTCGGTTGTGTTGGCTGCATTCCTGCACGCGGGCTTGATACCGGCCTTGCTTCTTGCCGAAGAGGAGTCTCTTACAGCAGCCCTGAAGAGAAAGACGATTCTTTTGCTAGGCGAGGTTTTGAAGATGGCCAACGAGCTTCTACCGCCGTCTTGGAGTGCGCAGTTACAAGTGCTACCTCAACTTTTACTCTCAGCCGCAAAATTCCAGTCAGAGGATCGCTTCACCGCAATCGGCACGATCTATCAAGTGGACAGTGTGAACAGAACACTCTATCGCTCAGGACCGACCTCGCTGTATGCGAACAAGGCCACCAACAATGTCGACTCAAATACCTCCGCTCGGCAAGCAGATCCGTCTAAAGTACAGGCGGCTATGCAAGTGGACGAGCAGTCTTTCCGAAATTTGATGGTCGACACACAAGTTCTCAACACGGTGTCTTTTCAGAAATGGAGATGGGATCTTATACAGACCATAATCGAGGGACCCTTACTCAACGCTAAGCGCCTGGACGAGGCAATAAAGGCCACCAAATTTGTCCACCGCCTCCTGGGTTTCTACCGCCCGTTCAAATACCGCTTCTCTGAGGTGAAGAACACCAAGCCGAATCAGAGATACGTTCGGGCGGGTTGTGCCCTGATCAACAGTCTGTTACAAAACCCCGAAGGCGTCAAATATCTTAGCGAGAGCAAATTCGTCCGCCAACTCGCAGAATGCCTGTCCCACTTCGACAGAATGAGCGGGCTGACATCCGAGTCGCCCATTTTTCAAGCGGACCGCATGAATGAGACCCTTACTGGCGGATATTTTGCGCTCTTAGGTGCGCTCACAAAAGACACTAGAGGTATCCAAATTTTGGAACGGTGGAGAGTCATTAACATGTTCTACCACATCGTCGAGCTCAACGATCGCGATGACTTGATCAAGACTCTTCTAAGCAACATGGATTACAGTCTAGATGGGCATCTGCGCATCATCATCTCGAAAGCCATGACGTCATGCTCGAAAGAAATTCGAATCTTTGCGACGAGACTACTGCGCAGATACGCAACCAAACCAATGCAATCGACCACCTCGATAGGCGTTGCAGAGTGGGCCATCAGGCTGCTTGTTACGCAGCTTTACGACCCCGACGTTGAGGTCTGTGAAGTGGCGATCAAGATTCTGGAAGAGGCGTGCAACCAGACTGAGTCACTCGAGTTCGTCGTCAAGTGTAGACCGGCTTTGGATCATTTGGGTGAAATTGGCGCTCCCCTTCTGCTCCGCTTTTTGTCGACATCAGTGGGCTACCATTACCTCGATGGGCTGGATTACATCACAAGGGAGATGGATGACTGGTTCCTCGGGAGAAACGATACCTATGTGGCCCTCATCGAAGCCTCAATGGCACGCGCCCTTGCTGACATACCCGAGAAACCATCTGCTCAGCTTTCGTACGACGATGCTCCTGAGAATCCCGAGTACGGACTCGTGCCACCGCACTTTTACCGGGAACTCACCAGGACAAAGGAAGGATGTAGACTCCTTAAGCTGAAAGGGCACTTTGACGAGTTTGTCGCCACCATTCGCGACTTTGCGATGGAAGACGACGATGCAGAAATCATTCTAAAGGTCAAAGGCTGTCTTTGGGCCGTTGGAAACGTTGGCTCGATGGAGCTTGGCGCTCCTTTTCTCGATAGCTCTGACGTGGTCCAGTGGATCGTGAAGATCGCCGAAGAGTCGGAAGTCATGTCACTCCGGGGCACAGCGTTCTATGTACTGGGCTTGATTTCACGCAGTCTTCACGGCCAGGAAATACTCCTCGAGTACGGCTGGGATGGTGTCGTCAACGATGCGGGCGAGGCTCTCGGGTTCTGCCTTCCGCTTCATTTCCAAAAACTCTTCGCAGTGAGTATTTCACACTTCCGTCGTGGGTCTAGTTGCTGACACAATGCAGATGAAACCGTGGATAGCAAAATCCGACGACATCAGCTGGAAACGCAAGGCTGAGGCCAAAGTCGCAGTGACCGACGATGATCCTGTCAACGCGCGTATTCTAAAGCTTGCAACGGATCTGGGTAACACAGTGCTAGCAAAGAAGGCTGCAAACGACTTGCAAGCGTCAGTATTACCCCAAGCAGTAGTGAAAAGTTGCACGCTGACACCGTCGAACAGGATCAAAGCAAAGAAAGTCCCAGGGTTCAGTAGACCATCGATTTTTCACAAGGTGATGCAAATACTAGAGGCTCATCACTTCCGCCTTCCGGCATGTCGATTTGTTCTAGACCTGTTCGAAAAGCGGGTACTACAGCAGATTGTGCTGGAGGAAGAAGACGACGAGGAGGATGAAGAAAGCAGCGAGTCTGACTCGGACTCAGATGCGGAACGACCGAACACGAACGGCGCAATGGCATCTTGACATGTGTTTTCGAAACTAAGGCGAGGGCAGTCTCTTGGCGTTCAGGAATGCAGCAGGAGGCTGTATGTACACTAAGGTTACGGCCGAGTGAGTTAAGGCGCATTGGTGTGTTCCACGATAGTTTTGCGCCATCTTCGGCAAAGTAGCCTGGTAGGCTTCGAGCCACATTAGGACAAGTTAAGCGAAGAAACAATGGCAGCCACGATCAGATGAGGCTGAAAAACAGTTCGAGACCAAGTTCGGAACGAGGTTTTGGAAGGGTCATTCATGTTAGTCTAGGTGCATGCATCATGTCGTACCGTGAGCCTGCAGGTAGAGGTACTCCGCCGACACGTTCGCGACACACGAGCAACCATGGATGTGCCCCGCCTCGTGTGCGTCACTAAAGGGTCCTTCGGCACCCGCACGCTTAATAACAAGTGCACTAGTGGACCAGCTGATTGGTCCTGCGCGGTTTACAGTCGACATGCATCAATGACGCGTGCAAGACTTCCCATGAAGCCGGTGAAGACCGCAAACTGGACAGGCCGCGCAGCAGGCTCCGCATACGTCGAACCCAAGCGGGTACAGTACACTGGGTAGCGCGGTACGCAGCATGGCCTTCGCTGGACACATATTGGCTTGGCATGGCACGCTGATTATGGTAGCTAATAGATACTGTGCAGCAATTGAGCAAATCACATCGAGATGCAGCGGAGATATCAATCCGCCGCTTCCCCTTGCCGCGGTGCATATGAGCCCCCCACTGGGACCGAAGAGGCGACCAGGCCGTGATGATTAGCAGGCAGCGTTGCGGAAGGGCCGTGCGAGTTTTATACTGCTATCTCCCAGTAGGGCTTAGTGAGACCCTCGATTTGCGGGCAAAATGTCGATGCGGAAGCGACCACACTTGTCCTTTCTGATCGGGTTCGCCTTGAACGGGAACCCAGCCTGCACGAAACACCAGGCTGTTGGATTGGATCGGCCGATCCCACAACTATCCACAATGGATGACCTCTGCACTCTCGCGCGCATGATTCAGTCCTCTACTTCCTCTGGCTCTTCCCATCTGGCTTCGTTCATTTCCATCTGCCCAGACTGTGTATCCGCCACCACCCACACGCCTAATCCCCACTTGCAATCGTCTATTAGACTTGCTCGCTCAAGTTTCCTCGTCCACGGTTCACCCGTGCCTGCGTCAGCACCCGCACCAACGGTCTCGCATCAGCTCCGAGGGCTACAAGACACGCTTGGGCTCCCGGATCATCTCACTTAGACACCGCTGAAGTCTGACCATTCACTTGCCTACCATCGCCGACATTACCACCCTCAAATCGCACGACCGCCTTCCAACCGCCACTTCTAAAACGCCCATCCCTGTAAACTCCGCGACTTGAGCCGAGCAAGTGCACGAGTCGAGACAGCACATGGCTGGCACTGCCATCGCTCCATAGAGATACACATCCTACATGAATCGGCGACGAACGAAAGGGTGCTCTATCGTCAAAAGCGTCGAGCATTCCTTTGAACCGCGAGTACCGCTGGAAGCCTTCATGGTCAACGATGAAGCCCCAGCCGAGTCTCCGGAGCTTGGGGCCCTGCGCGCCCATACCGACGCCAGACAACTGGTCCGTTTAGTGCAGTGTCCTCGATGTTCGCTGCCGCTTCGGTCGCCCGTGACGCTGCCATGCGGTCATACACTTTGCAAGGGCTGTCTGCCAGCACCCCAACCCCGCACAAATATATCTTATCCAAACACACCCGACCGCCTGACCGGTATTGCATGTCCGTTGATGGGGTGCGGGGCCGAGCACGCATCTGCAGAGTGCTCCGTGGACGTAACCTTATCGAAGCTGATGGAGCTGATAGAGGTGGAGATGGTGCGGCACACACCAATCGTCCAGGATACTCCGACTCTGCTTGAGGAACTGCTACAGCATGGCGAGTACACATCGGCAGAGGAGAAAGAGCAAATGACCGAGAAAGGCAATCACGAGATTCTGCATGGCGGGCGCCTCGTGTCGACTTTCACGTTGGCACAGATGGGCAAGCTCCGCTACAGCTCCCAAGTGCAGTACACGACCATGTCCCCTGATGGAGATACGTACGAGAGGCTGGATGTTGCTCTACTCGAGCAATTACAAGATGTTACACAAAAGGAGTTGGATTGCCTAGTGTGTTATAATCTTATGCTGGACCCCACGACAACCACCTGTGGGCACACATTCTGTCGCCGATGTCTGTCACGCGTTATGGATCACAGTAGCATTTGCCCCTTCTGCCGCAGGAACTTGCATCTACCAGCGTCCTTGCAAAATCAGAACGGCAACGCCATACTCAATTCTTTGCTTAATGGACTATGTCCCGAACTCGTCACAGCAAGAGCAGCCGCTCTGAAAGCCGAAGAA
This sequence comes from Paraphoma sp. B47-9, assembly GCA_001748405.1. Classification (NCBI taxonomy): domain Eukaryota; kingdom Fungi; phylum Ascomycota; class Dothideomycetes; order Pleosporales; family Phaeosphaeriaceae; genus Paraphoma; species Paraphoma sp. B47-9. The sequence goes on from BCLK01000122.1 coordinate 119,436, forward strand.
CAGGCCGGAGACAACGTGCTCAGTACTCCCCTGTTCATCTGCACGCTATCTTTGCCAGCTATGCCAACGTTTCTCCACGTTTTCGAGCCCCGCTACCGCTTGATGATGCGACGTGTGATCGAAGGCAACAAGCAGTTTGGTATGGTCATGTACAATCGCACCTCGGCACCACAAGGATCTCTTGGCGCGACCCCGTTCTTGGAGTACGGTACCTTACTTGAGATTGTCAACTACGAATTGCTCCGTGACGGGCGCAGCTTCATCGAAAGCCGCGGCATCGGCCGCTTCAAAGTCCGCGACCATGGTATGCTCGACGGATATAATGTCGGTCGTGTTGAGCGCGTAGAGGACGTCTCGCTTGCAGAAGAAGGCGCCGCGGAGCAGCGCGAGACGACCATGGCACGCGACTACGCGGAGATGTTCTTCCGCGAGCGTCCACAAACACCACTACCTAATGACATCGCCATTGAAGCGCTGTCGACGCAACATCTGTTGGACAGCTGCACCTCGTTCGTACGAGAGATGCGAGAGGCTAGTGCCCCGTGGCTGCGAGAGCGTATCATTCAGGTTTATGGTGAACCGCCAGAAGACCCCGCACTGTTCCCTTATTGGTTCGCGTCAGTCGTACCGATCGTTGAGGAAGAAAAGTATGTGCTCTTACAGACGACTCGCGTGCGAGAGCGTTTGAAGATTGTGTACTCGTGGATTGGGAGGATCCGCGGGCAGCGCTTGTGAGTACCCTATCTTCCCTTATTGTTCTAGTTATCGATCTGTAATCTCGCCGTGGAACCTGGTTCCTGAAACAAGTCCGAGCGCTCGTCCCACACAATCACTTCCAACGGCGATCGACGGTGCATGCATTGAGCGGCCCGTTGTGATCATGGTCATCACTTCTGCATCATGGGTGGCGATGACGAAACCACCTTGCATAATGGCTCGTGACATCCCTTCCACTTATTCTGCGCTACCGAACCGAGAACTCGCTTCTTTCAATTACTGACTAGTTGTCCAAGGTCCACCAGCAACGCTTGCAGTATCCTTTGACTCGCAGCCCTCATTGCAATTGGCATCGCTCTTGTGATGCGTTCGACCTCGCACCCTACTCCTATTACCACGACGGTTTGATCGACTCTTCATGACCGTCTCCCTATCATATCGGCCTAAATTTGACCAATCGCCTCCTCTGGCACCTTCGGGGTCTGTACACGATTGATCCTTATATACATATCTGCTGCATTTTCTGCGTTTTTCACTTCTCCAAAGATTACCCCCTTTCAGGAGGATCGGTGCTAGCCGAATCCATGTTCATGCTTTTGATAGGTCCAGGTACTAGCCTGGCCGGGGCTGCCATATTTTTCGATTTGAGAGAGAGACTGCCATGTTTCTGGAAAAGGTGGCATGGACGACAGCGGGACATTTGCATGGTTGGAGTTATACATGTGTTTCGACATGGTAGGAAAGCATGGAGCAGATGGCGTATAGAATGACGGAATCACTTCCTTCTTCGTTGTTTAAAGAGGATGACCATATAAAGGACGTTCAACAGCAGATCCTGTGCATATGATTTAGTTGTGCTGTACCAATTTGTACATTGCCAAGACACTGCTGCGCAACACTCCTTCCTCCTTTCGCGCCTCACCTACTTTTCTAACATTTATTTGCAGCTTTGCATTGCTCTGCCCTCAATACTGCCTGAGCGTCAACTGACCAATTATCGTATACCTCTTTGCTCTCACGCCGCATGCACTTCGCCTACTCGGCATGGCAGTGCAAATGCAGCATCCAATGCCATGTGCAGCGCACTCAGCCTCGTGCGCGGGGTGCACACAAGGCTGAAAGCGCACCTCGTCGAGAACGTAAGCCCGCCGTTGTGTCCTTCGAATTCAACTACCTTCGTTCCCCGTTCTCTCAAGTCACTGGCAACTTAGTGGCCCTGCTTCCAAAATCTCTCTTTGATCACCTCGGACTTGATAGCGTTGCTTCTACCTCTTCCGTTCTCCATACACCATGGACGGGCTCTCCGGCGTCGCGAGCGGCATGGCCGTTGCTTCCCTCTCGATCCAACTAATCGATTCTATCGGCACGATCCGGGCGTTCATACGAGACGTAAAGGGCGCATCGAAGGAACTGCAACGGCTTATCGAGCTTCTTGGTCGACTGGGGTCTCTCCTCCAAGACGTTCGCGATGTCATGGAGAGGCAGACGTCTGTGCAGCAACAGCACTTTCCAGTACCGTCGACGATGATTTTTGATAGTCTAAAGAGCTGTGAGGAGAGTTTGCGGGTGCTTGAGCAGGCCGCAGAGAAATACAAGAGTGCAAGGAGTGGTACTGGCTCGGCGATGACAAGGCTGAAAGAGGATGTTAGGTTCGGATTCAAGACGAAGGATATTGCAGGATTTGAGGCGAGGATACAGAGGGAAATCAACCAATTACATGCCGCACTTGGTGTGAATATGACGAGCATATTGTGAGCGTGGCCACAACATTAGCTGTTTTCTACTAATTAGGCCCACATCAGAACCACAACGCTCCCTGCATTGCTTCAGAACCAACAGACATTTATGACAATATATTCGCAATCAAGTCAACAACCATACATCGCTTCGGCTCCGGAACAGGAAGCTTCATGTTCTGATAAAGATCTGGTGTCTTGGAGCAAAAGCTCGGGTCTCAAACCTATCACGCGACAGTACTGGTTAACCTCGTCGCTTGCACGAATCGGCATCTACCAAAGAGTCCTAGTACGGTCTCTCCAACATGAGAAGCGAGGAAGAAACGAGAGGAGCGCTCCAGTCGAAGACATCATTTCTGAGACTCGTGATGTGGTCATTGCCTGGAAGATACTCAACTTTGGACTGCAGTGGACTCAAAAATATCCATATGGTAGCATTGGAACCTCACTCACTGTCTACCCTGTCATTAAAGAATTCACAGATGAGCATTTTGATCTTTTTAAGACAGCGTCGATTTT
>BCLK01000123.1:0-31501 GCA_001748405.1 Paraphoma sp. B47-9
ATCGAGACTTTTCTTGTACAGGTCTGCCTCATCAAATGTCGTCGCTGTTGCCCAAAGTAGCGATATAAAGGTTCCCACTAGTGCGAAGTTGTACTTTGACGCTGAATACCAGAACGATTGAAGATGTTCAGGGCGAAGACTGGAGACGAAATCCATGGCAGACTTCAATCTTACTTGTGCTGCCTGACGACAAATGGATCTCAGACCTTGGTCGTCCACTGAAGATAGAGAGCGCAGAATTCGCCGATGCAATGTCATTTCAACGGCATAGTATCCAAGGTGGAGATAACCTGGCTATCGCTTCAGCACTTGTTTCTGGTTTTTTGCATATGCTATAAAAGCATATGTTTGATATTACGTGTGAAATTTGCTTACCGGTGGAAGATAGCTTGCGCGCGGCCAGATTCTCCATTTTAAGGACAGCCGGTAGGCTTGAGTACCATTGCCGGAGAGCCAATTGCAGAGGCTTTGCTATCTCGAGTATCCAGCGTACACCTTCATTGGCGCGTCGTGCAGCTTCACGCTCCGCTCTCAAAGTATAGAATCTCGATAAAATGTTTGCCAATATCTCTGTGAGCTTGATCATCTCGCAGAAGAGCGTTCTTCCCTTCTCGACCTCGGTACTCCCATCTTCATCGTCCTCATCAGCAGCGTTCTCGGGAAAGTCATCCTCTCCTAGTGGTTGCACTTCCCAATCCGACAAAGTGACGTGGGAAGGTCTCCCATGCACGAGAGAGCCCCATTTATCTTGCATGAACAACGCCCATGCCAGACGTTTTCGCAGTCCGCGCTCCCAGGATGGCACCCGCCATTGTGTACAGTCTAGATGTAACCCTAAGTCCTGTCCTAGCCCGACAAGCTGTGACGTCAAAGCCCACGAGTCGCCCTCCGGTCGCTGGAGTAAAAGTAGGCCTGCCTGAATTGTGGACAACTTCGGTCGATGCACGATGTTGCCCATCGTCTTTAGGGCCAACTTCTCTAATCTTGATACATCAGGTTTTGGAAGCAGGGCCAGCTCACTGGAATATGACCACCAGTTGAGCGCAAGCAGGTAGACCGCGGCCAAGAGCGGTGGCGAAAACTCCCGATGAGTGCGCTCGTACTTTTCGAGATACACTTTCTTATGTAGGACGGGAAAGCTTGGATGCACAATGCGGAAGTACAGATGAATGAGGGCTTGGCCATGAGGTGCAACAATCGTTTCGATGGCGTCGAGGTCTTGAATGTCGTCATGGTGATTTTGGGTATCCGAATCAGGCGAGAGTATGAATGCTGTATCATGCGTGTCCACTCTCCGAAGCACCGACGCACCAACAGCAATGTCTGCTTCTTCATCGTTACGCAAATCTAGAAGTGTCGGCTCATACACCGATGTACTTCCAACAAAGCGGCTGTGTCTGTTCTGTTGCAGCCCTAGAGTCTTCTTTAGGAGTGAAGGTCCCCTAAGATTTGCGTAATCGTCGATAGGTACATCTTGCCTGATCTTTGAAGACTCGTGCGATTGGGGGCTGGCGTACTTCATATCGAGGGTAGGACGTACATCCGTTCGGATTGTGGGCTGATCATCATCATTTGTAGCTGTTGCTCTTCGTTTTCGAGGTTGAGGTTCCTCATTGAAAGTGCAGTTCTGTCGATGGAAGCGACATAGCAGGCACGGTGGACTACCATCTGCGATTTCGCATCGGGATTTGCGTCGGCGACAAGGATCACAAGGTCTTCTCGAACGTACTTTTGTACCGAAAGACTGGTCTGACGTGACTGGAAAGAAGTCATTAGGTGTGATAGACTGGGTCGGGCTGATGTTCATCCTGAGATTCTCCTCGGGCCAGCTCAACCAAAAGGAGTAGTAGCGTTTGGTACCACGCCCAATCTGGTAAGAGAGTCGATGCAGGCCAGTCGTTGTACCTTCCAGGAAAAGGATATCCTTTCGATTCGTCGCGCAAATCGACCCTTTTGGACCCTTCAGCACTGGCGTAAATCGTGATAGAGTACCCAATTGGGCAGCCAGGTCGTCCAAGCTTGGTGCGTCCTGGTCAGAGGCAATAACGTTCCTCAAGCGCGAGGCGATAATGCGGTGTCAAAGAGCTTTCAAGATGCACAAGTTGGTCGACGATCTCTTCTCGACTGTTCCATTAATATACTCCCGAAGCAGTGGTAATATCCCTGACGTTGGTGGAAGGAACGCTTTGTGCAACTCGCTAGAAGCACCTGCAGACGCCCTGAGGAACCCGCTAACTTGGAGATTGCGGGGCATCGGGCCTTAGGCTTAGGACGAGATGTGGGCATGATAGCGATGGTGAGGACATAGAGTGCGAGATAAGAAGTGAATGAAACAGCCAATGGGGTCGATACCTAAGCGAGTATTATTCAGCCACTCAACTAATAGGAACGTTGCTTTCGGTCGCTACTGAAATATGCTCGGCGAAACTCAGCCGCGATTAATTGGTTCAGGAAACGACTGAAAATATTCTAGCCCAGAGAACAAATCTTGGGGACAATTAGTGAGCGCTCCGACGCACCACGATCTGTGGCTTCAAGTGTCGTGCAACCAAAATGCTAACGGCACGCTTATTTTGTCTTTCCGGACATCATGAGTGTGCGCGCGATCATGCCAAATTTCCAACATCCTTCTCTTTAGTAGTTGTCACAAAAGCCTCTTTCGCTGATGAGTCTTCGCCCTCGATAACGGACGGAGTCTCCTCTCCCTTCTGCGGGGGATATACCGGGATCTCTACCATGGACTGAACTGGGACTGAGATATATGTGCAGATGATGTAGTGCACCAAAATCGACGTGAAGAATCCGAATATCCAAGCAAAAGTGTAAATCTATGGTACTGTTAGCACTTGTCTAATCGCAACACGCAAAGGTCCTTTACCTTCCATGCACCACCGACGTCGAGGCTGTGGTCGATACTCTTTGCAAAGCCCGGCAGGAGTGGCGCAAAGCCGATTACGAAGGAAGCATAAGCTCTCCAATTCCAACCTCCATTATACCAGTAGATGCCACGATCGGTGTACAGTTGGTCGACGTCGAGCTTGCGCTTCTTGATAAGGTAGTAATCGCATACCATCGTGCCTATGAGTTGAAAGATCACGTCAGGACATGTAGCAAGCGCATTCAAATGAACCTTTCACTCACCCGCTAGAGGACCCATCAAACAAGAGTAGCCAGAGAGGAACGCCAATAGACCGCTTGCATTCTTGATGATGTTCCACGGGGTTGATATGATGCAGAAAATGGATATGAATACTGTCGCTCGGAAGATATTGATATACTTGGGGGCCATTCCGGTGATATCCTAGAGAACTAGAGTCAGCCACAGTACATCGAGCATCCGACTGACGTCGCCTACATTGCTGAATGGATAAGTTCCCGCAGCGACTTGGTTGCCGATGGTGGCTAGAATAAAAGCGGCCGATACAAAAAACTTGGCAGCGCGTGAATCGAACTTAGCGATTACTGCTGGCATGTACCTAGACTTTTGCGTCAGACAAGTACATTCAAGATGTTGGAGACTATTATACCATTCGAATTCACCCCACAAGTAGGAGTGTGCATCAGTGACGAAAATGGGTGTCAAAGCTCCCAAGGTACCAATAATGGGCAAGGCTAAGAACTGGTGAGGGCCAGCCAGTTTGTTCTTCGAAAATCTTCCGAAATCGGGCATATTGACCGCGAGAGAGGAGAACAAGCCGATGATGACATTGAGCCCAGTCAGGGCCGAGTAGGCAGTATTCATGTAGTCGCTTGTGATTTCCAGCTTTCCCTTGATCAAGGGGCCGCCACTAGGCAGGGTGTCAGCACTACACCGTCCAAGGCGAAGGAGGATTGGGCACGCTGGTACTCACCCCTTGGTCACAATTACAGCCCATAGGAACAAGGCAAAGAAAGTGGGCGGGACAATGACGCCCTTGACCCAGAAAAGTATCCGAAGTTTTGAGATTGGCATCAACGCAAGACCCGTCTGCATGAACCAGTACAAAAATACGCAAAGAAGACCAGCAGCTATCCACTCGTTAGCAGAGGTTACTGGACGTTGATTGTTTTGCCGACTTACAATCAATGCCTGCACCCTCAGAAAGATGATTTGGGAAATTTATAAAGCTAGGCCAGATTGCCTCGATGCACCGTTGAAGGAAGTTGCCAGCTTGCACGGTGAGGATGGCCGTCCACATGAGCGCAACAAAGGCTACATGTCGTCAGTTTGAAATAACTGAGGAAAGTCAAGAGTCCTTACCTCGGATACAAATGGCTGGGAAAGAACCGTACATGCCGAAAATGCTGCGAATAATGACTGGAAAGGGCACAGAGTATGTGGCACCCATCTTGCCAGTCAATGTGATGACCACGCTGCAGATAGCGAAGCCAAAGAATACGATGGGAATTGTCTCTCTGGCGGTGAAGCCAAGAGCCATGACACCTGTCGAGTGCAAAGATACTAAGTCAGTGAATGTCTAGTCTATTCAAGTGAATGCAGACTTACTGCTGACAGTCGCCGCTAGAGGCGGTGCAAGCATATCACTACACCACTGCCATACCAGGTCAGAGGGGCTCTCGCAATTGAGATGTTAAGTGTACATACATAGGCCCAATAATCTATCGCGCCCCATGTTCGCTGCGCCGGAGGAACGGGGTCGAGATCTGAAAAGGTCAACCAAGTTCCACAGTGGCCAAGGCCAGACATACCTTTATTGCTCCAACGCGATCCATACTTACCACTCTCAAAGGGAACTCTGAGGTGGAAGTGAGGCGCGAGTCTTGCCTTGAGTACGGACATTTTGGTAATATGATCTCCGGAGAATGATTCTGCAATCTACCTGCCGGATCTGACCTGGTGAAGAGACCATGGGCTCCTTGTATGTACATATATTTGATACGAGACAAGCATGTTTCGCTCTAGACCAAGTCTCGTCTTCCAAGACGGCCATATCGCGGGCCTCGTTGTGCCCAGAGATAGGAGCCTGTCGGCGCGACATGGCGCGAACAGCACCGAAATGTGATGTGTATCAAGCAAGACGAGGACGATGTGCCTAGCGCCAGTTAACAAGACTCTTGCGAAGCCGAATGTGATGACTTGATGGAGCTGAATATGGTGGGCGCTGCGCTGGTTGGTCGTGGTGCACAAGGGGAATATAGCTAGAGCTGATCAGGTTTGGCGTCTTGTCAACCCCACAGATAAAGAAGTGTCGCGCCGCCGCCTGCCTTCGGCCCGCCGCAGCGGCGAGCTTTGGTATCACTAAAACCCCCAAGTAGATGCTGTGATTAGCATGTAGGTTTCCTGACTCTTCTCCCACGTTTATTGCGCCTATCTTTCTTCTCTATCAACCTCTCGTCAGCTGAGCCTAGAACTTGCACGCCATTAACGTTCCTTTTTTTCTACATCCGCCGACTGGTCTGATGCGACTTGACTGATCAAGATAACTTTCTTCGCAATATCGTCCTTCGCATCACAACTACACGATCAACGAGATGACGTCTCCACTTCTTTCTTTCGATGCAAAGCCCTATGCTTTCACATTCCCTCTTGAGCACACAGCTCTTCTGGTCATTGATATGCAGAGAGACTTCCTTCTCGCCAAAGGCTTCGGAGAAATACAAGGAGGCAATCTTGAAGCTGTCCAAGCTTCAATAGCACCAACTAGAAAACTTCTCGAAGCATGTCGAGGCGCCGGCTTAACAATTGTGCACACTCGTGAGGGGCACAAGCCGGACTTATCAGATTGTCCCTCATCCAAGCTCGTCCGGCAATCCGCCGCACCGGGAAATACTCAGCATAAACTTGTCATTGGTGAAAAGGGAGAGCTTGGACGGCTCCTCACGCGAGGGGAGTACGGACACGATATTGTCGATGAGCTTCAGCCACTGCCTGGGGAGGTGGTGATCGACAAGCCAGGCAAAGGATCGTTCTGGAACACCACCATCCTACATGCGCTCAAAGCACGTGCTATAACACATCTCATTGTTTCAGGAGTGACCACGGAGTGCTGCTTCGCGACCACAATCCGAGAAGCGAACGATCGGGGTTTCGAGTGCTGTGGCATCGAAGAAGCAACAAGTGGTTATAATGATGCATGCTTCAAGAAGTCTACACTAGACATGATACATTGGTCGCAAGGTCTTTTTGGGTTCATTGGCGGCTTGCAGCCACTCCTGGACGTTCTCAAGCCTTTATGTACCACAAGCACGGAAGGCGGGTCCACACCACCTCAGACACCACCAGCCTTCGACGGCGATCTCACTATACCAAGCTTACAACGAGCATATAAGAATGGACTCTCGCCCGTCACTGTCATTGAGGCCATCTATGACAAGATCGATGCCTACCATAAGATCGATGCCGCGGTGTGGATACATCTCGAGCCCCGTGAAAACGCGATCGAGGCTGCTACGAAGCTTGCAGCCAAGTTTTCTAATCGAAAAGCACTTCCACCACTCTTTGGAGTACCTTTCAGTGTCAAAGACAGCATTGATGTTCAAGGCATTCCCACTACGACCGCATGTCCGGTACTTAGCCATGTGCCACCTGTATCGGCTGTCGTGTATGACAGGGTGATGGCTGAAGGCGCGCTTTTCATTGGCAAGGTGAACCTTGATCAACTAGCAACTGGACTTGTGGGATGTCGAAGCCCCTATGGCACCACGCACTCAGTATATCACAAAGACTACATTAGCGGCGGCTCAAGCAGTGGAAGTGCAGTATCAGTCGGGGCAAATCTAGTCTCATTCAGTCTAGCCACGGATACCGCAGGTTCGGGGAGAGTGCCAGCTGGGTTCAACGGCATCGTCGGATACAAACCAACGAGAGGCACAATCTCTTTTCGCGGCGTTACACCAGCCTGTCTCTCTCTGGACTGCATAGCACTGTCTGCTAAGACGGTTTCTGACGCACGCACTCTTTGGCAAGTCCTCGAAGGATACGATGAGCTCGACCCCTACGCCAAACCTGTTATTACCTTCGAACGACACATCAACAGCATTGGTCCCCAGGCCTCGGCCTTCAAGTTCGGCATCCCACCACCCGAAGCTCTCGCCATTTGCTCTCGGCCAGCCCGCCGGAAGTTCAACGAGACCGTAGCCAAGCTCCAGAAGATGGGAGGTGTTCTAACGCCCATTGACTGGTCACCCTTCCACAAGGCTGGTCAGCTACTCTACGATGGGACTTTCGTGTCTGAGCGCCTTGCTTCATTACCGGATGACTTCCTAGAGCAAAATCGATCAGCCCTGCATCCAGTCATTGCCCAGCTCATGAACGCTGTTGTCGCACGTCAAAGCTCAGCGGTACAAGCGTACCGCGACCTACAAGCCAAAGTGTTGTACACACGGCAAGCAGATCAAGTCTTCGCATACTCTGCTGAAGGCGTAGATGTGATTGTCGTACCTACTGCGCCGACACACTGGACGATTGAAGAAGTACTCGCCGATCCCATCAAGAAGAACAGCGTGCTAGGTGAGTTCACGCATTGCGGTAATGTGCTTGATCTGTGCGGTGTTGCGGTCCCGGCAGGCACATATCCTGTGTCTGAGCTGAGTGGGAAAGACGAGGAGGGGACTCTGCCTTTCAGCGTGACGTTCCTGAGCGGGAGCAGACTAGATGCAGAGATGTTGGAGATTGCGCGACGGTTCGAGATTCACATGAAGACAGAAGGAGAGTCATAGCGTCTTCGACACACTGCATAATTCCTTTATCAGCAAGGTTTAGCATTACATAGCATACCTAGAATCATACAATTGAACACAACTCCCCAAACTACCTTCACCTCCGCTTTCCGCCCCATCAACTCACCAATAACAATACCTCTATTGTGTATATAATCCCACCAAACGCACTCATACTCCAACAAATATCCTCCGGACACATAGCGTAATGGTAACGCATCCGCACACAATGGCCTAGCGACGCCCGGCACCACTTCAAGCTCCCAAGCTCCAAGCGGAAAGTCGGGCGCCCGCAATTGACCCCAGCAAGCTATCAAGCTCTTGACCAAGCTTACCAAGCTCGCCGGGTGGTCGTGATGCGGGGGATGTTGGTTCGAGTCCGACTGTGTCCAGTCTATTTCTTTTTATTCTTTGGTGGAAACAGTGTGTCGATTGTAAAGCTGTGCACGACGAGCACTAGCCCAGGGCATGTTATGAACATGGAGATGTTTGGATTTTTTTTTTTTTGACTGAAAGGACTCGCGATTTAGATGATTGGTGTATTGCTACATTGCAATTATACTGGTTCTTTTACCTGAACTTCTGTATTTTACTTCACCCTGAGGCCTCGCGCATCTTTCGTTAGGGAAAAAAAAGCATCTTACACCTTCTTATGTCTTGAACCATACATCTCACGTAATTCTACACTATCCCATCAACAATCACCAAGGACGCATGGCCCAATGGTAAGGCGCCCGCACCAAACGGCCTAAACCGCCGCCCGGCGAACCGAGTTTCGAGTTCAGTCGCGCGTGCAAGTTCAAGGTTACCCATGAGGCCCAGTGCAAGTTCAAGCGAGTTCTTCAAGTTCAAGTTCCTGCAAGTTCTTCGTTGGGCGGGGTGATGCGGGAGATGCCAGTTCGAATCTGGCTGCTTCCATTCAACTCTTTTTATTTGCTGCAATCATGAGGAGCTTACATTATGTCGGCGGCTTCAATCCATCCAGGACAGAGGGGAATAAGGGATGATGGATTGAATGTATGCAATGTTGTCATTCTATGCAAAAAGACGGGATAGAAATATGGCGCCTAGAGCGCCGATGCTGATGTTCATCCACTGTGTGTACCAATGCTCTTCAATCAAACGCCGTTGCTTGATGCGTCCCTCATGCTAAAGAACCGAAACACAATATCTTGACCAATTCAGGGCCCGAATGTCTCCCCAGGAGCCAGGGTCTTGTATGGACATGCTTGCCAGTCGCAACCCTATCGTCATGTTAGCACTTGTGAGACTGATCGACGGTCGATAAACGTACCTGTTTGTACACTTCTGTACCCCACCACTTGAATCCGCTCATCCAGCCAGGATACACAATGCCAAAGAAGATGACGACAACGCCAAATGCGAGACCCGAGTCTAATGCTGCGCTCAACATCATGTTGTACTTCTTCCACCACTCTTTTCGACGGTTCTTGATCTCGTAATTGAAAATGTAGCACACGATTGCCCAAACGGAGAAGTTCAATCCAGTGGCTGGCGGTATCCAACTGAGGCTGCCAAACACAACAGCAGGGTTGATCTTCCGTAGAATGGATCGTCTATTGTGACGCGCGAAATACCAGATTGGTACGGGCGAGATGGCGCCAACGAGAAACGCCCACACGAGTGGACGATAAAGCGCACCAGGGCCGAAGAAGCGCTTGGGTCCGACGACACCCCACAATATACTGCCATTGAAATGCACCCGCGCGATCGGGCAGTTGAATCCATTGATGGCTTGTGGTGTGCATATGCCGGGAATGTAGTTGAGCATCCAGTTAAGTACACCAATCTGTGCCAAACTCGAGATGATGGTGACCGACAGCTGGAGCTTGAAGAGGATGCGGGGCGGAATCTTCATGTAGTGACCAAGCTTCAAGTCGGACGCGAACTTCAAGCCTTGAGTAGACGAGATGTATCCAAAGGTAGTGAAGACCATGTTTGCGACGGGCCGACCAGGGAACATGACGCCGCAGATGAGTTGGCAGATTAGATATATGCTGCTTTGTTGGTTGGTGATGGCCATAACGATACCAATCGGAATGAACAGGATCGCGCCAATGCCTAGCGCGAGTAGTAGTCCGTACCATGGCAGATGCACAGGATAGTACTCCACGACGAACATGCCGACGGCCGCCATGCTGACACCTGTCAAAATGTACCAAAATATTGGAACGTCGTCGTATCTTTGCATGAGCCGGTTGTGCACATCTTGAGCATTCAAGAGGTCCTCCATCTCCGGTTCGGATGTTGTGCTCGACCTGACTCTGTACAACGTTGGCGATGTTGGGAGGTCATCCCCTGTTGTGCTTCTCGCTAAAGGTTGGTAATCAGTCGCTGCTTCCTTTCGAATTTCGGCCCATGAGCGGCGCCATTGTCTCCAGATGTCTTTGCCGTGCCACAAACCTGTGTGAGACAAGAGAGCTGTAAGAGCAGCAAATTGAAGAGCATAGCTAAGCACGTATGTAATGGGTAAGTATACCCGGCTGTAGTCCTTGTAGGCAGCTTCGTCGAACAAGAAGTCTTTGGTCAAGATCTTGCTGACATCGTAGTTCTTGCCGCGGTTGTCCCACACAGCAGCGGACAAGATCGGCATGTAGGCGGAGTACATGACGTTCATGTAGTCTGCGTAGCGTTAGCAGAGGCAAGATACCCGCATCATGATATGCCTACACATGAGTGGCGCGACAAACCACATCACAACGACAAGTCCTCCAACGATATTCATCGCAGCCCAGAACGGCGTCACCAACGGGGAGCCAATGTAAGCGATCTGCGCCCAGTCGAATGTGACTGGAAACATTCCTAATCCTGATGCAACTCCAAACTACACATGTGAGTGAAGTACCTTTATGAGCTGGGAATGACGTACAAGATTGGCTACAACAACGTTCCGAGGCGCAAACCACGTGATCACGTTGAAAGAACTCAAAGCTGGGAACAACAAGCCTGGCAGAAAGTAGAATGCAACTCCACCGATGAAGATACGCACGAAGAACTTGCGTGGAGATATCGTCCATCCATTGGCAGGCTTGTTGACTTCCTTGTGCAAGGCGGTGAACATGGCGGTTGACACTAGCGTTGCTGGCCAGATCATCCCGCTGGGTCGGACGAGATAGCGTCGCGTGAGACCTGCGAGAGAATAGCCGAGTATTTGGGTGGATAGGACAAGCAGTATCTGGTATATGATGCCAAGGTCTTGGTGGTAGAACTTGACCTGTTCGACGATGACCTAGATAGTTGTCAGTTACTCACGACCCCATGGAACAGTCAAGACTCTCACATCAGTCGCAAAAGCGAAACCAAATGAGACATTACTGCTGACGTAAACGCAGCAATGCTCTTTCTCATTCCACTGGCCCTGCGCCAACCACAGACGTAGCTGCCTTTTCCAGGACGTCTTGTACTGTGATGTGTGAGAAGTTTCAGCGGTTTTCTGGAGGCATCCGTCTAGGAATGTCTCTTCGGGGTCGTCAGGTCGTTTGAGTATTTGGTCCCAAAGTAGACCAAGTGGATGAACTAGCAAAAGAGCAATAATAGGAGTAAGGCTGACGCTAGGGTATCTTAGGGAAAAGAATAGGTTTGTAGAAGAACCGGCAATAGCAAAGATAATGGAGAGGAACCACATGCGAGGAGTGTCAATAGAAAGCGAGGTGTTGTCAGTAGCAGCGACTGAAGCGCGGACCTGAGCGTAGGGCGAGTCATCGGAGAGGTTGCCCTTCGTGTCGTGCAGATCGTCGCTTTCAGAGTCCTCCTCGTCGTCTTCAAGGCGAGTGCTACTCGTAGACGTCTGGGAGCTGTTGAGGTGCGGCGGAGCACCCGCAGTTGACGGATCCAGGCCGCTCGCGTTGAAGCGGCCTTCGAATTGGAATCCTTCTTGACCATCGAATTCATCCGCTAGCGTTTTACTGCTACCACTTTCATCCCTTCGTCTTCTCCGCGACGATGTGGAGAACCTGCGGCTGGTATCCCGCTGCGATGGTACTCCATTGCTGTCTTCCGATAACCACGGAGTCTGTGCAGTCACACTGGTGGCCAGTTTGCTTTTCCCTTTCCGCTTGCCTCTTGTGGACACCTTGGTCACATGATGCTCGTCAGAGTCATCAGGGCTCACAGAGAGTATGGGAACACCTCCATAGGAACCTACGAATTCGTCAGATCCATGATCGAACAATAGAAGAAGCTTCGTGCATTCCTCGAGCTCGCGGCGTCCCAACACGTGGAATGAAGCAAGCGCACGAGGCTGCAATGCGGCATTAGCTTACCTGTACCCTGGGCCGGAGATGATCGCACCAGGAGAGGCACGCGAGACATCTCTGGCTCCTGCTGGCTGTTGCGGCGTGAGGGAGGGAGGACACGGTGCTCGTCATCAGGTCCCGTCGCGGATGTGGCTATGTTGTTCTTTGCTTTTTCAGGCAGGACATGTAATTCGTAGGCGCTGCCTGCGGAGGAAGAAGGGGCGGAATAGCGTGTGTCACCCACGGGGCCAACAGAGGAAGCGAGAGACGACGGTAAGCGGCCGGCGTCACCAGCCATATGTAAGGACTGGCGACAACGTGTGCGCGTGTGTGTGCAGCGTGCCGGTAGACTTCACCAAAGCGGTCTCGCGCAATCAGACGATCAGATAAATTTGGCCGCGGGAGGCGACGATGATCTGATTAGATAAAATCTCGGAGAAGATGTCAAAGAAAACGAGAATGAGCCAATGATAGGACGCCGTGTGGATACAAGATCCCACTCAAAGAATTAGATCCCGGCCGTGAGCTGGCCGCCTGGTTAAGCAGCGAAAATGGTGACGCTAATGCTAGGCAAAGTGCGGCTGGCTCGGCTCGCCCTCTGCGCATCATCACGCGTGCTTCCGCAGTCCGAGCCCAGAAAGACCCTTGACAATTCACCGAAGCCGGACTCATTATTGCTGTGGGGGTCAAGGTCGTCGACTTGACTCACAAATTTCATTTAAAGTTCTTGCGCTTCTAAATTACAGCTGTTGTACAGATCTAGCTATGGTAATAGTCCAATGTCGTCACACCTGGCCGTTTCCGCTCACTTGAGATCCACGTGTCCAGGAAGACCCACGCGGCTATCCTGCCCTTTGTGGCCAGCGACCAGGCCTTCGACCATGGTGATAGCACCCTCTACGTTGTCCTTGTTATAAAGGAACAGCCCCTGCAAGGCTGCCGTGCTCATTGTGTCAACAAGGCCCAACTCCTTGGCTTTCGCCATGAACCTCTGCTTTGCTTCCCCACGCGGGTCGAATTCGGCGTAAAAGCGGTCCCACAGCTGCTCGATCTGGTACTCGCTCGCTTCACCGAGCCGCACTGTCATGTCCACGCGGCCGGGCCGAACCAGCGCCTCGTCCAGCCGCTCTACGTGGTTTGTGGTCAGGAAGATGATGCGCTCCTCGGCACTGGCAACGCCGTCCAATGCGTTAAGCAAGCCTGAGAATGTCACGGATGCGCTTGCATAGCCATCAGCTCCGGGCTCCTTGCGGTTCATGAATGCAACATCTACGTCCTCAAGCAGGACGACTGTCTTGCGTGGCACCTTGGTCAACAGATGGTTCAGCCGATCATCCGTCAGCCCTCGCTCGCTGACGTTCAATATAGCGATGTTGAAGTCCAGATGGCCTGCAACGGCTTGGATGAAGGAGCTCTTGCCTGTTCCTGGCGGGCCGTACAGCAGATAGCCTCTGCGGTAGGGTATGCCTCTATCGAGATACCAAGTCCGCGACGCGATGAATGCTTCCATGTCCTCCACGATCCTCTCTTTGACACCGCGCTCCAAGACAACAGAGTCAAGAGGACGCTTCCGCCGTGGCTCTCCGAACTGCTGCCACATCGTGCCCATCGAGTTGTAGATCAGCGTCTTTCCCTCTTGTGACTGTTGGTAGAGCTTGTGTGCCTCGGCGAAGATGTCTTCGAATACGTTTCGCTGCGAGTATAACGTGGTGAGGCTAATTGTCTCAAAGGGCACGCCATCTTTGACACTGATGGTATTTCGTTCGCGCTGCCGGTCGACGAGAATGAAGGCGTTTCTGTAGCGCAGGAAATGTCGACCCGGTCCGGGCACAAACGAAAAGTGCGCAGCATGTGAGGGGCCATCTTGCGGGAGGAACGTCTGCACTTGGAGGTGGTGCATGCGCGGGTCGATGCGATTGAGCACTTTTGTGAGCAGGCCGCTCTGTGGAGCGGGCCGTACGCCAGCCTGCTGAGCCCTGTGGTAAGTCGTCATCCATTGGAGGAGCCACCGATAGGCCTCGTCATGGCGAGTGACCTCAAGGTCGACAAGCATGCGTCGCCGCACGAACGCAGCGCCATGTTGCAGCCCTTTTTGGCCGGTACGCGCTGCGACACCAAGCGCGGCAAGCCCAAATCCCTAAGCCACGGTGAGCATTCCGTGGTACCGGAATCGCTGCGGGGTTACAACATACAGCAGTGAAGAAAGGATTATCGGAGATTTGCGAAAAGAGCGACCCGGTGTTCTGACCGGTGCTTGCGGGGAAGTGCTTCCCCAGCTCTTGACCGGGCGTTGTGTTGCTGTCCATAGAGCTCGTCACCTACGCAGAGCTTTCCGAGGGCGGACGCGCAGGACGCTACTGGACCGCGGGAATGCCAAGCAACGTGGGCATGTGGTGCACAGCGAAAGTATGCATCGGTGCCACTGCGTCCACGTGCAAGTAGGGCAGGATGGCATTCTATTCCGAAATACCTCTTTCGACAACAGGATCATGGCGCTTCCTGGGCCTGTCGAGCGGTCGATGGTGTTCGCCTATCAAGCAATGGAAGCTGCAGGGCTGTGGTCTGGGGTAGCGCTTTCCCAGCGGCACGGAGCGCTAACGCAGAAGCTTGGGCCGCTTCCCAAAGATAAACCTCTACGCCGCACCTGCAACTCGTCCTGCTACATATACCTGAAGCATCTCGCTGGACGCTCTCGGCTTCAAGCGTATGCTCATCTCCCACTATGGCTACTGTTACCATAGGACGATCCTATTTCGAAGCCCTGTTGCGAAGGCAAGTGCTTCAAGTGGAGCATCAGATGCACTCGGCTGAGATGTTTGATAACAGATTTTTAGGGCAGAATTTGTTGGTACACCGTCGCTGGCATCTTTTTCATCGTTCTGACCTCTGAGTCTAGCATACTGCTCACCAAGATGTCGACTTTCGCCCAAACCTGTTCAACAACGTGACCATATCCAAGGCAGAACATGAGTATTTGGTAAGTTCTTCCTTCTCAGCTGCACCTTCAGGTTGAACCTCAGCCTGGTCGCACTGTGCGCAAGGCAACCACAGGAGTAGGAATGTCCAAACCTGTTGTATGCATTATTTTCCGACTTTGCCCTTCACTGACAATGTATGCAGCTGCAAGCAGAACGAGACTATAGTACGTCATGGCGGTTTCAGAGATGTCGATCTACCTGTGCAATTGGATCAATATTTTAACAAACCTAGACTTGCTCAAAAGCGCATTGTTCCGAGGCGGCCTTACTAATGAAACTCTCGAGACACTGCTGGAGGGCGAGAGCAGCGCCGTGACCGACAATGCTTCGCATTACGACTACCACGCCAATACGTCCTACGTCGGTGCGAATATCACTCCTGCGTATTCACGACACAATGACAGGTCTCCTGCCTCGGAAGACACTGCGGCTGGCCACGGTATGATGCCCACCACGCGCAGCGCTGGCTTCACGCGGGCGTTCAGCCAGCCCGACTCCTCGCTAGACAGCCCCCTCGATGACGACCAAGACACTACACATCGGATTCCGATCCACGATCAGCGCACTATTCTTATCACCAATCTTCACGAGAAGACGACTCACAAGGACTTGGCTGGGATCATTCGAGGCGGGCGTCTACTAGATTTGTTCCTGCGGAACGATCGTTCAGCTACAGTCTCCTTTGTCGAGGGGGCCGCAGAATTTCTCGCATACACAAAACGCAAGGACATCTACTTACACACGAAACGAGTAAGTATCAGCCTAGCATTCTGCAGCATAAGCAGCTGACCTCCCGTAGCTCGAGTTTCGATGGGCCGATCGTCAATTCCACGTACCTAGCCATGTATCGAACAAGATCGCTGGTGGCGCGTCTCGCAACCTCGTTGTGCGGGGTATTGCAGGAAAGCTGACTGCAGATCAAATTCGAGATCATCTAGATCACATCCACAACCTGGTTGTCGTCGACATCAGCTTCCGAAATGGGGATGCCTACATCTCTACCAACTCGATTCACAATGCACTGTTTGGGAGAACGTGCATGATGTCCCGCACAATATACAAGGGATCGCGAGTCGAGTACTATCCAGACGAATGCGCCGCTCCTCTACCCCAGCTTACAAAGGGCCACTACTCCGCTCCGCCAGCACCGGTCAAACCTAAGGCTATCACGAACGTATATGCTCTTCTCGACACTGGCTCCGACCTTGACTCCGAATCAGAGGAAGAGTCGTACATCACTGAGGGCGTGCGTGTAGATCAATACTCCTGGCGGGATACTGCAGTGGCTTAGCTTGCTGGTCATTGGCTTGTTCATGTAGATGGCCATTGGAATTGGCAGGGATTCCTTTGTACCACTCGGTGGGGGCCTGATCCAAATATCTTTCCTTTCTCCATGGTCAGCCTTACTACGCCTTCCTATCGTGGCTCAACGCACATCGTCATGACGGAAAGTGGGCGAAGAGCAGACTTGCGTCCGAGCGCAGATTACAAACGCCTTACCTGGAGACTTACTGTGCTGCATCGGCGTTACGTGGAGTGCGGGATTTCATACATACTCAGATACCCAGAATCGATACTTTCCTCAGAGCCTGCATATGCCCACATATGTCCGCCTTCTTATTTTTCTAATTCAGCTACACTTACATCATCATCCCGGTCATCCTTGAGTCGTTGACAAAATTTGAAATGCTGTACTGGAACTAATACAGTAGTATCCTTGCTTCTGGGTTGTGGGTCAAGTCCAGCTTCCCAAGACGAGATGTCGGAACCGACATTTCCTATTACGGAACAGACCATCGGCTCCGACGTTCTGAATGCGGACAAGTGTAACTTCATTGCCTTTGGCCAAGAGACATGTATATGGTTCTCTGATGTGTATAAATAAGCTGCTGCAAATAATTTTACGGTCTCTCATCCAAGTTGCAAACTTTCCCATCTCCGGAGTCTCTGCAGCCAAAGACATCTTCACGTCGCCTGCAAGTCGTACAATCTACTTCGCAAGAATCTCAGATACTTCCCAGACATTTGCAACAATGTCTCTTCCTACCATCGGCCTTGCCGGCGCCACAGGCAATCTCGGCCTGCCTATTCTCTCCGCCCTCCTCACTGCAGGTTACCCCGTCACCGTCCTCTCCCGCATCGGCGGAAACAGCTCCAAGCTCACTCCCCATACAAACCTTACCGTCAAATTCGTGGACTTCACATCTGTCCCCTCTCTTCGCGAAGCCCTCGAGGGTGTCGAAGTCGTCGTCTCCTGCGTCGCCACCTCGGCAATGGGATCTCAAAACCCACTCATAGACGCATGTATCGCTGCTGGAGTGCGTCGCTTCATTCCCGCAGAATTCGGCATGGATTCACAGAACCCTCTTGCAATGCAACTTCCCGTATGTGCGATGAAGGTCGATACGCAGACGTATTTGCGCGAGCAATCGAGGCTGCACAAGGACTTCACGTGGACTGCCATCGCGAACGGATTGTTCCTGGATTGGGGGACTGAAGTGGGATTCATCATTGATGCTAAGAAACATACTGCGACGTTGTATAATGGCGGCGATGTACCGTTTAGTGCTACGACGTTGGCGGATATAGCGAAGGCTGTGGTGGGTGTGGTGCGCAATCAGCGCGCAACGGCAGATAGGGTCGTGTATGTGCATTCTGCGTGTGTGACGCAGAATCAACTTATACAGTATGTGAAAGATAAGGATGGAGAGGAATGGGATGTGCAAGTGAAGAGTACGGATACGGTGAAGCAAGAAAGCTTCCTAGAGTTGAAGAAGGGAGACGAAGCGGATGTGGATGCTGCAATGTTGGGATTTGCTGTAGTTGGCATGTTTGATGAGGAGTGTGGGTGTAATTTTGAACGGAAATTGGATAACGATATGCTTGGGGTGAAGGTACTAAGTGCGGATGAGGTCAGGAAGGTGGTTGAGGGGTGTATGTAGAGAAGAGCATCTGGCGCACTCATTTCGTAGGTGTAATATCAGCACACACTTCTTTTCGTACATCTAAGTGTTCAATGTGTAATGCTTGCCTGCTGTGTACCTGCACTTTTTGATTACAAATGCGCGCTAGGTCGGGGCGCTAAAGTTATGCTAAATATCCACGCCCATTCCTGCTCACTCTCCAAGTCAAGGAGCAACATGCCACAAAAACGATCTCAATTCTCTAGTTGCGATTCATGTCGTCGTTCACGAGTTGCATGCGATGCCTCGAGAAAGAGACGCCAGTCTAACCCATCGACAAGGGGCGAGTCATGCTCGAGATGTCTGAAGAGGAAGAGGGTGTGTACATTTGAGGTATGTCACTGTACTGTGTCCCACAGGGAGCAATGCCAGGCCTCATTGCACTGAACGGCTCAGCAAGATGATTGACAAGGAGCAGTGGATGACCAAATCTGCTCGCTCGGCGCATGCGTCTGACGCCAGGAAACTTAGCATTATTCCTTATGAGCCGGCGGCACACAATAATGGTGTCGAAGAAAGCACACTGGTTCCCTCTGAAGCAGCGCAAGCTGATGCGATGAGCCTGGGAACAGCCATGACCGACTTTGATACGAGACAATGGAGTACCAGCTTCTTGAATCAAAGCTTCGACAAGGTGTTTGGTATATCACTTGGCAGATATGGCTGCCCTTTTGTGTGGGTTCACGATGGAGTGGTGGCTTCCAATCAAGTTCTAACAAGTGATAGAAGTGACGCAGCGTGCCACACATACAAATCCGTCTTGCAGCTTTTCGGTGAGCTAGACGGAGGTATGGGTAATTATTCTAGCCACCAGATCCCAGTCCATGCACCCACCGAATCGGAGAGGTGTCCGCATGGTGAGGACACTATCGAGGAATGTCTACGAAGTGCAACGCTTGCTTACGCATCACACTGGCTTCACCTGTCATCAGGGTGTCGTCTATCTGATTCCGAGTTGCGGGACTTCATCCGGACCAGATGGCGTGCCGCGAGAAGGAACATGCTCAAAGCTCTCAATCTTCGATCGTATCGATCTATCCTGGCCCTATGCTTGTTTGCGCAAACGCCAATTCCCGTCGATATCACTCCTGAGGAAGAGATGGACGGTATCTGTGGGCCAGTGTGCATGCAAAATGCCTTCCATCAATTACAGCGTCTCCGAGAGAGACGGGAAAGCTACCAGAATCAGGATAACGTCATGAACACACGCATGAAACGTCCCGCTACTTCATCGCTTCTAGACCTTGAAAACAGGGCCCATTGGGCGGCGATGATGTGGGACACTGCAGGGTCACTGACGTTAGGCTTGCGAACGTCACTAACTTCTGGATTGAAGGGCGCATGCTCGGAGCAGACATGGCGACTAGTCAAAGCCTTTCTTACGGGCTCGTTCACACCAAGAGCCCAAAATTGGCATAAAAACGATGAAAATATCACTAATGAAATGGCATCCGAGATCATCGCCGGAGCATGTATCTGCAAGACGTATATGTGGCAGCACATTACTTCGCTTAAAGAAGGCTTGCGTGAAGGTGTTGATGATGAATACGTCTTAGTGGCTTGGAGAGCACTTCTGGAGACGATCGAAATTTTTACATCGGTCATACATCCGCTCCTTAGCAGATGCAGGAGTCATCTCTCAAGACTGGATACGGCAATACGACTGAGCCGGTACAGCGTTAATTTGCAATACTGCTTGGGCGTCCTCATTCTGGTCGACGCACTCGAAGCAGCGGCTCGACAAGATTTGTTGAGCCAAATCTCACTAGTAAAACAAGAAGCTGAACATGAGTCATTCCAAGTGCTCAAATTTGGGTTGGAGACTAGCTACAAGTTACACCAGTCTTCAGCGAGCCAGGATATGGCAGTCGACCAGGAGGCACGAAGTGGATTTGCTCCACTAAGCAGCGCAACACTTGTTGCTGTTGATCCATATCCTCAATATGTGGTCGATTTGGTGCTGCTATTGAACAGGAGCTTGTCTAGAAAAATCGGCATAGCAGACGAAGGGCATGGCACGCGCTCTCATTCCAAGAAAATATTGTTCGATTCACTGAATCAGCTTCCACAAACCTCTAAGTCTGTTTATCTTGCTCAACAGCTTTTGAGCGGCAAAGCGCAATAGATTATAGTGTTTTGGGGTTGCAAGATTGGCGGACGAATCCAACCATATTACTCATACGGTGGCACGTAAGTTGGAGATGAAAGAGAATATTGCAAATATACATTAAATGTTTTTTTAGCTTCACGAGGTTTATAGAAATGCTTAGAATGGCACTATCTTCATACCCAGCGAATCAGGATACAGTAAGCATTAGCTCCAACTAAGAATCTCCGCCCTTGACAGCCCTAATCATGAGACCAACACCACCCGATCTTCTGACACAACCTCCCTGCATCTTCTCTAATTATACTTGAAGTCATGTCACCCATTGTCAAGGTCGCTGTCATTCAGCTCTATCCGAAGGTGACGTCACGCATTGCCCCACAAGGTCCTGCACACTAACCTCGGCAGCCGATGCAACTCGAGCACAACTTCAAGAAGGCTGAAAACTTCATCAGATCCGCAGCCGCCCAGGGTGCCGAGCTTGCTGTTCTACCCGAGTATCATTTGACCAATTGGCTACCCAAAGATCCAGGCTTTGTAGGCTTGTGCGATCAATGGGAGACGTATCTGCGGAAGTATCGTGACCTTGCAAAGGAGTGTGGAATATGTTTGTGCCCATACCTCTCCAACGGTGAGACAAGAATAATGTTCCTGACCCCCACCAGGTATCGTTCCAGGCACGATCGTCGAATCCCACCGCGACGCCACAAAGGAGGAAGACAAGCTTCTCAACGTCTGCTACTTTATCGACCACGAGGGCAACATTGCAGGAAAATACATCAAGAAGAACCTATGGTACGTACACCTTCATGCACCGTATGGCTGACTCCGAGCTTCTCCGTCTGAAACGCCATCACACGCATCCTGTCCCGAACTCTATCTTGCGCATTCATGCAGGTACACAAGCTAATGTAAGTGATGTGATGTGCAGGGGCCCTGAGCGCGACCACTTGACTGGATCAAGCCGGGATGCGCACGAGGTGTTTGATACACCGATTGGGAAAGTGGGGATGCTGATATGCTGGGATTTGGCGTTCCCCGAGGCGTTTCGCGAACTGATTGCAAATGGGGCCAAGATTATGTGCGTTCGCACATGTGTGGTTTTTGTGATGGTGGCGCTGACTTGCAGTAGCATCATACCCACGTTCTGGACACTTAACGATTGCAATGAAGCGGGGCTGAAGCTGAACCCTTCGGCTGAAGCGCTATTCTTGGACAGTATGCTCACGGCAAGGGCATTTGAGAACACGTGTGGTGTGTATCAGCCTTGTGATACCCTTGTTTCTGTTTGGTGCTAATTCGGTAAGCCATCGTTTTCGCCAATGCAGGCGGCCCGCCGGGTCGTGGTTACGCGGGCCTGTCGCAAGTCACGGTGCCATTTGTGGGGGCACTCAGCAAATTAGGTGGATGTGCAGAGGGCATGGCGGTGGTTGACATTGATATGCAGATCCTGGAAGATGCCGAGGAAAACTACAAGGTCAGGAGCGACATTGCAAGCGAGGGATGGCATTACGACTATCGACACTCGAGGACAAAAGGGAGATTGTGAGGCCTGAGTGCGTGGAAAGATCGATTGAGATCCAAGTCCTTGATGAACAGTAACCGAAATAGTATACAGGTCGACAAAGACAGTGCGCAGGTGCAGATGGTCCAGACGGAAGCTGCAAGATAATGCATAAGAAAACCCAGGCCCAGTAACTTGGATAACTTCAACGCCACACTATCGGAAACAAAGTTTACCAGGTATCCCCAGTTGCGCCACAACTTTAACCAGAGAACGCCAACGTCAGCCTTCATGCTCCAATCATCAACACGCAAATAGATCAAATCCCATATTACACCAGCACTGTGATTCTCTTCAGATCCGTCCACTGACAAGACGTGATCGACTTTGTGAAACCGCCGTATTCGCGTTCGCCACCGTATTGAACAGCGCTCGCCTGTTCACGATAGGACTAGCTGCTTCGCTCACTGCCGCCTCCGTCGCTGTCAGAGATGTCGCTCCTCGAGACGTCGTTCTTTTCACAGACGGACACGCCATCAGGTCCGGTGCTCCAGGTCTCGCCCACAACGACTACTCTTGTCAGGTTTTCTTCCAGAAACTTGACTTCGTCTTTGGCCAGAACAGCAGCAACCTCTTTCTCATATATGCGCTTGTAGAACTTTTGGAAATCCTTTTCGCTTGGAAAGGTCATCTCGGCCACGCAGTCACAGTCGATCTTCCCCAATTCGCCACGCAGAGTGAGCAGAGGACGGTCTGGATTGGCGGGTCCGCCAAAGCCCTTGCGACTGATGCGTGCAAAGTAGCGACGGCAGAAGGTGGTGGGCCAAACGTCCTT
Organism: Paraphoma sp. B47-9; assembly: GCA_001748405.1. NCBI lineage: Eukaryota > Fungi > Ascomycota > Dothideomycetes > Pleosporales > Phaeosphaeriaceae > Paraphoma > Paraphoma sp. B47-9. The sequence continues at coordinate 22,303 of BCLK01000123.1, forward strand.
GGTGTACGAGTATACAAGCGGGAGATGCTTGTGTTCGTAGTAATCCTGGAACTCTTCAAGCGAGAGGCTGGAGGCGCGCGTGATGAACAGGACGACAGTATACATGGTGGGGGCGAAGGAGCGTTGGGTAGTGGGAAAGCAATGGGTAAATGAGTGTAAGCGGCGTCTGCCGGTGATGTATGACAGACACGGGCTGCTGTGGCATCTCCATAAGTCCCGTGGAAAGCCAGAGGCTTTAAGGGCTTGGATAGCGCAGGGCTGCGGGCACAGGAGAGCAGTCCATGAAGCAATCTCACGGGTGTTTATGCGCTAAGGCCGCCTCGCCTAAGGCCCTGTCTCCGCGCACACGGCACAGGCTCGCCATAGTTTCTCCCTGCGGCGGGCGCAAAGGCGCGGCCAAGGCTGATGCTGGCGATTCAGGTCGAGCAGTGGTCAATCGATGAGCGGTTGGAGACATCCATGGTCGCTGCCCCTCATCGGTCATCGGTGATCACAGCACCCCTGTCCCGCCGCCGCCATGTCTTATCGATAACAAAGCTTGGCGCTGGCACACACGAGCGCCAAATTTCAGAAGTGCGACAAAGGCGGGGAGCACCTGCCTGACGCATACCGGCTACCCCCTCGCGCCCACGAACGCACGATCGAGCACCGACGATCACCGCCATGAGCTTGCGACAGGCCCCGTACCAGAATGGCGAGGCCGCCAGGCGCGCCCCGGACGACGCGTCAGACGTAGAGGAGGAGGCGCTCGTCAACGACTACCGCGAGCAGGTCCAGTACGACGGCATGGACGACCTGGACCGCCTGCCCTCCAACATGACGAGCAACCAGGACATTCATGCGCAGCTGCAGGCCGCCGCCACCCCGCTCGAGTTCCAGGCGACGCTTGAGACCAAATTTGCGAGTTACGACAACTACTGCAATCTGTTCCACTACATCCTGAACTCGGAGGGCCCCGTCGATCTCGAGGTGCCAAATGTAAGGGCCACTGCTGCGGCCGCACGGTGCAGGGCTAACGCGGCATAGTACTACTGGGCCTGGGATGTCATCGACGAATTCATCTACCAGTTCAACAGCTTCTGCAGCTACCGCCAAAAGGTCGCCCTGAAGAACGACAATGAGGAGGAGATTTCGCTACTGCGGGAGAACCCTAACACGTGGGGCTGCTACAGCGTGCTCAACGTGCTGTACTCGCTCATCCAGCGGTCGCAGATCAGCGAGCAGCTGGCCGCCATGAAGCGGGGCGAGGACGCGGCTCTCTATGCCGGCGAGTACGGCAACCGGCCGCTGTACAAGATGCTGGGCTACTTCTCTATCATCGGCCTGCTGCGAGTGCACTGTCTGCTGGGCGACTTCAGCCTGGCGCTCAAGACGCTCGACGACATTGAGCTCAACAAGAAGGCCATGTTCGCCCGTGTCATGGCTGCCCACTTCACGACGTACTACTACGTCGGCTTCTCCTACATGATGATGCGCCGGTATGCCGACGCCATCCGCATGTTCAGCCACATTCTCGTCTACGTCTCGCGGACGAAGAACTTCCAGAAGAACGCGCAATATGACTCGATCACCAAGAAGAACGACCAGATGTATGCGCTCGTCGCAATCTGCGTGGCCTTCCACCCCACCAGGCTCGATGACACGATCCACACAGCCCTCAGGGAGAAGTACGGCGAGCAGTTTAACAGGCTGCAACGCGGCGGCCCGGATGCTCTGCCGCTGTTCGAGGAGCTATTCCGGACAGCCTGCCCCAAATTCATTAGCCCCACGCCACCAGACTTTGACAACCCAGAGGTAAATGTGGACCCTGTGGAGCACCACTTGCGCATCTTCATGGACGAGGTCAAGAACAACATGATGTCGCCCACGGTCAAGAGCTACCTCAAGCTCTACACCACAATGGACCTCAAGAAACTGGCTGGTTTCCTCGAGGTGGAGCCCGAGAAGCTCAGATGCTGGTTGCTCGTAAACAAGCAGAGGAACAGGCAAACAAGGTGGAGCGAGGGCGGCTTGTTGGAGGGCGACGTGATTCACAGCAGTGATCTCGACTACGCCATGGAGGGAGTAAGTTTGATGAGCATCATGCATGCTCAACGTAAGCTGACCGTTTGCAGGATTTGATCCACGTGTCTGAAGCCAAGGTGGGCAGGAGGCTAGTCGATTGGTACCTTCGCAACCTCGCCAGGACATATTAGGGCATGGGAGAAGATAGGCAAGGCTACCCCTGAGACGGGAAAAAGTCACATTTCGATAGAGCATTGCGGCTTGGAGTTAGACGGGAACCATGGCATTGTTCGTGCATTATTCGGCACGAGCCGAAATCAAACGCGTCGGTCTCGGGCATTAATGAGGCGCATAGCATCATGGCTGTGCCGCAGGGAGGTACCGAACGCCACGGCGCGAGCCAGGATGACGCATGAAGGAGCGGAGAGAAAAGCGGCATGAATACCAGGAAATCAGGCATCGGTAAGAAGAAAGTTTGCACATCACACACATATCTTTGGAATCATTCGTGAACATGTGCGTGTTGACAGTGTGATATCGTGTGTGGGAGATGAGGGCTTCAAGGTGATACTTAGCATGAAACTTGAGGCGCGTAGTCTGGTGGACCACGCGTCTTGCAGGCGAGCAAGAGCATGTTGTCGACTAACGCCGACCAACGAAGTTCAGCAAGCAACAACAGGCTGAACAACGACCGTCGCTGCGCTCGGGGCACGCAAGCACGCACATCCCAGCATCATGGCAGCCAGCTGATTTGTGCCCCTCCTTTGGTCGCTGCTCCCACTCTCACCGCATTCACCCGTCTCAACTTGCAGTCGCAGCTGCCAACAAACCCAACGCGCCACACGTATCCAGTCAAAGTTGGCGGTACGGCTGTCCGCATATATCTGTCCACGGCGGGCAGAATAGCGTCTGTCAAGGCAATATCTAGCCAAGAACCAGCTCCCAGAGCTCGGGGTATTTCCTCAGCAACACCACCAGCTGCCCAGCAAGAGCGACGCGTATTGTCGTCTTGAACAGAAGCAACATGGCGCCCGACCTCAACTCTGTGCCTGCGTCTCCGCGACCTAACGTGACGAGCAATCCGTCAGGCACGCAACCCGCGTCAGGCTCGCTCTCGCGCCAGAACTCAACACCGGCCTCGCGCAGGGCCTCGCAGATATACCCCATGTCACCACCGCCACTGCCGCTTGCATCCCCAGGAGGAACGATTCCGCCTTCTGCGCAGGTCCACCACAGTCATAGCCATGCGTTCCCGCCTCTCAGCCCAAGCACGAGCGCCCACGTCTCGAGCGCCGACTCGTCTGGCGTGCCCATGCGACATCCACGCCCCATGACGCCAGCGGAGATGCACTTGGAGCTAGAAAAGGAGCAAGAGGCAGTAGTCAACCGCTTGACGCGTGAGCTCTCGGCTTTGCGCGCCCACTCAGCGTCGGTGGCCTCAACAACATCCGTAGCATCGAGCGGTACTTCGGGCGTGGTGCTGGACCCAAATGACCCGGCGTATGCAGGCTCACTGACTGGCTCGCTGCATCCCACGCCTTCTCGCCGCCACCGCAGTTCCTCGAGCGTGTCGCGCAGCGGACTGCCGCCGGGCGTCCTTCCCCATCGCTACTCCATTTCGTCTCAATCGGCAACGAACGCCGATCCCTCACATCGAGACCACAGAAGCTCGAGCGTAGTCAGCACTCCGCGCTACGAGGAAGTCGCACAGCATAGGGCAGAGCTGGAAGCGGTCAAGCGGGAGAACGACGTGCTGAAGCAGAGGATCAGAGATCTGGAGCGCATGATCAGGAGCGGGGATGCTGACGCACAGCGTGGAAGGCAGGGTGCTCCATCTACCACAGGAAACACTACTGGCACTGGCGAAGGCGCCGCTACTGCCACCGCTACTACTACAGCCGGAGAGAGTCAAACTTCATGAGGAGAGCACTTTTTAGGGCGGATATGACATCGACATGCAACAGCCAAGCCATGGCATTGTTACACACACATAGTGGATTTCTTTGCTGGAACTCCATCCCACTCGATCTGCACCAACAGAAGGCCAGTCTTGACAATCGCCTAATCAGGAAATGGGATCCCAGAGGATAGACAGAAAAGGCAATGGCGTCATGGCGCACCCTAATGAGGCATGATAACAACTTCACGAACGAACGAGATGGGCTAGCTCGCCTATCTGGAGGCTTAGGTACTATAATCTCAAAAGCTTTTGACATCTTGTCATGTTTCTTTCAGGGTCTTATCAGATGCTTGCTTTTGCGGGAACTTCTTCCTGCAGCTAACAGCGACGATCGCTAACCCTACAGCAAGCCATACCCCAGCGCAGATCCAGATCCTCCACTGCAGATCGCTGCCAAGAGCTCAGATTCCACATTACTGACATGTCCGCCAGACTAATTCAAATCAGTTCAAGGTGTCTGATAACGCAGGGTCTCCAGCTTTGGGGTACGCTACGATGCTGCGGCCACGGAGGGCGGAGAGAAGGGAGGCCAAGAAGCTTGGGTGTACGTCATGAGGAACATGTGCAAAAGGAAGGGAGGACAGAGTTTCACAGATGGAGAGTGGAGTCTGGGCATGAGCGGTATAAGTGAACAGCTCGAGCAATGGTCGAAAGAACATTCATCAAAAGCTTTACCAAGTCATCGCAGCGCCTCTTTTCACCGAATATATTCCTCGCCATTCATCAAGATGGGTAACACAATAACACGCCTCACACATCACACTTCCCGCCATCAACACTACGAAGTCGATATCCCCATCCCGCCAGACCGCGTCGACAACTCAGGTATGATCCCCCCTCGTAATGACACTACGCTTCACCTTCGCTTTTGCACATCCTAACACATCCACCCAGCACCATCGCCCAAATCTCCACCACACCACTCCCCAACCTTCACATTCCCGCCCGAATCCCAACCCCCGCCAAAACCACTCTTATACCCCGTCCCCGAAGAAATCATCGCCGCTACAGAAAAAGGTATGTCCCTACCTAGCTCCCTTTCGTTCCTCATGGGAGGTTCATGACTGATAAAGTAGCAAAAAGGCATGATTTGTGAAAACCTACTATGTGAATCTTTACCTAGTCCCGTTCTTCACCAACATCAATCGCAGTCCGAACAACACCGAGGACCACAGCATGCTCAACGCCGCACGCACCCCGAATCAACGCATTCCGAACGCTGGCATTATTTCCCTGAACCCGAGTTCCAGACTGATGGTGTGAGTGCGGATGGGAGGAGACATGATTCGCTCGACTCGCAGGATAGTCAGCATGGGCATGGACAGCCGCGACATGAGCATGAGGTGTTGACGAGGGGGGAGGAGGCGTGTGTTGGGATGGGTAAAAGGGGAAGTTGGGGTAGTGCGGGGGAGAGGAGTGTGCGGTGGAAGGGTGTTGATGTGTAAATGATCATATGATGTGGATTGGGACATTAGAAATAATTGATGCCCGGAGTGTACGTTTCGGTATTGAGTGTAAATCTAATGAGGACGATTCATGAATGCGATGCTATGCTATGCAATGCAATACAATGCAATGGACCATTTCGCTATGCTAAACTCGACTCGTATCGTCTGCATGCAGAACACCAGCACATAAGCTCTTCCATTGGGAGCGAGATCGATTGTTGCTTTCATCCAACCCTCCGATGCGGCGTCATCTTCTTGTTCTCAGCATGCCTCTTTGACTTCAGCGCATCGCGTCTCCGCTTCTTCCATGCACGATTCAAATCGCCGCGATTCTCCCAGAACCATTTTCGAAACTCGCTTTCGGGCTTCTCGTCCGCGCCAGCTTCTTTTGCACCTGTTTCGGCGTCTTCGTCCTCGTCTTCTTCTGTGACACCGGGAAGTTTGTTGTTCGCGGCGTTTGCTTTGGCATTGGCTTTTGTGTTCTTGGTGAGTTGTTGCTCGGCTTCTGCGTCGCCTGTGTCTTCGTCCTCGTCATCATCAGCGTCCTCCTGGCTGCCTTTTCTCCAGTCGAATGAGAAGCGTCTGCCGATCGCGGCCGTGTCGGGCGTGGGGGCTGCGCTTCGGAGACCTCTCCATTCGAGATCCCGCTCTGTGAACGGTGTGGTAGGGGCATTGTCCACTACTTGGCCAACCTGATCGACTTCCATATTCTCAGCGTTAGCCTCGGCATCGAAGAAGCTGAAGGACGTGGTGATAGGGGTCAGTTTCTTGGGAGTCGAGATCGATAAGGGACCTGGAGTTGGCTTTGCTCGCTTGAAGAGAGCTTCGAGTGGATGGACTTCCTTGTCCCCATTTGGAGTGACCTGGCTGTCCGCAGTCTCTTTCACCCCATTCGCGGCTGGCGCAGGTGTAGAGGGCGCAGACTCAGCGTCCGATGATTCGGCTTCAGATTCTGACGAGCTGTCCTCGGAAGACGACGAAACCACAGATGATTCAGCCTCATCCTCAGATTCTGGCGGAGGAGTAACCTTTGCCTTCTTCTTGGACGCTTTGTTCACTGGTGATGAAGATGCCGGCGGTGTGGCTGATTTCTTCTTTTCTGGTTCGACAGGCCTGTCCACCAACTCGAGCACTCTCCTGTTCCTCGCTTTTCCGGTTTCGGGCTCGACAACGTTGCCGTCCTCATCCACCCAGCCTTGGCCATTGACGTACTCAACCGCCGGCTTCTTTTCAGTAGCGACCTTTGTCTCCTTCAGGAAACTCGGTGTTTTTGTGTTCTTCTCAAACTCGTGCACCACCACCTCCTTTGACTTGGACCGCTTCTTCTCCTTCTTCTCCTTCTTGTCAGACTTTTTCTCCTTGCGCGAATGTTCCGTGGCAGCGACAGGCGTCAATTTTGCCTTGAAAAGCATCTCGGGCTCCTTGGTGTACTTTGACTTCTTCTGCTCATGCTTCTGGTCCTTGTCCTTGTCCTTCTTCTCCTTTCGGTCTTTCTTGCTCTTTGAGGGGGGCTCTGTCCAGCCGCGCTTCACCTTTCTCTCGTTCTCCAGCACCACACCCTCCAAGACACCATCCTCTTTCTTCCGCTTTTCCTTCTTCGCGCGCTTAGATGGTCGCTCCGCCTCTTCCCGATCCTTGGCCGCATCAGCCTCTTCGCGAGCTTTGCGCTTCTCCGACTTCGCCATTTCGATGCGCACTTTCGCACCTCTCAGTGTCGTGCCGTTCAGCTTCTTCTTGAGCTTTTGCGCTTCGCTGTCGGGCAGGTCTAGATAGCCGTAGCCTTTCTCGGGGAATGTCTCGACAGAATGGTATGATATGTTCTTCGCGAGCGGAAGAATAGACGGCGCGAGGTAGACTTTGAGGAGGTCGGGTTTGAGTGGGGTGATGTGGAGGCGCACGATCTTGTCTTCGTCTTGCTGAGCTGGCTGCGCTTCAGTAGGGTTAGCCGCTTGTGCTGCGAACATTGAGTCGCAATGGCTGGTCGCGGTCGACAACGCCGAGTGCGGGCAAACTACGCGTGCGCAACCAGGCAGAGATATATGCGAGTATTAATGGAAGCTTGACCGACGCCGAAAAGCGCGGTTTGTGGTGTTGCAGCGATGGCAGGTGGAGGGGAAGGAAAATGCTTAGCGCCGACTGGTCGGTGAACCAACTGCTGGCCTGAGCTTCTGCGGGCGGCGGAGGTCTCGCGTTCAACCGACACTCTGAGACAAACCATTCTTGACCGTCTTTCAGATTTTGGTGTCTGGATAGTCAAGGTACAGGGACATACGAAAGGATTCTTTGCGATCATTCTCCCGCTTCTTGCACGTGGCCAGCAGGTGCAACGCCGCCCAGACCTGGCTACATACAGATACGACACCTCCACAAGATGCGCAGACCGTCCCTCTTCGTCCTGGTGCTGATAGCGTTCCTGAGTTCTCTGTCTTTATCACTGGCAGCTTGTAGGTGTCTGCTTGATATACTTTCCATGTGATTACTGACTATCCACCAGCACCAACGTCCTTCTGCAAATGCACCTGTGCCGGCAACTCGACCATTGTCGCGCTTGATGCGCCTTCAGCCGCCAAAAAGCCCACGTCGCCGGACCTTTCTAAGCCTCGCGCATCGAAAAAGACCTGCAATGATTGCAATCGCCAGTTCTGCCTCAGCTATCCTTTCTGCCAGGGAGTAAAGGAGGAGAATGTGTTCACAACCTGCTTCCAACGAGACTCGGCGAAGGATCAAGCTGTGGTGTTCATCTTCATAGGAGCAACGTTGGGATTACTGGGTTGGGCTGGAATGAGACCATGGGTTGAAAGGATAAGAGAGCGAAGAAATTACATACCCGTTTCAGGGCAAGGAAACCGATGAAGGAGTAGTTCAGGGCAGAAGTGCAATCATTAACTTGTTTGAACTTCGATTGTAACTATGGACATGAAGCGTAGATACCCCACATAACAGCAGCGTACGTCTAAACGGGACGCCCAACTCCACCATGCATACAGGTACTGAGACAGCGTTGTACAAGCGCGAGGTATAGTACATGGAGTAAGGAGTGATTGATCTCTCCAAGGTCGTGATATGCTTGCTTTTACTCTTTCTTGTTTCCACCCATAGCCCATCCGAACCAGCCCTTGCCCGTCTGCTCGACCTTCTGTGTGACCTTCTCTGCCGTATTGTCCAGCGGGCCGCCCACTATTGGCGAAGGGGACGCTGCCGACGTTGACGATGGTGTGTAGTTCTGCCTTGCCTCTTGCACTGCGTCCACGATGCCTGTCCCCGATCCACCAGTCATTTCTAGCTTCTTGACTTCTTCCAGCGCCAATCGCCTTTGCTCCGCAATCTCCTTGTCTTCTTTCCAGTCACCGTGTAGCCACCACAACAACCGCGAAGGTGCCTTCCGTTCCGCCTTCTTCTTCTCCATAGCCTCTTGCTCCTCCGCGATACCTCGTACAAGCGCGGCCTGCGCTGCTGTTGGAGTTCCTTCGGCGACTGCTGCTCGTGCAGTCTCGAGGATGCGGGCTTGTGCTCGTTCTTCTTCGGCAAAGTAAATTGCGCGTTTCCGCCGGTTGTAGACGATCATGTCGCCAATTGAAAATACAGCCAAAACACCAACGCAGCCTAATAGAGTGTCAGTAGTCGTACTGCAGAGTGGCAAGCCAATGCGAGCGCAATTGACGTGCGCGGTCTAGGGTCTCGTACCCGTTGCGAAGATCAGGCCATATACTGTAAATCTATGCGCAGCGTCTGCAGCCATTCGCCCATAGAGATACATGTAATCCCATCTTGTGACCTGTGCCATCTT
>BCLK01000124.1:0-100127 GCA_001748405.1 Paraphoma sp. B47-9
CAGTCATGACTATCTCCAAGCTGACTCTCGCTTCTCTAGTTGGTAAGCACTTTTCTTGCTGCGTCTTCTAGTGATCGTTTTGTTTCTCTGTTTTCATGGCGAGGAGGATGGCAAAGACACTTGTATCATTAATACCATGAATCTAACACAAAGGAGCTGCCGCCGTCGCCGAGGCCGCCCAGTACGGCGTTCCCATCGACCCCGGCTTTGGCGCTGCTATGGCTCCTCGCAACGCCTGTGCTCAGCTGCCTGAGCTCTGCACCGGTGCGGTCATGATGCAAGGCCTAGCCACGACTCTCACGTATCTGTGTCCCAAGACTACCGAGGGTCCAAGCACCGTCCATGTCACCGTCACCCAGACGACCACCGTCACCGCAGTGCCTGGTCAGAGCAGCGGTCCAGAGGCTCCTCCTAAGTAAGCCATACACCGCATTCCCGTCATTTTTGAAAGGCATAAGCTGATCTTATAGGGACGCTCCGACTTCCAATGAGCCAACTACGACCACCACGATTCACAGCACTCAGATCATGACTAAGACCATCACCGTCAGCCGCAAGAAAGACTCTTCTTCCTCCGCGCCAACTCCAGGCCCAACAACCTCCACCTCCGGTCCCCATGCAACCACTTCCCAGCCTGTCGAAACCAAGCCCTTGCCCAACCCAGACACGAGCACCATCCCCACCTTCACCAGCGACTGGCTGCACCCCGTCAGCACCACGACTCACTCCGTCGCCAACAACAGCACCAGCACATTCATCAAGCCCAGCGTGATCATCTTCACCGGCGCGCCCGGCACGGCGATTGGTTCGCACGGCGCGAGCGCGAAGCCAAGCATGCGTGGCAATTCCACGGGGTATGCCTTTCCGACGCCGCACCAGCTGCGCGACATCGATGCGTCGACGACTGCAGAGCCCGCGAAGGGAGTTGCAGGGAAGCTTAGTCTGGGCGTTGAGATGGTGATGGTGCTTGGTCTCGTGAGCGCTGTGGTGGTTCACATTGCTGGATTCGTCTAGACGCGCACAAAGTCCTTGCGAGAACACTAGGGCGGTGTGTTCATGGAGAGGAGTTTGGCTTTGGAAGTTCGGATCTCATGTGCGATGGGATATTAGGGGTTTTTTTCTTTCTTTGATTATGGATCGATGGACGGAGGCCTTTATGAATTGCATGGTATGGGCGGCGCTGCGAATGGCGTTAAGGACCGACGACATCACGGGATGGACTGTGGGAATGGACATTGGGAGCAGAAGATAACGTCATCGTGTTCTATCAAGGGAACGCTATGGACATGCCATTCAAACGAACACTGAACAAAACATGCTGATGTGCACATGCGTGTCGTCAAATGTCTACTTCGTTCTATAATGAGAGGTCATCCAAAATTTGAACAAGTGAGGCAGAGCGTAGACATGTACACGGTGCGTAATCCAATTCATTGCGTCCAAGACAAGATGCACAACAAGGGCCGACCAGCCGGCTAAGATGCCATTATCTTCCAGACACTACATGACGTTTCATCGCTTTCAACATGCATTCAAGTCCTTCCCAATGCGTGCCTATGTATGCTTGGCTTTTTCCAACAAACGATACGAAAAGATGACGGGATATAATAATGAGAGAGAGAGTAGACAGCAAGCGCGACGATATGACGACGAGTGCAAAGAGAAGTCAACGCGGAATGCGAGATGCGCGAATGCTAAATGAAGGCATCATTGATCGCGTGATGCAAAAGAAGCGGTGTCCGGTAAAAGGCCGAGCACAAATCATTCGGGGCAATGTACAAGTACATGTCGGAGTAAATGGAGGAAACGTCTCGGGGCTCGATCGTGTGATCATTACTGCATGCGCTTTCTCTTGCTGCGAGGGTCTTCGGGTTCGTCTTCGTCGGCGCGTTCAGCAGTCTCTGCGGGGTTCAGCAGAGAGTGCACATTAGATGCCATGCTTGAGCGACGGGTAGGTGGCCCAGGCGTGTCGATCCCTTTGAACGGATACCTGGCGCCAGGCAGCGCCCACCCACTCTCAGCACTCAAATTGGAAGGTGTGTTATCATTGGTTAGAGGCGGAGTGCCTTGTCTGCTTGATTGCTGTCGCCTCGGTCCGCGGGGCAGCTGATAGCTTTCCAAAGCATCACGGAGCTGTTGGTCCCCACCTCCGATAGGCGTCCGGTGCGGTGACGATGGCCATTGGGAGGAATTGTGACCAGAGGCATAGGGCGAGTGCGCTGGCCCCGGTGGAGGCGGCTGCGGTTGCCAACCATGTGTGCGGATATCTGCCGAGGTGTGTCGTCTATATAAGTTATAGGGCGGGGACGAGCTATTCCCCGGATTATTGTTTCCCAGGTTGGCACTTGCGCCCGGATGCTGTATTGACGGAGGAGGCGGTGGGGGTGGCTGGTGGGATGCTGGTGTTCTGGCTGAAGATGGAGAGTAATTACCCGTACCAATTGAGCCGTAACGACGTGGAGAAATCGCAATATGGGCCGGGACCGGAGGCTTATATGGAGCTTGGCGCGATATACTCGCTAACGAACCTCGTCGTGAATCTGTCAGATTGTCCATGGGAATTTGCCGCGGAGAAAGAGGGGGACCATTGTTGTTGTCGACTTGCAGGAAGTAGGGTTGACGTGCAGAGAGGGGCTCTTCCGGCGCTTCCAGGGCACGCAACATTTCGGTTTGGCGACTAATGTCACGTTGCATTAACGAGACTAGTGTCGAAATGAGTATGTCGCCCAAATAAGGTTTAAGCAGTAGTACATACCATCCTTGTGTATTGGATTTTCCGGGTCTGGCACCATGGCCATAATGTAATTTGTGAGATCCTGATTCCACTGAGCGGTACGTTAGTTGACGTCGATCAGGTCTCGACACATGGGCATACCTGGTGACATCGCATCATGCCCTCCATCAGAACCATGGCTTTTTGATTGAGGTAAGCACATGTGTCTTCTGACCGCTGCACTCTCGCATGCATGTCGTAAAGATTGTGCTCGAGGACATTGAGGCGCGAATCGACGGGATCTGGCATTGGTTCGACTGGCTGGCCGGGCGGAGGCACGGTTGGAACTTTGGGTGCTGAGAAAGAATCACGGTGGATGAGGGCATGTCGCGAGGCACGTCGCTTGATCTCCCGCAGCCCGACGAGGTCCCCGCGCTTGAAATTGCCGTTGCCGTGCTTAAACTCCCACAACGGCGAGTCCGGAGAGCCAGTATGAAATACGTCGCTCACTGCGAGCAGTCAGCACAAGGCAAGTACCGCCAAGTCACAGTACCTGGGAACTCGCCTTTGTGAAAGCCATACATGTTTAATTGGCGGACAAATGAGGAAATATTGGTGTGCTTGAAGTATGAGCTGCAGGTCGGTTAGGTATATTAAAGAGGTCATAGCTCCAAATGTACGTACGACAACACTTTGGAGAACTCGCTCGACGGAGACATGACGAAGCTCTCGTTGGTACTGGACCATGAGATGAGGTGTTGGATGCTCTGGTCCTCCAGCATGCTGTGCGCACGTTAGCGATCGTCTCTTGTACTTGCGCCGGTGCGCAGTCAGTCTCACTTGTAGAGCTTGTGTATAAAGGCCGTCTGGACGACCTTGGGCTGTGTTGCAGCCGCGGCAGCACCCACTGCAGTCGCCGAGTTGCCATTGGGCGAAGTGTTTCCCGAGTCTCCGTTTGTGCGCCCTTGGTCGAGCATGGTGCTGTTGCGCTCAGCGCTTGCGCAGTTCATGCTTGGCGGACCCATCGACGACGACGACGTGGGCGTGATGTCCATGGGGTCTCGCGGTGGCGCCAGCGTGGACCCGGAGGACGGCAGGATGGGTATCGACTTGTGGAGGTTGGGATTGGAGCTGTGTGGATCTGGCGAAAAGGGACTCCTGCGAGCTTCGGCGACAGAAGCCATCATGGCAGGTGGGGACGGTGGAGGGCAGCAGCGGCAGTGCGGTGTTGAGGCGTTGGGGACAGCTAGGGTAGGACAGCGCTGCAGCGAACGCTGAGCAGCAGGCCGTCGTGGTTTGGGCGGTGCAGCGACTGCTCAAAGACGGGGAGAGGGCGAGGGCACGTCAAGTATGGAACGTGGTCAGGATGCAGGGTCCCGGAAAGGTAAGCAGGTGATGCGCGGCGGAGGCAGGTGGAGGAACATGCGATTTGGCTGGTGCGGAGCAGTCCGTCGCCGGCTAGCAGTATCTGGGCCTCTGTGGTTGTTCTAGCGCAGCGCGTTCCTTGGGAAGCTGTGGTTCTGGGGCAGTTGGGCGGAAAAGTGCAGTGCAGTGAGTGGTTCCGGGTTGTGCGGTTTGGCTCCCTATCGGATGCGAGTGTCGCGGCCCTGTAAAGGAGCTCCTGCAACTATGCACGTCGTCGATCGCGAGCAGGTCGCCGAGCTGCCCGAGCTTCTATCTCGCACGTCTGAGCCCTCGAGTCTCAGAGGGTCCGTCCAGTCCAGCACGCGCAGGGCTGAGAGCAGAGGCAACTTGGAAGAGAGATGGGCGCAGGAGCATGCGTGCGGCAAGCGAGTTGTAGAAGCTCCAGGCTACGGCAACCGCGGGCAGGTCAACTGGGCCGGTCTACGGGCGGCGCAGAAAATAGTATGGGGTTCGCTGCCAGTTCGCGTGTGCGAATGCATATGGATGTCTGCAGTCGGGGCCGTGGCCGAATAATGCAACCTAGGCCGAGTTCTGGGCTCAGTGCCTCACTCGCGCGCCTTCCGCTTTCGACCCCGTCCCACGTCGTCTTTTCCAGCAGCAGCAGGCAAGCTGCTCCTCTGCGCAGGGATGGTGGCTGGTGCCGAGGATTCCCTTGTTCCGCCGCGACGTCGGCCAGACTGAAACACTCGACTCGCTAACAGCCCGCTCCAATATCGCAGTACACAGCGTTACATGTCGCTGCTGCGGGGCGCTGCCTATAACACCACACGCGCCGCTGCTAACGTCGGCCACCAACTCGTGTAGTGCACTCCCAATACATAGCATGTGCGCATGCCCGACGAGCGCTCCTCGGTGCACAGTGCGCAGTGCACAGTACACAGTACGGCCGACGTGCTCGTGCCAGCCCTGGAGCGCTGCATCTGCCATCTGCCCTGGAGACGGGGGCTTGACGTGCTCGCTCGCGCAACCTGCTCCGCGCGGAAGCCGGCCAGGCCTTGACGTGCAGCTCAAACGCTCCTGGATAAACGCCACGCGGTGGGGCGTCGTTTCTTTGTGTGCGTGCGCGCCTCGAGCTCGACGATCTGCTGGAGCGGACCGCACAGTCGGCTTGTGTTACGCTACGTGGTCTGTGCTGAAGCCCTACGACATCACTGAACCGCTTCAACAGCAATACGGACGCGGTGGGCCGCCGCTGCCCCGCTCCAATTGCTCTTCAGGCTGCATCTCTGTGGTGGATGAACCCACCTACCCTCGTCCATGGACACCGATGCGTTGATTGCGGCCTTTAGGCGTCTGTCCACTGACTCGAGGCAAGCTGCCATTGGCGCCTTGGTCGCAGAATTGACGCCGTACGAATGGCGAACGCTCCATGGGCTCACTTCCGCCCGGGCCTTCCAATTTGACATCATCGGGAACCTTCCCGTCGAGCTTGTGGCGTCTGTCTTTGCGTACCTGACTCCTGCCACGCCGTACTATTTGCAATGTGTAAGTACACTGTACCTGTCACCAGACAAGGTAGCAGATGATGGCCACCTACTAGCATACTGATGCACCAAGGTATCTCGGACATGGCATCGTGCAATGCGAAGCCCTGACCTCCTCAAACGAAGCCTGAAGCCATGGATGAGCACTGCCGAAATACAGGGTAACAAGTATAGCCTCTATTTACAGAAAGCAAAACACGTGCAGGCCTTTCGCCGCGGCGAACCAGTCAAGGCCTTCAACGTCACCCTCGATGATCCACATGGTTATATCATTTTGATTGAGGACAGACTGATATGGTCCTGTCTCTCCCGTCATAATGGACAGTGCCGGGCAGTCTACCTCTTTGACATCAACAGTTGGCGTCTACAAAAATTCAATGGAGATGCGCGAGAGACGCTACGTCGCTTAGTTGCGTCCAATCAGCTCTTAGGTTTTGCAACGAACAATAACACAGTCTATGTGTGGGATATTAACTCTGGCGTGAAACGCACTTTCAGGGTACCGAGTGCTTCCCTGTTCCAAGCTATTACGTGTCGTGAGCGTACAATTGCATGTGCAGGATGCCTCGAACAATACGTGATGGTCTATGTCTGGGATTTCGACAGCCAACTGGGCACATCTTTCACCATACCATACGCCTCTCCACTTCTAGCTCATCCTACGCCTGGGTACGTCTTCCATTGTTTGTATATATGCTTTGTAACTCCTGACCGAAACAAGATGCGACAACAGTCGCGGGCTGGCACTACTCTTGCAGCCGAAAACCAAACACATCATCGTCTTCGCCGATGAGCGCTGTTCTCGCCACACTAGTCATCGAGCTGTCGATGAATCATCTGAAACACTGACCACTATTCGTTACAACAAATTCACTTACGCCGGCGCGTGCGTCTCCGAGTCGAGAGTCACACTGAACGGTTGCGCCGTAAGCCGACTCCACTCACAAAACAACCGATTTACGCCCGTTGATCGCTCGGGGAGATTCCGCTTGAACATGTTCGACATATGCGTTCAATTCGATGAGAATCTCCATAAGTTCACTGAGCCACACCCAACTTCCCATCCAGGACTCCTCTATGCAATGGCATCAGACTTCTGGTGGGAAGACGTCTTCTTCGAGTCATTCATAAAAGATACAACAGTACGGGAAACTCCGGCAGCAATTGTGCACGTAGGCACCGGGTACGTCGCAGTGCTTTTTGCATACCTTGCAGCCAGTACTGCCACTTTGTATACAGCAGGGCTAACAGTCTTGCAGCGACAAGACATACTTCAACCCGCTCTTAGAGCAGTGCTCGGTCGATGATATAGTTGGCAGACTAGAAGTATTCACTGATCCACAGTGCATCGGCCTCAACGACAAATACCTCATCCGTGCTCGAAGGAACACATTTGATATCTTGTGCTTTGCCGACAGGCCTCGCTACGTGAACGAGAACGAATCATTCTTCGGCGTTGGGTCTCTCAAATTATTAGATGTCGGTCAGCATTCCAGGCAATGAAGATGCATTTGAAAAGGACGAAACTTTTTGGGAGTACTGCAACATAATAATAATGCTTAATATAAAATTGTTTTGGTAGATTTATTGGTCTCTGTCGCACAACTTGGCGTCAAGTTTGGTAATTGTTCTGCTAGAACAATCTTGAGCTTATGCATTCCACAGAATTGAATGTTCAGCTCAGTGTAATTCTGGTCGAATGGTGACCTGACGAGAAGACTTATACGCCACTGAATATGGCGTC
The DNA here is from genome assembly GCA_001748405.1 of Paraphoma sp. B47-9. NCBI lineage: Eukaryota > Fungi > Ascomycota > Dothideomycetes > Pleosporales > Phaeosphaeriaceae > Paraphoma > Paraphoma sp. B47-9. The sequence goes on from BCLK01000124.1 coordinate 7,367, forward strand.
AAAAGTTGCACAAGGGAGTTCGTTTCGATGCCGTTAACCGCACTTGCTTCCCATCATGAGCAACCACGTTGCGTCCCCATGGAAATGCAGATTGACATCACACGGGACGACTCACCTCTATCATGCATCTCCGACCGCGAGTCTATCGTCATACCTCGAATTTCTATTGCACACTTCTTTCCGCAATCTCCCACACCACATCTTACAATCGCGCAAAAAGAAACATCAGCGGCATGCAGTCTTCCTCAGCACCTCTCGGTAAACTGAGAATCCCGGAAATAGAGGGCTGAAGCACCTCGCGAAGTCAGCTTTACATCAACGTAATATGAAACAAATTAGACGCTTAAATTACTTCATGTACTCGATAAGGCAATTCTGAAGCTGTAGACAGCTTTACAAGCTGAATTTTAAGATTGTGGCTGCGTGTCATTGTTCAGAAAATGCCTCGTTGTACTTAGTTTTTCAGCTTTCCCAGTTTACCGAGAGGCACTCCCTAAGACCAAAGAAATGTCAAAAAAGAAGACTCGCTGGCGGTACTGGGAACTGTAGACAGATTAGATCATGTCTCAGGACCGACAAGCGTCAGATAACGTACTCGAACCCAGGCTGGCGCGGATCGTAGGATCGGGCTCTCTAGAGAGGCCGCCAAGCCACAACGCGACTGAACTGATGTTAGACGCTGAAGGGTGAACACATATTATTGGTAAACTAACCGTCATACCACTAGCTGCGGTGATGTTAGTTACAGTCACGGGTGAAGAGGGAGTGTTGGGGAGACATACACCATACCACCGTGGAATTGTGATTCGATGGCAAAATTTTGAGCAGGTACGTATATATTGTAGGCAAAAGAAGTGAAGCGGACAAGTAAGCGGGAATACGCCAGCGATCGAGAAAAAAACGGCACACATGAAATACGAATTCTCAATGGTCAAGTGCGGGGGGTTTTGACATGTGAGAGTCTGTGCGTGGCGCTAATGGTGGGGCTTTGCGTTCGAGTTGCATTCCGTTCTTGTTCTTGCATCCTTGACTGTGATTGCTCAAACCACTGAAACCTGCCTGGTGCGTAGTGCACCTGGCATTCGTTGTTCAGCATGTCTGATGGTAAGACATCCTCTGCTTCACGCTCACGCTCGCTAGAGAGCAAAGTTTGCGCTAACATTATGAAAAGAAGAACCACGCCGCCGGTCACGCGCTAAGCAACCCAAATCTTATCGTCTTGAGGATGAATACAGTTTCCTTGACGGAGACGATAACTCTGTGCCGTCGGGAGTACAGACTCCGGATGTGGATGAGTTCCAAGAAGATGAAGACGATTTCATGCCTGATGCCGAGGAAGAGCCGGAAGATGACTTTGACGATGGTCTCGTCGAGGAAAGCGAGTCTGGAGAAGGCGAGGAGGACGAGGAAGACGAAGAAGGAGAGTTCACAGAAAGACAAAGACCGAGTACTCCCGAGCTGAACATCATTGAGATTGGTGCCGATCACCCTGTCCGCGCGAATCTGGGCGCTGGCGCGCATAGGCGCAGGGAGAAACCTGGTGGTGAAGCACGACAAAAAGTCAAAGCACCGATCCACATCTCAAGAGGGGGTGGAGCGTCAGCTAAAGCAACTGGCGCGACTCCCCTTAGAACGCGAGGTGTGGCCGATTTCACCAAGATTGGCGGGCAAGAAGTGCGACTCAAGGATTTATTTGGACCGAAGAAGGAGGATCTTAAGCAGATCCTGCTGACAAGAGATCACTGGACGCCACAAGAGACGCTGCCCTCGCGCGGTGAAGGGGGATTGAGGCGGAGTTTCTTTGAAAATGTAGAAGCGCGAGCGAAAGAGAATGAGACCACGAGGAAGTGGTATGCAGACACAGGACGCGCAGCATTTTCAAGTATGCAACAGACAGAAGATCTGACGGCAGAAGAAACGGCAGCCTACATGGTAACAGGTGGCTCGGATGCACTCAACGTGCTGCTTGGACCAGTCGACACCCCTCGACTACGTACCATGAAGAAGCAGTCGTACATTGACATCGCAGAGCCTTTTGGCCAGAAAAAGAATAGACGAGGCTGGATGTTCAGTCTTGGCTCACGGATACAAGATGCACAATGGGCCGCGAACGAAAATGGTACAACTCAGCATCTGGCAGTTGCCGTGGAGCAGAAGCCAACATCTGGGCCTCAGCCGAAACCAATGGAAAACCCTAAAGCGCCAGCGTTTACCGCAACCAAGCCTTTCTCTGCTTCTGTACAGATATGGGCTTTCGAGGCAGAAGCAGATGGAGAGCTTGACAGCTCAAAAGAACCGCGGCTCGAACTCGTCGTCTGCACGGACTGGGGAGCGCCAAAGCAACTACGATGGTGTCCTATAGCCATGACGGATAGTACAAACCAGCTAGGCGAGGAAAACGAGCAACACAGTGTACATGTTGGTCTTCTGGCAGGAATATGGTCGGACGGTCGAGTCAGAATTCTTGATGTGTCATATGTCAAGGACAAAGAGCAGTTGAACAAAACGCAATACGTGCGCATATCCCAAGCTGCCTTCGACGTGCCGTTCCCGCAGACAGTTCCAACATGTCTGAAATGGCTGTCAGGCACAACAATCGCAGTAGCAACAGCCATCGGCACACTAGCAATCTGGACACTCAGCGCAACAGTATTCACGCCTAATGCTGTTCAGAGCCCACCCAAACCGTGGTTCTACCAACAGATTTCTGATACTTATATCCTCACTCTATCATCCGGGTGGCCTTCTCAGCCACAGTTTATCTCCATCAGCACAGCAGACGGCTTCGCTCGCCTCTTCGACATTCGGACACCGAACGCCGACACAACAGCGTCAATACGTGGTCGCACATTATGCATCACGCAGGACTGGCACGAGCAGACGCAGTCCTTCATAGCGCCGGATGAGTACTATATGCTCAAGCATAATCCCATCCGACGGTACTACCACAACCTTTACAGTATGCGAGCAGAGAGTAGCATCACGCGAGTCGCATCGAGTCCTGTACATCCTGGCATTCTCATCGGCGGCGCAGATGGAAGGGTAGAAGCAAGCAACCCAATCGGCAGAATCACAAATTACAAAATCCTTCCATGGCAACAAACTTGGTTCAAGCACGAGTGGCGTGGACCAGTCAAGGAAATGATCATCCAGCCGCCAAACGCGGACGTTGAGATGAGTGAAGGAGGACCAGTTGGCGAGCCCCCTGACATGCAAGACGCGAGCAACGATAATGTGAACGAGCAAAACACATCATCGAGGGCTGTGCCGCAGTCAGTACTACAAGAACCGCTTGCTCGCATCACAGAGGGTTACAAAGCATTCCAACCAGGTATCCAGCATTCAGTCACCTCGAAGAAAGCCGCAAACCCAGAGATCGGAAAGGGCATCACAATCTACGAAGAAGCATCTGCTATCACAGCATTGGCATGGAATCCAAATCTCAAATTCGGGACATGGGCAGTCGCAGGCATGGGCGACGGATTATTAAGAGTTGAAGATATCGGTGTCTGAAAAGCATTTAGTAATTAGGAGACACATTACGGTCTCGAATCATCTAGTCATACATCCAACCCCTTTCTTTCCAAGAGATACAAAACTAAATTCCAAACAATACCTTCACCTCCCCCCAATCTGTCCTACTCTTCCTCTCCTCCCTCCTCTTTCCTCTTAAACCTACACCTCTTCTCCCCACACCCACAAAAAATCCCCCTCTTCCCCATCGTATCCCAATACGTCTTCCCATACCCGATCGTCACCTCGTCACCCACCTCAATCCTCCTAACCACATGCACACACACCCTGACCTCCCGCCCCACTCTCACCAGCTCAAACTGCGTATTCGGCCTACACGAATGGTTAATAAACCTTGTCCAATTGCCCGCGCGCAGACTGTCGATGTACGCGATCGTTTCGGGCGCGTTGCCGATCAGATCGAAGAGGTACCGCGCTTCTGGTTTGGCGAAGGAGTCGGGGACTAAAAGACCGGTGTATTCGCCTAGCATAATACCCTTGGGGAACGGCGTTTGAGCTATGGTTCCTATGCCAAAACCGGGACCGAGATCGACGAGAGAGATGTTGGAATTGAACCATGCGAATGTGTTGCGCGTGTCCCAGGGGGCGATGGTGCATGTACATTGATCTGCCAGGTTCGAGGGAGTGGTTTTAGGTTGCGGGCAGTTTGTTGCGTGGCAGGGAAAGTTCTTTTGGAGCTTTGCTTCGTTTGGAGTACTCGTCGCACTTTTCCCTGCCTTACCGGGTCCTCTTTTAGACGACTTTGCGGGCGCGGACCTGGCTTTTGGGCGCTGCGTGCGTGCGCGGAGGACATATGTAAGTGCTCGATATATATCTTGCGGCCAGGTCAAATGCGCGGGCCAAGTAGCCGGTACGTCAACATCTTCCCAATCATCTTCAATGATGATGTTACGCGGTGTATACTTTGGGCGAAAGCTTCTGCCGCGCGAAACACTTTTTGCAATTGCGGTGGTGCTCTGGCTTTTGCCGCTGCGCGTTATGCGACCTGTGGTCTTGGTATAAGTGAAGTATGGAAGGGTTTTCAGCGCTGCAGCCAGTGTTTCTGCCATTTTTAATTACCGAGGAATCGATCTGTCACTTTTCATAAGGATGTACATGCACAGATGCCTGTATATGGTTTGCTACCTTACATTGTGTCGACGAAAGAACCTTTTATGCGGAGAAAGGATTGTGAATAATGCATTGTCTAAGCTGTCAACTGGGTCCTTTGAATGGTCCTTTGTCCTTCATTTAAGTGGATTGCACAGTGTCTGGCTCAAATGAGGCTGGGTATGTTGAAGCGAGAGCTTAGTACGACATTGAGCTTGTGGATGTACTCGAGTTCTCCATCTTCGGCCAAGTCCTGCTGGTTCCAGGCGGTCTGGATCAGCGCTTTGGTTTCCAGTAAGGACTTTAAGTGTGGCCGCTTTTCCATGCGGGCAAAGAGGTCAAGAATGATGATACGATCATCATCGCAATTGGCTTCGCAGCCCACGACTAGTAGAGCGAAGGGACAAAGGCATGAATCCATCCGATTGAGTATACCAAGCGCCTTCCGAGTCCAGGAATCGATCATGTTTGACTGACATGAGAAGTTGCGGGAGACACGCTCGAGATATGTCAAAGCCGCAAGTCGGGTAACTTCTAGGATATTTTCCGTAAACTCTAGTGATTCAATAGCAGAAATCGAAACTCGAGAGGTCAGAGTATCTTCGCTGTCCATGACTATTTCTGAAGAATCCTGAGCAAAAGCTGAGTTTGGGGGCGTTAGATTTTCGCCACCGTCCGAGTCCAAGCCTGCCAAAGTTTGACATATGTTGGTCGTGCCATACGCACTGGTTGCAGAGATACTTGTAGAGACATTCGCGAGGTCAAAGCGGAGATCAACAAGCTCCTGTTGATACTCACTGGTGAGGTATCGCGGATCCGCAGAGTATAAAGCCGTCTCCGAAACCTCGGCAAGGAGTCGAAGCACAGGATGAGCGTGGCTGCCTATGTTTGGGACTGCTCGTGCAAAGGATGCTCGAGCCATGACATATTGAAGCTCGCAGATGGGCGTGCCGTTCGTAGCATAACCAAGTTCTTTCGCCATTGCTTTGATGTTCTCGGTTCGCCAGTGCCGTAAGCTAAAGCGAAACATGATATCGAAGTAATACACCCAGCTGAGTACAATCGATGCATCACTTCCTGGAGTTGGGCATTCCAGGCCCCTATTGAAAGCGTCAATCACGTGTTTTGCCGAGCAAACATAGCCCACCCAGCGGGAATTCCTTTCGCTAGTCTGTTGCATCTGAGATAGGTCAGCGGCTGAATTTGCGCAATTGGGGTAACAGTACCTCGAGTATGCACAAAATGAGGTTTGCGGCAATGTGTGTGACAGCTTCACACATACTTGGTTCATGGTCGGTATAGAGCTCCCGGAGAGCGCTCCGTTTCTTGGTCTCAACATAAATTGGATTGTCTCCGCGATGATAGGCAGACAGTGCAAGTAGGGCGAAGTGTACAGCCCTTGATGGTCGGCTACTGTTCGACAGCGCTATTTGTACCAATACGTTACAGACTCGAGCTCGTTGCATACACAGCGCAGGCAACAAACAGGCAACATTTTCCTCGACTATGGCATATTAGGGCTGTTACTGCTGATCATAACTTCTTTCTCTACTTACAATAGTGTAGTAGAACCAAATCCGACGAAGCTATAAATCCCGCATTGAGAGGACTGAACTCGGGTACGTTCGGCAGACTGAGCTGTCGTCGAATCGTATCTTCGACCACTTGGGGCATCAATTAGTAACTATATTATACCAGATAAAATTCACATTCGAACTCATGTCACCCTTGAGAGAATCTCGATTAAGGAAGCACATGTAGCGTTGAAGGTGAGATCACTTGCCTGCTCCTGTCGATTTGCTCCCAATCATGTGGAGATTTATATCCACCGGCACTACATTCACCCACTTTGCGGTGCTATGGTGGGAGGTGGCTTGCGTTCCTCGCGAGGAAGGTCTCACAACTGTGGCAACAAGCTGCTGATCTCGCGGCCATTTGAGACGCTTGCCATAGCCTTCACATACCAGTGTGCTCTTTGCACATCTTTGGCAGCTTGGAAAAGCTTGGTCACAGCTGATCTTTCTTCCTGAATGCACATCAGTCTCGAAACCAAACTTATGGTGATCGAAGGGGACTGACTTCTACACGTCCAGCAGCCTTTTGAGCCCATTGTTCAGCAAGAAATCGCAGCCCCGGCGAAGACGAAAGAAGAGGCCAGGTGAAAGATTGCGAGTTGTCGCTCGAAAGAGTTGTCGTTCACATTATCAATAGCGCCTGCAGGGACATCGAAGGAGCTAATAGGTGATGGCTGAGAGACGGATGTCAGCACACTAACGGACGCTAGGATCGAGTCGCTAACCGCTTTTAGGCACAAGGAAACACTTTGCGAGATCTCCTGCCTCAAGACCTCTCTTTCATCAACTTTAGACTTGGTGCATCAACACAAGCTGCGACTTCCACGGATTTACGGCTGAGTTATTAGTCCGAATGACTGAAAACAGGCCCGAGATTTGTCACCTTTTCCGATTTTGGCGCCAGCCCAGTGCCTCTATCCTGAACAGATGCCTGCCACGCATGTAAACATGTGCCAAGTCGCGGCTGTAAGCATTAGCCTAAGCCCGAGTGAGAAAAAACTTGGGTGAAAGGAGACCTAATTCGACAATTACGTTGTCTTTCCTGAAACGCAAAGCCTGAGGCTTACCTCCGAATGTGGAAGGACATACAGGACGCCTGATCTTGATTTCAAAGGCTACCATCTTTGTGGTGCGATATCTGTGAGACCTATAAGTAGAGGTATTGCAACCATTACATTTTCAATCATACTACTCAAGTTTCAAGTATCAATTACTACACTTCAGCGATAGGTCCATTCCGATCCTACCACACGAGATGTCTGTCTATCTCATCACCGGCGTTTCTCGAGGCATAGGAGTAGGCTCAGGTCGCGTCCCAAAGTGATAAGATAAGGACTGACATATCAGTTCGCTTTCTTGGAAATTATCTCCAGCAACCCTTCGAACACTGTCATTGGCCTAGTCCGCAGCGCATCAGAAACCAAGGCTAAGATCGCCTCGTGGAACAGATCCAACATCCACATTCTCGAAGCCAACCTTGACGATTATGCCTCCTTGAAGGTCCTGCGTCAGCATCAACTCAGCACACAACATACTGATCTTCATCCAGAAATCCGTTGAAGCCGTTGAAGCCCTCACGCCCAGTCTCGACTACCTCATCGCCAACGCCGGACTCATATCCAGCTGGTCCGCCTTTGACCCTCTCAGCGTCCTCGGTCAAGATCCTGCACGTCTTACCACCGACCTGACTGAACTTTTCAGTACCAATGTCATCGGTCAGATCCACCTGATCAATCTGTACATGCCGTTGATCCTCAAAGGAAAAGCAAAGAAAATCATAGCCATAAGCACTGGCTTCGCGGACCTTGACCTCACCACCAAATACGGTCTACACGAAGGGGCTCCGTATTCAGTCAGCAAAGCGGCTCTTAATATGGTTATTGCAAAATTTGATGCCGAGTGGCGAAAGCAGGGTGTGTTGTTGATGGGTGTGGCGCCTGGGGCTGTGGAGGTCGGATACAGCGCGAAGAGTAAGTGCAACCCAGTATTTGTCGCTTGCGAAAGCTGGCATAAACAAGTTCACTCATACTGATTAATTGACAGTGACGCCGGAGGAAATGGCAAAAGGTATGGCTATGTTCGGGAAGTTCCAGCAATACACACCTGGATTTCAGGGCCCTACTACTCCAGAGGTTTCAGTCGAACTCATGCTCAAAGTGATTGAAAACGCGAGTATCAAGAAGGGCGACGGCGGCGCATTTGTATCGCAATTCGGCAACAAGCAGTGGCTTTGAAGCTTCAGCCAGTCTAAGCGTACTGGTGACATATATATGGATTGGTGGTGGATATAGACAGAATGCAGGCAAGACACCTTAGTCATTACCTCCGCACAAGAGTTGAATATTTACATTTGAAATTTCCCCCGTCTCGTCTCAGCTTTCGTACAAGCCCTAGTCTGACTTGCACGGCCCGAACGAGCAAGTCAGTATCTAAAGGCAGGCACCAGGAATGGTCGCGGTAGCGTTCCTGACATAGCCCTTCAAGAAACCTCCTCCAGCACACTGCACGCCCTTGAAAAACGCCTTGGCAACCGCATCCGCACCCGCAGGGTTGGTGTGGGTGTGATCCACAGGGAAAAAGGCATTTGTCTTCGCCGCTCCAATGCTCTTGAAGTAAGCCGCCGTGTACGCACCATGGTCAACATACTGGGCATTGCTTCCCAGTGCCTTGGCCACGTCGCGCGCATATCCAACGAACCTGCCGCCATCCGTGTAGGCAAACGTGCCGGTCTCCCATGGGTTGTTTGGTGTCTGGCTGGAGATGATGACTTTGGCGCCCTTGGCGATGATAGCCTTGCCGGCTTCGGTCAGGTACCATGAGAAAGTGTGTACAGTCTCAGCGACGCCGTTGTATGTGGTTTGGCATGTCTCGGTTCCGACGCCAGGGCAGTTTGAGCGGCCGTTGTCGGTGGGCTTCAGTGAGCCGCCATCATTGTGGCCGAACTCAATGACCACGATGTCGCCGGACTTGACGGTGTCGATGATCTCCTTGAAGCGGCCTTCGCGGGTGTAGGAGCGTGCGCTGCGGCCTCCGATGGCTTTGTTGACGGAGGTTATGGAGAGTGAGTAGGGTGCGTAGAGTCCCCAGCCTAGATTGAATATGTGAGAAAAATACGTGGTAAGATTGATGAGCTTAAGGAAGACCTACCGACGGGGGATTTCCCATTGCCAGGCGCCATGGTCGAATCACCAGCAAGATAGAGCGTCGGCGCACGCTTCGAGAGCTCGCCACTTGGGGCAGCGAAAGCCGTACCGGCAAGCGCCAATAGCGAAGCAACCTGTGTGTACAACATTTTGACCTTGATATTCCGGCTCTTGTTTCCGAGTGGCAGAAGTAAAAATCCTTAGGACAAGCAATAACACTCAGGATCGTGAACCAAACAAAACGCGCCAACCCCGTCCTTATAAACCCTAAGCACTCTTGTCCCTACCCTCTGGACGAATGGAAATCTCGGTCCATATTCTGAACTCAGTAATACAACGTGGCGTGCAAGCTCCGTTCGCTAGAGTCAGGAAATTGAAAAGGGCAATATGATCTGCATAACACTAATTAAGGTGCATGACCTAACCCCAGAGATGGGACTACTCTTTGCGGGGCTAAGTGCCGCTAGGTCGCCCTCGTGTTACGACGCCGGTACTTTGCCTGGAGCCGAAGGGTTGGCTTCGTGGGAATGAAATACTCCGGCGGGCCTTCTGAAACGTGCGGCGTATTTGGGGCCGAAGTCATGATCATGTGGAAGCAATAAGTTGCCCACAACGGCCATTGGTATAAATGGGGATTCGGACGGACGGATGGCCTTCTATGGAAGTTGTAATGGCAACGTTGGCAAGTGATGTTTGTCATGGTCGGGTACGAGCAGGTTGGCGATGGGTTCGCCAATGTGGCTGCCAACGTGTGGTGCGGGGCAATAACGGCCGAACGACAATTACCCAGCATCAAACTTGAAACAACGCGAATATTGGTTGTTCTATTAGACCGCAGGTCTAGGTGCATTTCTCGCGACAGGTCCGAGCTGCTACTTTATCGGAAATAGGACCGCATGTCGTGACTTGGCTATAGCAGAGCGTGATTAAGACGCCATCTGGCCACGCATTGTCAACCTAAAGACGGCCTTTCATTACGGTCCTATTACTCGATGCTATGAAAACAAAGCTATGCTCGACATTGTGAATCATCTAGAAGTAATTTCCACACGTATGCGCATTATAATCGTTTCGTTTTGACACTGACAAATTTCTCCCTTACGAGTCCGCGTCTTCATCGTCTTTCCCATTCTCCTCGCGCTGCACTTCTTGTCTCGCTCTTTCCTCCTCTTTCATTCTCTCCTTGACTTTCCTCGGCTTCTTCGCGCTCACCGGTCCATCTGCACTTCGATCTTTCCACTTTCGCAATGTCAGTTCCAAGTCCATCGCATCATCTGGGCAATATGACGCGACGTCAGGGACTCACCATTCCACCATATCTATAAAAGGGGTACTCTTCTCTCAAGCCCTTGGCATCTTCGACACCGCCCGAGACCTTCTTCCAGCATGCACCTGGGCACACGAAATGCCACTTCTGTGTTTCGTCGATTTGACACCGAACGAGAATGGGTCGTGGCGTGGAGCAGAGAGTGCATGCTTTGGGCATAATGAGTGCGAGAGCTTCGGCTTGTGTATTTGGGATACGTGCAACTCAGATTGGTGATTGAGGTAAGTCACATGTTTGACCGTGACGGGCTGACAACTCGATGCTATGAAATGAGGAATGTAGTGAGTTTGGCATTGAATGGGAGTGATGATGTCATTGCGCCATGGTAGTTCGGTCGCGACTTCTCTACCACTGTACGGACAGCAGCAACAGAACACCAGTACCTTTTTAAAAAACTTCGAACCAAACCCTTTCGAGCATCCCAACCACAACCGCTTTGTGCATCGTTACACCATCCGCGATGTCCTCGGCGCATCTACCATTCCACTACATCTTCAACACTCTCCCCTTCCAAGACCTAGCCATCACATTTCACATTACTTATTTTACTTCCCACCCACACGCTCCCCTTTCTTTTCCCACACCACTTCCTTCTCCGCAATCTTTTCCCCCGTCGTCAATTCATACACCAAATCCACACATCCCCTCACAACCTCGACTCTAACATAAACATCCTTCACGCGTTTCTCTTCTTTCACATCTTCACAAGTATTCACATTCGGATTTCTTCGCAACATATATTCATCATTATCATCATCGCCCTGGACGTCGCTGTCGCCATGGGTGTCGGAAGGTGTAAGCCCTTCTTCTCGCGCCATGCATCGCGCACCAACCATTCCCGCACCCCTTGAATCCCACACGCCTTCGCGCCGGCGGTGTGAGAGCAGGAGCGCGATTGCGCGCCGGCGGGTGGTGGGGTCGCGACATCGGCAAGCAACGATGAAAAGGGGCACGATGGGGGAGAGTTCGAAGGAGGGCGAGAAGCGAGGTTGATGTTGTTGCTGCGGTGCAGCAGGTTGCGTACTTGGTAATGAAGGTGTTATGTGCGAGAAGACGGATGTTGACGTATACGGCGCTCGTAAATGCGTAGATGGTGTCGATTTAGGTGCAATACGTTGTGTCCGCGATGGCAAGACTATTGAAGATGACGATGCTGAATCTCGAGCAGACAGAGCCGTATGTGTCCACGGCACATCCGTGTTCAAAACCGGCATCCTCTCAGCAAGATCGACAATCTCCTTGAATCTATCCAGGAACGGATCCCAAGCCATTTCCGTCGTCATGCCCGCGCCAGATCCCATAACGATCCTAATCGTAAGCGCGCTCATTTTCAACAAAGCATTTCCGGCACGTATCTTAGCATCATTCTGCTCAGCCACGAGTAGATATCCCGCGAATCTCGATTCCCACTGTTCGAAGGAAGAGGTCAGGGCGCTATGCGTCGCAAGCCATGTCGGATGCGAAGCAGCGCCAGGATGACGATCGATCACGCCCGCGAGCCAGAACATGCAGCGCATAAGGCGAACAAGATCATCGCGCGCAGACTCATTGTTCGTGTAACTATCCGGAATCCGTGGGCAGACTGGCGCGGCGTCGAGATCGTAAATGTACACCGCTGCATTGTCGGAGAAAGTCATTGCCTGGACATCGAATCTGTACAGGACATTCGCTACAGCGCTTCCCTTCACTTTTTCCCCGTTTTGCTGGAGAATTCGCAAACCGTTGCGCAAATGCATACTCGCGGTGTGATAATTGCCGACTAAGTTCTCATAGCATGTGAAGATTATACACGCAATAAGGACCATTTCAAGCCCGATTTTGCCCTCCTGATGAGCAGTAAGAAGTCGCTTGGAATGCTGAACGGCGTGCATATATTGCACAAAAGCAAAATCATTGCTATTTGTCGTGAAGACTGGGGATGATGTCTCATAGCGCTCATGCATAGTACTAAGCGCCAGTATGCCGTGTTTAATGGCCGGCTCGCTATGACTTAATTGAAGGACTGTCCGACTCCAGAGCTCAGAGTCGAAGAACTCAGTCCACATTGGCAGAGTGCGTGTTTGGAAGTACGCGAATGATCGATTTTCTTGCGGATTCGGACTCAGACTGCGGGAAGGACTGCGTTGGATTGTCAAGGCGGTTGTGGTTTGCGGCACAACCAGAAAGGACGAGTTGCGGTATGAAGCTGCGGTGGCATGATCGCTCTTCTTTACCCTGAACAGATGTGTGTATCTGAATTACCATTAGGACTAACAAATCACAATGGATTGGTGTCACTGCAAGACTTACCCGTCGCATTTTCGTCCCGTTCTCGTGCAACGCAAGCATGCCGGCTTCGTTTCATCGCACTTGACTTTTCGAATGCTTGGCGTAGTCAGCTATGGAACCACACACGGTTATTCGATCACTTGGACTAACCGACAAGTCTCACATCCCGTTTTCACTCTCAGCTTAAACTGCTTTTCTAGATTCCGAAGCTTGGTGTCGTCCATTGAGCGCTCGAGCTACATGTACAGAGTTGGTGCGCGCAGCTGGCCTCCTAGTGGAAACACATCGCCTTGACGTTAGCCACGCATTGCGTACGCTCGATTACATTTGCAGCCTGGGGCTGAGCACTGGAGATGAGCAAGGATCGTACTATGAGCTAGTGCTGACAGCGTTGCGGCAGGCGCTAGCACGTCAAGTCAGCCTTGTCATATCAAGTGTCGTAACCGCACAGATATCGCACAAAAAGCAGATTGGAAACGAAGTAGACGGTGATCATATATCTATGTACGCCATGAAAGGCCTGAGTATAATGTCCAGTGGCTGTTCATTCGCGCCGACGCCAATATCAGAAAAGGAGGTCATGCAAGAGGCGCACTGCCGCGCATGCAAATGTGTAAACAAAGAGCTTCATGTCAACAGACAAGCCAAGCACTTAGTTGAGGGAAACGCCGCCGCGAGAGCCCGATAGGGGTCTTTATGCAATCGTCATGCAGAGTATGTGGAAAAGTAGTAGAGGGAAATAAGGTATCGTGCCTGCCGACAAAGACGCAAAGAAATCGTCGACCACGGAGGCAACGCGCAGGGGTGCTTCGACTGGCTGATCAATGACATTTCAACCAGGTCGTCTGAAAGCCTCAACATTCAAGCTCGGAGTCTCCACCTGTCGATTAATGGGAACGCCTTCGTTCTTCCTTCGATCAAAGAAATTTTGGCACTCATGGCTGACGAACGTCCACTCCGCAAGTGCACGGCCGGCGTAACGGCTCGACGTCGCCGCTGTGCCTGTTGGCTGTACAGCTGTGACTGCATCGATGTTGATGCCCTTCTGCTGGAGCAGGATTTGAGCAGGGAGTGGAAGTCGAGGTGGTTGTAGTCGCATGTTTTGGTATGTACCAAAGCGCTTGTCGACCCATTCGAGAGAGAAGCGAAAGCTGTAGGAGCGGTGAGTCGTTGGCGCGGGAGCTGGCGTTTCGGCGACTGTCGCTTTTTCTACTGGCTCGGGAGATGTCTTCGCCACAGACACCTTGGTTGTGTTCTCCTTATCCTTTGCGGTTGGTGCGGGAGATTTCGATTTCGCAGACTGCTTCGAACTGCCCCCAAACACACTCTTGAGTATGTTCCATTTGCCTTTGCCGGTGTCTTCGTCTGGAAAATCTTGAGAGTCTGTTGACATGGCCGAGGCTGGGCGAGTCTCCGGCTCAGGTGGGATGGGATTGGTGGGCGAGGGTTTGCGTTGGTGGGTGTTTTGGACGACTCCGTCAAACGAGAGGAAGGGGCCGTTGTTGGCTACTACTGGATTATCATTACGTATGATGAGGAAACGTCGGCCCGGTGCCGGATTACAGGCTGTCGTTGACGGGAGGACGCTGTTGTTGTTCTCGGCATGTTCGTGAAGCCAGAGATAGTGAGACCAGACAGATCGCAGGCGATCACTTAGCGCTTGTTTGATTTTGCTGCTTACTGTTAGCGGTATGAAGTTATCGATGGATACTTGAGCGTACATTTCAACATCAGTGTCCTCTCCATCGAACCGTGCTACACGCCAACACAACAACCGCATGAAGTAGGACCGCACCATCGGACACCAATGATTGAATCTGCTCTCGAAGAACGCTGGCTCCAGGATGAAATCCAGACACAAGCTGGCTTTCCGCTGTTCATCGAGAACCAAGGTTGACCAAACACAGTACAGAAACGAGTACAACTTGATCTCAGTTGCGGTGTTGTGACTTTCTGTCATCATCCTGCAGACGGAAAGCCAGAAAGGCCAATTTAGGACAGAGTGGTGTTCACTGTCGGTTTGCTCGTATCGCACTAAAATGGCGAAGGCCTCTTCGAGAAAGTCACACAAGGTATAGCAAGCATTACTCTCGTATATGGAGATCTTGCGCGCTTGCGCTTGCAATAAGCGAGCAATACTTTCAGCAAACATTCGTCTAGCGGTGTGGAGATGTGTGTTGCGTTCAGAGAGAAAATCGCGTATGAGCATTATGAGGCGGTTCTCTTGCATCTGGCGAGTAGCGTTCGCAGGTGGTAGTGCAAGAGCTGAAGCTGAAGCATCAGGTTCGAGTACATCATCAAATGTAATCGGTGCTGCTGCAGACGAGGGCTCTTCGGGCTGCTGAGGCGCTGCGTGTCTGTTGATTGTAGCGTCGAGATTTACTAAAACCTGAGCATGCACCAGTATCAGCCCGGGGACGCAGACGCGCTCCGCGTTGCTGGGTTCGATAGGCAAGAATTCGGTCACCAGAATGTGATAGTGCTTCACAAAGACGTAGAAGAGATCGCTCTCAGAGCCTGCCCAGCGCTTCAACCAAAGGCCGTACCAGTCAAGGTTTGCGGTTCCCAGAGGTGGTGAGGCTGGCTTGCGAAGTGTACGCACAAGCTTCGCGAGGGACTCAAACTTCAGTGAGTGCAGCATTGGCGGAAAGGAGGCCACGACGCGCTCGGAGATGGTGCCCAGTTTGTCAAGCTTCGAAACCCCAGATTCCGCAAGAACACGCTTCATCATATCCATGGAAGGGCTCCACAGCCTGACAAGCACATCGGCAAGCCCAGGGCAAAAACAAAATGCGTATGCACATGTCTTGCCGCAGAAAGTGACCAGACTGGCTGCAGCATTCCGCAGAGACATCTTCTCGACAACGAAGGACATCTGGGATAGCAGGTTCTGTGTGAAGATGTTTCGCACGTTGTGGTACACAGACTCGGCCAGAAAATCGGACGAGTTTGAAGCGTTCGAGGCAATGGTTGTCGTGGAAGATGTTTCGACACGATCGGCAAGCGCACAAAAGGGCGAGGGTGAGAGTCTCCATTCGGGCCGTTCCATGAGCCCAGCGATAGCATCAAGTATGGCCGGGCGGTCGGTGCCGGATATCGACTGATTGTTTCGACCTGCAACGAGCTCCAAAAGTCCCGTCCACCACCCGTTGAGAATGTTGGCACGTCTATCCAGGTCTTCTGGTCGGAGCCTGTGGTTGGAGGGATGCGAAGCATATTTCCGGAGGAATGGGAGGAGCGACGAGCGGAGGACGTTGGCTTTCAGTGCCATGGACTTCGACTGGAACCTGTATCATGTCAAAATTGTTCAGTTGGAGTACGACTTGTTACGTACTTGCGAAGATCTGCATCGAGCGTCCGGAACTCTGTCCAGAGCTCATCCTTCTTGCGGGGCTCCGTCTTTACGCCTTTGAAGTTCTCGTGGGAGGTGTTGCGCGGAAGTGGTGGCACGTTCGTCGGGCTGATCGGGGACTGCAGCTGCGGGTTCAGCGGCAGCTGATCTGTGGAGAACGACTTGGGGACAGCAGGAACGGGCGGAACAGGAGTTTTTGTGTTGAGAAATCCGCTCAGGCGTTTGTTCTTTTTGCTGAGGGGCACTGGCTGGGGCAGCTCCGGGGTAGTGTCCCTTGCCTCGGACTCGTCAGGAATGCTGACCGTGTTCGTCGGCGTCTTTCGCTTGTTCACTTCCATGCTCTTCTTCGCGCCATCCTCCTTCTCCGCAAGCTTCGCGCGCGTCGGCGAAGACGACGATCGCTGTTGTTGCTGCTGCTCCTGCGCAACAATGTATGACTTCCTCCGCAGCTTTGTGAGCGAGCGTGCCGGGGAGCTGCTCGGCGAGTCTTTCTGCTTGATCGTCTCCTTGCGACCGCGCTCAGCCTTGCGATCAGGCTTGGGCTCGGTCGATGGCTCTCTGCTCTTGCTGGAGAAGGGGAAGTATCTCGACGACCGGCGCGAGTTGTTGGCGGGCCGTAGCTGCGGCATTTGCACTGCGTCTAGCTCTGGCGACTCTTCCGAAGAGGGGCTCGACCCGCCCGAGCTGTCGGATGTCCTGCCCACATGCTGGCTGTTCTGCAAGTCCTCCTCGGTGATGGTGCCCTTCAATTCCACAACTGGGGGCTGGTCCAGGTCCTTCAAGCTGGGAATATACGTGTACGAGGCCGCCTTCTGCAGCTGCGCAGCATCTTTGCCTCGCGAGGGCGGTGGGCCAACTTCGGAAATGGCGCGACTGCGGCCTCGAAAAGCGTTGGAGAAGACATTATGCCCGCGCTCAGCAGGGGCAACGGCGACGGGCATGGCGAGGGTTGACACCTGAGGCGGTCGGTCTGCGGTGAATTGGCCACGACCAATCTCTCGACGTGCTGGAGCAGCGCCTCACGGGTTCATGGCGGTAAAGGGACGGGGGAGCGGAGTCGTCAGGCGGGCTGTAGCGTGCAGGCTGTGCAGAGTCGTCTTCGAGATGTTTGCTCCCGGTGCTAAGACGTCACACTGTGGCTGAGGGCCGGAACGAGCGGATTGGTTGGTTGACGACCTGTGGACGGTGAAAGCGAAGGTGGGCAAAGTGCAAAGGGTGCTGTAGCGACGGGAGGAGGTGGAGAGTCTCAGTTCACGTTCAGGCTGACAGGTACTGGGGGCAGAGCATGGCATATTACTTGGACGCCTGCAGGACTTGTGGATGATGAAGGCTAGCAGGGATCAGCAAGTGCCATCCAGTGCACCTCCGATGGCACGCTCCGCCGCCAGCTGAAGACGCCCCACGCCCATCTATGGCTGACCACGAACGCTATACACAGTATGGCGTCTGGAGAACACCCTAATCGTTCTGGAACCCGTGAAGCCGATTTCTTAAACTTTTTGGGCGTGCCCCTTCACACACGGCTTACGGAGCACAAAGTTATCGCTGGACGCTATTTCCCTTCGGGTGTGGACAGGCGGCTGCAGATCGCTAGCCGGAGTGATTTTCCATGTTTAAAGATAGATTAAAAACGGGCATCCTGAGAGGCTCGCGAATCGCCTGCACTTCGTCTTGCCTGCCGATTCCATACTCTTCGTGCCACCCGCCTGCCAGCGTGCGCCCGTCATGTGCTGTTTCACTGAGAGCGTGTGCTCCAGTGTGTCAGGGTTATGCAGATCAGCCTGACGCCATTCGGGATGCTGCAGCACAATCTGTGGCTCGTGCAAATGCCTCAGCGGACAGACCTGGTCGTTCTCGCGTCGCGAACACTGCAATTTCCTGCTGCTACCTGGTCCATATTTGGACTCCTAACCGTGTCATTTGAGCGAGATGACGTCTGCTATCGCGGATGCGCTTACCGCCTGAATGCCGATTCCGAGCGGCCATTTGCCATGGCAAGGAGCAAATTTGTAGCCAAGTGGACTCTCAACGACAACGTCAAGACGCGCTAGGTATCCGGCCTGCAGCAGCAGCCGAGCTCCGCTCTCAGCCTCGTCTACAGCCTCCTGCAAGGCCCAATGAGGCGCGTCTTGCTGCATGGTCGGCTCGTGCGATTGGTTTCAGAGCTACGCGGACAGTGTCTTCGTCCGACTTTTGCGCTGCGGCCTTAGACATTGCAGAGTTGCAGAACGTGGTGGCGGTGACCCCAGCTGAGTCAAGCTGATCACGCCAAATATTGGCGGCAAAGCTCATTCCGGAGTATCCAGTGGTGAATTGCTGATCACAATGCAGCAGTCTTGCCGTGCATTGCATACCGATCAGTGCATTCTTTTCGGTACACTTTATGTATCTCTGCGGCGAAGAAGGACCGCTATTAGCAATACTAAGCGCACTTTCTGCGTCTGCCAACAATCAAGCACCTTCGCTGTCTGTCTTGGACTCCACATGAAGTTAGAAGTGTTGTATTCAGAACATGCCATGTGCACATGAAATGTAGGCGCCATTAGGGGCGTACAAGACTCGAACGTCCAAATGCGAGTCCAGCCGTCAACAGTTTGGGTACATCATTTGCCTTGTTGATATACAATATCTCGGAGGCAAGTTTAGCGGGAGCTCGAGCTTCGTAGGTCAAGTAAGATCACGTGATATGATAAATACATCCGCCGGTGGGCTCAGCTGTCTATTGCCATTCAATATTGACACAATCGCTAGTATTTTGATATAATGTCTCTTCCAGCGCGCTTAGCCTAGTGAGCGGCAGGTGTGCCCTCATCCTCCTCCTCGAACCAGTCCTCCTCCGGAGCTACAACACCATCTTCTCCAGTTGCGCCCTCTACATCGACTGCCTGAGTCTCGTATGACTTGAGCTCGCTCGCAATGTCGGACTCCTCGGGAGATGTGGGGGTCGGTGGAACGGTGAAGGTCTGGACGTGACCCTCGGCGTCGTTGGCCTTGACTTGCGGGACCTTGTAGGCCTTGAGCTCGCGGAGGTAGAGGTCCTGCACCAGGTCGGCTGAGGAACCAATTGGGTCAGTACTGTCGGATTGCGCGCCATTGGGATGAATCACCTGAGCGAACGGCCGTGGGAGTGATGAAGGTGCGGCGGGCCGCAAAGACAGGTTGTTGCCGGGCAACGCGTGCGAGCGCCTGGCGCTGTGGTGGGTCAGCGAGTAGCTCCAGAGGTGCAATGGGGCAGCCGTACCGAGGCCCTGATGGATTGCGCGATCATTGTGTTGGTGGTGACGGGGTGGGGAGCTGTCAATGGAAGCTTCGGGGTGATGCTGGTGATTTTCCAGAGAGCCGACGATGAGCCGCGTCCCAACGCGGTAAGGTGTGATCAGGGCTGGGCACAGTCACGTGCCGTTCTCTGATTGGTGCCCCGGAACACTGTCAGCCTGGAGTCCTTTATCGCCATTGTCGTCACAAAGGGCCTTGTCTCACACAACGTCTCTCCTCCACCACACTCTCGCTTCCTGCGCACATATACGGCGCAGACATTCCAGGTGCTGGACGTCCACTCATTTTAGCATACACACAGATATCGTACAAATCAACCCCATTCAAACCGTGACCTCATATAGCAAGCCGCCATGTCATACGCGCCAGATGGCCGCCTACTCTCGCCCGGCGAGGTGTATGAAGCACCCAGCCTCACCAGAGAGGAGGAGGAGTGGCGCGAAGACCTCAACGTTACCATGATGTGCCCCGACTGCCGCGAAATGCCTCCTAACCTCGTCGAAGAGTTCAGCAGCGGTGACACTGTCTGCGCCTCCTGTGGCCGCGTTCTGGGCGAGAGGGCTATCGACACCCGGTCAGAGTGGCGTACCTTCTCCAACGACGACCAGGGCAACGACGATCCCTCGCGTATCGGTGACGCCGCCAATCCTCTGCTCCACGGCTCGCAACTGGCGACCGAGATCGGCTTTGGCGACGGCGGCCTGCGAGTGCGAGAGCTATCGCGCGCCCACAACAAGTCCAACCATGACAAGGCCAACAAGTCGCTGCAGTCTGCATACACCCAGATTGCGACGCTGTGCGATTCCCAGAACATCAGCAAGCCCACGGCGGAGACAGCTAAGCTGCTCTTTCGTGTGACGGATGACGCGAAACTGTTCAAGGGCAAGTCTCAGGACGCCATCATCGCAGGGTGCATCTTCATCGCGTGCCGTAACCATGGCCAGCAGCGTAGTTTCCGTGAGATCTTCAAGATGACAAACGTGTCCAAGAAGGAGGTGGGTCGTACTTTCAAAGCCCTCGAGAGTTTCCTGCAGAAAAATCAGAAGCTTACCGGCGGTGCCAAAACGGCCGCCAACGGTGCAGTCCTCGATACGAGCAACTTCCAGACCGGCGGCAGCACGAGCGCCGAGAACCTCATGCCTCGCGCGTGTACCAAGCTGGGTCTCGAGACATACATCCAGCTTGTCGCCGAAGAATGTGCGCGCGTCGTCACCGATCAGGGCGTCGCTGCAGGCCGTTCACCGCTGTCCATCGCTGGTGCCTGCCTCTACCTCGTATCCCACCTTATGGGCCATCCCAAGACCCCGAAAGAGATCGGCCAAGCGGTCGAAGTCAGCGACGGAACGATCCGAACGGCCTACAAGCTTATGCACGCACAGGCAGATAAGATCATACAACAGGACTGGATTCGTCGAGGCGGTGATCGCTCAAAGTTGCCTGCGGCATAGTGCGCTCGCAGCGGACTTCGCTGTATACACGAGGACGGAACATCATGTCACGGTTCTGGGAGCAAGCAACAGGCACTGCTTCGTCCTTCCATCATTGAGATTTCTTGATTTGGCAAGCATGGGCGGAGTTTGTGGATCATTTGCATCGTTCAGATTGAAACTGCACTGGTACAAAATTGAGGATAGGCTGCTTAACGTCTCATATACCCTTTCTAGATAGGCGTAAGAATCAAATGTCACGGCGTTTGGGGATTTTTTTGCCCTGTCTTGTTGTGATGATGGCGTGATTAGGACTTGAGGCAATGTGTCTTAGTTGTCCCAGACAGTCAGTTCCTCTCACTGCTGATGGTGCTTCGGATGAGATCGATTACCGCTGGACCCGGTGTTTGGACCTCGACCTTCCCAGGAACCACTGTTCAAAGTATGGGTCGCAACGTTACTTTAACCACCAGCTGGCCTCGACACGTCATTTAAACGGTAGCGCTTAGGGTCTCGCCAAAATTGTTCCATCATCGAAACTGGAGGTGCCTTCATTTTGAGGTGACTCAATCTCGTCCCCAAATAATGATCACACTTGTGCAAGAGCGCATATCAGTCATTCAACACTGCGATTCGTGAAGTGATTCGGGGAATCTACCAGTACTCCCAACAACCGCCAAGCACCTCGTGTTCGGTACTGAACCTTACCACAGGACGGACCGCCCCGCATCCCGGTGCAATACCCGGCGTTGACTACTGCAGGGGAAACCATAATTCTAGCACAAAAAGTGTGGTTGTGTAAACAAATGCTAACCCACGAATAGCTTGATGTAAACAACGGACCTCAACTTAGGGATGGGTGGTACTGCGGATCCCCAGGCGGAGAGTTGCTTCGCTCGGTACAGGTTCATCATTGTTAGTATATCAATGTAACATCCGATATGGTGACATAATTGATGATGCAGATTGATAGGTTGCAGTATGTTGAGCGGCCATCGATTACCACGATGTCTGATCGGACCAACAACAAGACCCAAGGCAAGGGTAAGCAAGATGGTCTGACATGCCGACACCCACGAGAGGATAGTCGAACCCTGCTCGTCAAACTTGTCAAATTGACACTGTGTTTGGATGAGATTATGAACTATTCATCGAAGAACATGTCCAATTTCTTTCGTGACTTCTCATGTCCTGGCATGCCTTTGAGAATGCTACGACGAGCATGATCTGGGGCACTATTGCTACCTTAAGACCAAATGGAACTAGAATGATCCAATGGAACGTAATTTTTCAGGAGCTAGATTCTTGTCTCCTCCGTACATTTCGCTTTCTAGCGAAGGATCGACATCGGGATTGCCAGAGAGGTCATGACGACTTGCGTCCACTACTACACTGCAATGTTGCTAGATGCGGCATCGGCCTGTTGCTATGGAGCTAAGAAGGAGCTACCGAGTGGCATCTGTCGAATTCAAAAGGATATAAAGGCCCCGTCCTCCTTCCCTACATTCCTTCTCCATTTGATCGCACTTTTTGTTGTTTGTCCTTCCCTCCTCACCCAATCTTTCCTTCAGGGTATCTTCACCCTTCCTTTCCTTTGGATAGTGGTTACAGTACGCTCCATCGCCAACAAAAGAGCCTACAGTTGGTCAACAACCCTATCCTCACCACTCTCTTCGAAACTGGAACGTCTCACATCCTTCACTTCGCCGGACAAGGTCGAATACGCTTTTTGACATCTCAAGAGCCTATATCATTTCGACAGCTTGTCTGCAGACGTGTCCACCACGGAAGTGCCACTGCCACTTCACTCCACCACGACTCCAAGGTCAATACGCTCTCCCTCTTGAGACCAGAGCCTATCTGCCTTCAAAAACCACTCTCACACTCTCCCTTCCAAACCTGGAGAGCACTTTGCCTCCAGTCACTCCCCTAATACTATCCGTTTTCTCACTCTCTGATATTCAATCATGCTTTCTTTCGCCTTCGCGGCCTCCGCTTTTGTTCTTTTGGGAATCTCCCAGCCATCGACGGCCGAGAACACCGTTACATTCAATAACAAATGTCCTTATGACGTCTTCTACTGGACTGTCCCACCGGGAGGCCAAGCTGCGTGAGCGCCCCGAGACTTTTTCCATCCCGAGATCTCACTCGTTTACTAACGACCGTTCACCAGTCCCGGCATCATAGACTCCGAGTGGACGAAGGTGCCAGCTCTGGGCAGCCACATCTACCCGATGCCTAACGGTGTAGCTCTCGGTGGTGGATCTGCCATAAAAGTCCGTGACCTCCCCAGGTATCAGGTGAAGCCCGCTGGAATCATACAGTTCGAGCACAACGTCCAGACGGAGAAGCTCTGGTACGACATGAGCGTCATCGACTGCAATGCAGCTGTTGGTCCCGAGGATCCCTCGTTCTGCCCTCTGATTGGGGGTGGAGTCAAGATGGTCGTCCACAACCAAGGCGAGGGCGAAGATTGCCAGACTGCCACCTGCAATCCGGATGGGACGTGCGAGCGGGTCTACTTCAACCACGGCCACTGGCTAAATGAGCCATCGTTGTCTTGTCGTTCGGGAGCGGATATCACTATCGAGTTTTGCAGGGACAGGGTGGGACCGAGATCCAAGGGAATTCCAGATATCGATGGAGTTCCCCCTCCAATCGGTCCTTTGACTCCGATCGTGTCTTCTCCTGGTCCTCCGCATCCAGATGCTTCTCCCATTCATCCTTCTCCTGTGGTTCCGTCTCCTAAGCCAACGCCATCGGGACCGCTCATCCTCTCCCCAGATGGTACATGCGGCGGTACAACCGGCTTCAAATGTGAAGGTAGTATCTACGGTAACTGCTGTTCGAAATGGGGGTATGTAGCTTCGGTATCACTCCACATTCAACCCAGGCTAAACTCAAATTAGATTTTGCGGCAACTCCCCTGAGCACTGCGACGCAGGCTGTCAATCCGGCTTTGGTTTCTGCTCATCCTCCAAGTCCTTGTCTCATGTATCCGGGCCTTCGGGCTTCAAGACGAGCATCATGAAAGAGTATGGACCCAAGTCTTCGTCCTCGGTCTTCGCGACTAGCACCATCGTGACAAGGACTTCTAGTCATGAAGATCTCAAGTCAACTTCGTCGCCGATCCCAACGACTGCCACTAGGACTCAGGCTACCACCAGTGCGTATACTGCTCACAAGACAACTTTACCGACCGCGAGCACTCAGTCTACAGTAATCTCCTCGACTGCACTACCTTCTTCCTATGCTCCCGTCGAGAAGCCAGCTCCGGAGTCTCCAGAGCCAATCGGTGACTACTCGTCTCCGCCTTCTTACTCGCCCGCTCCTCCGCCAAAACCAGTAGTCAAAATCTCACCCAATGGTCTTTGTGGCGTCACCACCGGGTACGTAACTAACCTCTTCATTCTTCACTTACACAATATCCTTATCCAAGATGCTAATACTAAACCAGCTTCACATGCGGCAGCTCCAATTTCGGCAATTGCTGCTCCGAGTACAACTACTGCGGCAGCACGCCTGCGTATTGTGGCGGTGGATGTCAGTCTGAATTTGGAGACTGCGATGATGCTGATCATGAGGAGTTGGAGAAGCCAATTGCCGAGTACGAGCCCGAGTCTGAGGAAGTCGAAAGCGTCGAAGAAATGCCGCATCTAGAGCAGCCTGAGCACCAGGACGAGAAGCATGAGGATATTGAGCCTGGTTACGATGCTCAACCTAGTCACGATGCTGAGCCTGGTTATGATGCTGAGCCCAGCTACGATGCTGAGCCTGGTTACAATGCTCCGCTTAGTTACGATGCTCCGCCTGGTTACAATGCTCCGCTTAGTTACGATGCTCCGCCTGGTTACGATGCTGAGCCTAGCTACGATACTGGGCCTGGCTACGATGCTCCGCCGCCGGTGAAGAGACGCGAGTCCCGTGCCGAAAGACTCGCTGCACTCATACAGCAGGCAGCGCACTCTGAGTCGGACTTTCTTTCTGGCCTCGACTCCGAGACTGAGGTTCTAGAGTTTGTTTCAGAGTCTTAGCCGAGGATTCTTGCTGGTAGGGCTGTTGGATAATGGCTCTTTCTGGCTAGTTTATGGCTTCTGGGTTTGCCTCTTAGGCGGTAATTAAGGGTTACTTTGCACCAGTGCATTTTGTAGGTGGAGCTATAGGGTAACGGCGTTGTACGGCGGGATGAATTAATTACTCTCATTAATTTACTAAACATTGATTGATGTTGTGCGTCATGCTGTGTGTGAATATTCAACATGTTATGCCTAATGCTGTTAGCAGGTGACAAAAGTAGTAAGTTTGCATAACTTCAGGAAGGTAGCTCGATGACTTGCTCGCCACCAAAGACATTCGAGTGTATCGATGTGATTCTCATGCTTCTTTACTCATTGCTTGCTGATGATGTGCGCAACAACCCTTTTGGTATTTTCTGAGGATGCTTGTTTTGGTACGACGTCAGCCGAGCTACTATGATCATCAGTGGTTGCCCGTGATCAAGTGTTTATGAGATACTTTGAAGCCGTGTGCCCATCCGTTCAAAGGTACATGCTTGTTCGTGTTTTGTGGAATGAAAACTCCAAAGATTTCTGTTTGCCTCGTGCTCGCACATCATGGTAGCAAGCAGTCCTCGCACGCATATAACTAGACACAACAACTCATCTCTTCCGAGATACAGGAGCCTTACTTTCCTCGCAGTATGTGAGCACTTGGACCATGCTCAAGAGTGTACCCATATCCCTCTGGTACTCCTTACTCTCTTTCCGTCAGATGCCTATAACAATCTCCATCTCCTAGCCTTTTCCACCAAGAGAACACTTTAGTATTATTTTATTCCTCTCTTGTCCCCGATTTGGCCACCGAGCAAACGTATTCTCCTCGATCACCACGCTTTTCACGCTTTTCTACCAAAAGTTTAGGGTGAGAGCAGGATGGAAAATGAAAAAAGGCTCGCTTCGTGCCGTGCAAACGCACCGGTCGTGGTTATATACCAAGATCGAATCTGGATTCGTATGTTATACTTGATAAGCGGATCAACTCGAGGCCTTGACTACATGAGTACACAACAAAACGAACATTCACCAAGCAATTTGTACACCGAATAGGTCCTCGATAACCCAACCCCCAACTTATATACCGATTATACGAGTATATCAACCAAGCTCAAGATGGCAGCGATACAACCTCCACCACCTCCTCCTCCCGGCGGCAACGGTGGTCCAGGCAAAGGTCATAGCCACAATTCCCCACCGTCGAACAAGTAAGCATATACACCGCCGATATTCAACCAAAGGACATGTACTAACGACGCTCTCAGGTCCACCCCGCACCGCAAAGCCCGCCTGGTACGTGGTGACGGAAAGTCAGCTCAAACCGCATGGTGGACCGATTCTTTATGGGCCCATGTAAACCAGAAACAATTCATGGTCCACCGTCGCACCAACGCACTACCAAATCGCTGGGTGCGCACCACTGAAGGCGAGGCACGCTATGATGCCGAGATGGGCTTCACGGTCTGGGAGCTCGGCGCGGGTGCTGCGCGGCGCGTGAACCTTGTCGGCGGTAGTCGCTTCGAGCCGTTCCAGTGGCAGATTGGAGAGGTTCAGGATGAGGAGCGAGCAAGGGTGGCGAGACATGAGCTTCTGCCTGGCGAGGAGAATATCTTCGACGGTGAGTCGACTTTTGTTGGAAAGCTTGGGCCTGAAAGTAATCGGTGTAGATGTCGAAGAGGAATACATCGGACAAGATCCTTCGCCTTTCGACTCCCCTTTCGTCAACAAGGGTAAGTACAAGATTCTTCTCCTGAAATACATAATCTTCTCGACAGCTAACTCTTGACAGCATCATCACCGAGCTCTGGCGGCGCGCGAGGTCACCGAACCACGGGCTCTACTTCATCCACCGTTAATACCCAGACTCCGTCTCGTCGAGGGAACGACCAGACGTCGTCCCCACTGGATCCTGGTTCTAGCCCAGGTGGCCGTAGCTCTGGATCCCACCCGGGTCGTGGCGTGGGCTCGTCTCCTCGTCAAGGTACCAGCTCGCCCATGTCGCCTTCGGCTGGCAATGGTCGTAGGAGTGGCGGACCAAACTCTGCTACCCAGGGCGGATAAGAAGTGAGACTATACGTTGTGGTCTTTACGGAGTCTTGAACTTCCTTGGTCGATAGGCCTCGGCTGGCTCAGACTCCTTTCGTGTGTTTTACGAGCGAGCGAAGATACCCGTACACCCCAGAGATAGATGATTGAATCAAATCTCAAGCGAGTTGAAACTTTCGAGTGCTGCAATTGAACTGATAGGATCATCGCAGGCTAAGGGTGGGGAAATCATGAACTCACAAGCGCGACAAAAGTCTTAAAGTGTTCGCATGCGTAAAGGTCATAATATGGTGACTCGTAGAGCGTGGCCGGCCGAAAGTCCAATAGGTCGCTCCTAAGTGGCTCAGGGATGTATCTTCTCGGCGATACGATCTTTCTTCTCGTGTAGCCAGCACGGCACCACGTGATTCGTCACCCAAAACGACAGCAATCCCGTGTGGCAATCTCACTATCCGGGAGGAAATCCCAGATTGGCTTCATCGAGTTGGGCTCTAGGCAACGATCAATTCCGGGTTGCGGGCCTCCAATTCGACAAAACTGTGCTAGCGAAACCTTGAAAACAGCGTTGCCAACTGCGTCGATGCTCTCGACACTGATACCTGGCGTCGAATCACCCGTGACGAGCTCCCGAACTTTCCATTGTGTTCCCGCAACCTCGTCATGAACTCGGTGCACATAGATTCGCTCAAGTTCGGAAGTCGAGATACCTGATTGAGGTTCATGATTGTTTCCCTTGACGTGCGCGCATTCAAAGCAATAGAAGAAGGCGGGATCATCTTGCGCGGCACATTGCATGATAGCCTTTCCGTATGCTCGGGAGAGATGTTTGCAACTTCCTTCTTGTTGTATTGGCGACATGCGAAGACTGAACATGGCACAAGGACATCTCAAGCATAAGCCGAACGCTTTGAAGATCAACTTGATACCCGCTGCTTTGCAAAAACATGTTAGACCCAGTCTTTTGCTCAACGTCTTTGCGAGCGCAATGGCAGGAGCGTTGTAATCGACCGCGATATCTGCCACATCAGAAGAAATTGATAAGAGGGAGTATATCTTGTCCCTTGGGTCCAGACAGTCCTTACTGATGAAATCGGCCAGATTTTGCATCAGCTTGCGACCTTGCCTGCGCAGCGTCCGGTGGTGCTCCTGTCTGTATACCATCTGTTGCGCCCAATTGGACATGTTTAAATCACTGACGGCAATCATATCCAGAGCTGTCGCAAGAGTGGTGTCATGACATAGCGCCTCGTCGTCGGCCAGGTAACAGACGTGTTGTGCGAGAATAGTTTCTTGTGTTATCCATGCTCTTTGCCAATAGTCGTCCTGGCAGAGGTCTCTCAGTCCGTCAATGAACTCTTCATTGTAACTGAATTCCATATAGTCCTTTAACAGCATCTCTACACGTGGGAACCAATGACGCAATCTCTGATTCTTTCCCAACCAGGCTATAACGTGGTCCGCGTTCGAGTATATCATACCCATCTGCTGTACCTGATGACTTTTTTCTGTCAAGTTCTGCTGATCAATGCACAAAGCATCGATCCATAACGACTGAACAGCTTCCTCGAAATCTAGCTCGGTTCTAGCGATGCCGACGTTGTTCTCTCTAGCCTGGGGCTGGCTCGCAATCTCGAGGAATTTACCCAAGTTATGACGCACCCAAAAAGATTTTCCGTTAATCAGAACCATTCGCTTCCTCAACGGATCTTCGACACCCCACACGTATGACAAACAAGTATAGACAGCTGCAGTTGTGTCGTGTCGAATCCTGCATTGTATGATGCCGTTCGGGTCGTTCGGATCAGCGGGTAACACCTCAAGCAAGCGGATCGAGTTGTTCTGAAGATCGATAGGCGCGTGCGTGAAGGCTTGCTCTGGTATTCCAATAGAAGGCTGAGGAAGACTCTTTGGGTAAGTATGAGACGCGCTTGGTTTCCAGGCCTCGACCTCGGGCTGCGAGCTTCGTGCCGCACGAGATTTGCAAGAGACATGATACATCGCTCATTCAAGTAAAGCTTAAATTGAGAGTAAAACTGAAATGCGAGAAGAGATTAAGAGCAGACGACGCCCCAAACTCGCAGCATATGCTAACTTGTGGCTGGTGGCGGGGTGCATGCAGCTGCAGCCGTCACTGTTGTCTAGCGCATCTTGTCATCTATCACAATGTATAGCCATATCAGGAAATACATATGCGCAACTCGATCTCAATAAGCTTAGTAGTATTTGAGTATAACGTGGACAATATTTAGTAAAGGAAAGGCAAATAAGAAAGTGTTGTTTGCAATCAGTTTTGAGACACCCATAAAGTTCTTCAATAGAGATTCCACTACAAAATCTGAGATCGCAGTCGGACGCCATCGCATTGCTCACCACACGATAGACTTATGGTCTCAAACAATAGCTCTAAAGTAAGAATTCCCATTTAGCCGCCATCTTGTCGCGCTCAGCACATTGTGCCGGTGCATACCGGCCATTCATCCGACCCAGGTGGACAAAGCGCAGCAATGCGACATGAAACACAGCCTTACCAAGACCGTGGATATTCTGGAGCACAATACCGCGAGGAACTTCATAAGTTTCGCGCTTCGCGATTGAAAATATCCGCCAATGGTTTCGTTCTTTTCGTTCGCCTAATCGGACCACGCAAATATGGAAGTCGTCGAACATCGCGATGTTCGGACAGTGAAGACAGTAGATGAATACCATACTCCCTTTCATGCCTTCTTCTGCTAGGCTTGAACTGATCGGAGTGTTGCAGCGAGAACACCTTCCATTATGTATTCGGATCGGGGATACCGTGAGGCTAAATATTGGTCGGTCGTCCCATTCATCGACACCCACTGCTCGAAACAAGGACTCTACACTCTCTGCTTTACACGGGCAGAGGTGACCCAGACTGGTGCATGTTCTCTTGGCGAGATCGATTGGGGATATGTTGTAGTCGACTTTTACCTCGGAACTGTCGTGTGAAACGGATAGAAGAGAGTATATCTTGTCGCGTGGGTCGAAGCATTCCTTATCGCTGAATCGGGCGATGTTCTGAATCAGACTGTGGGTGCTTGCGTAGTTTCTCGGCCTGGGAAACATTTCGTCGATCTCTTTACGGGGGAGGTACATTGTTTGTAAACGAGCGCACGCCATTTCGTGCATAACACTGATGCTATCGGTACCTTCTCCGGGTTTGTGCAACGACCTATACTGCATCTGACGTTTCCACAACAGTATATCGGTGTTCGAGTGCGATGTAACATACAACGATTGTCCGAGAACGGTCTCGTGGTGCAGGCCTTGAACATCTGCCAAATAGCAGAGGTTTCTAGCGAGCGTGATTTCTTGAGTGACCCAAGCTCTTCGCCAATAGATATTGCTGCACAGTTCAGTCAACAGATCAGATTTTGTTCGCCATTTCAGGTAATGTTCTCCCTGAGCTCTATCAAGTTCTGCCAGTTTTGCGAACCCTTGCCGGAGGTCCTCATTCTTTCCCAACCACGAAACAACACATTGCGCGTTGGCGTAGATTTGACCCATTCGCTGCACTTGGTGGTTCTTCTCCCGCAGATTTGCCTGGTCAATGCACAAGGCGTCTACCCATAGTGACTGAAAGGATAAATCAAAGTTGACGTTGTCCGGGCTGACGCCGTAATTGCGTTGCCTATCCTCTGAGCGGCCCGCTACATCGAGAAAATCCCACAGGTTCCGTCGAACGGAAAATAACTTTCCATTCAATTCAATATCTCGGACGTCGCCTTCCGCTCCCCAAACGTAGGATAGGCATGTATACGCTGAATCAGTGGTAGCTTCTCGGAGTCGGCATCTGATAATCCCGTTCGCGGCTTTAGAATCGTGGGAGAGCACTTCGATGAGACGAATGGAATTACTCTTGGGGTTGATAGGGGTGTACGTGAATCTATCTGGGACAAGGCGGACACCGGAAGGTCCGGGATGCGTAATGCCTCTAGCGTGGTCTCGCAAGTCTTGCTCCTCAGCCATGAAGAGTCGAAACAGCCAGTCCATATTGTTTTTCAATCTCGATACATGCACACTACGTTTGGAAGATAATTGGAAAGTGGTGTAAGAGGTGCTACTGATCGTGATACCTGGTGGCCTGATGGACATGTGGCGTCCGGGTGCATGAAGTGCATCAGCCGTACGCCATGCGTTTCCTCAGCCGCACCTGGGCATTCATCACATTAGCAGACCATAGTGCGCGAAACATCTCAATGAGAAAATGCAGACTCATAGGCAGCTTCTGCTGCTATTGCCACTATTGGACGTACTTGACCAATAAACAGTAGCTGGAGGGAGAAGTGCCAAGAGGTAGCGAACAATGTTGGCCCCCGGAAGCTGGATTCAAGCCGACATGTACTAAGGTGACCATTAGAGTGCCCGACTGATCGAAAGAGATAATCAATTATGTACCACGATGGACCAGGGTTGACCCATGTGACGTGGACCTTGCCCATGCGCGAGGCTGGAAGTTTCGGTATACTTCCCTCGTCTTGAAGATCGTGCCTCGTGCGTTCACCTAGCGATAATGCAGCAATTGTCCTCAGTAGGATGATGACCACAAAGAGCACCACTCCGCGCCAAGGTCGAACGTATGCCAAGGGGAGGAATGGAGGAACAGAACATCTCGCCGTTATCACCCGATCTGGACGAGACGAAGAAACAAGGTCGGTTGACAAGTGCATGATGCGCGCAATTAGCGGTCAGGGAGAATCCCCCGAATGCGACTAAGGAATGACGGGTCATGTGGATGCCGTGAAATCTCCTCCCACGCTTGTTGTTCCCGCCCCGCGGGCTCTAGACTACTGAAGTTGTGAAACCGCGAAACGGAAGGCGGACACCTTCGTTAGTCTGAACTACACAATGCACTCGATCGACAGCACACTCATCATTCATTTCACTATGCGCCTCCACTATGCCCGTTTCTCCCCTGACGGAAGTTCACAAGAGGCCAATCGCTCTGAGTAGAATCCTCGTGGCGGTCGCGCGACGCCAAACACGTCTCTGACACCGAAACGAAATGGTAGGGGCTTCCCACTAGCAACGCCACACCCGCGCTTCACCACGTCCGCCCACGGACTAACGACAGCCGAAGATAAGCCAAATACACGATCCTTCGAGGACCTCTGCGTCTGCACGAAACCAGATGATCGACTCTCCTTGCAAGGGTTTGGGGAAGGCGCAGCAGGCACCGCACAGATGATTTATCTCATCGCGTATAGTATGCAGGAACGACTACATGAAGAATTTTCCGATTAGTGGAGTCTGGTGCAATCCTCCTGTACGACTCTGTGCCTGATTAAGCATGATATCAGCCTCGGAATAATTTATCAGTCTGGAACAAATATGCGGGGCACATATACCCCAGGACCAAATACCGACGTCGTGCAAAGCCATGAACTAACAGCATATGCCGCAGTCCAGGATCACGGATCACCACGCGCCACTGCACTCATCATGCATCCCAGGTACAGCGGGACGGGAGCTCGCTTAGCTTGTTTGGTCCTTAATTGGCCTCACACGCAATTGGAGGAACATCCACGTTACGGTCAGCCTTCTGAAACAGCGCCTCTCATCATCACAACCCCTGACGTTGCTGGTATTGTGTTAGTGGCATTTGCGATTCAGGTACCGGTCATGTTTCTCATGTACGTCGGTCCGATACGAGATCTGACCTGACACGATCGATTTCCTGGCCGCCCTTGTCAGTCGTTCAAGAGAGCGGGACCTGGGCTAGACCGCGCGCCTGTGGACTGCAGCGAGATTGAACGAATCCTGCGGTTGGGTAGGCCAAGACGTCGCCAAGCTCTCCGATGCCTGATGCAGCGAGAACGTTGGTTTCAAGCTCTGCCTTGGCGCTGCAGAGCGGTATGGCGCCGGGGTGGAACACTGTTTGCAGATTTGAACAGGCGGTGGCATCCTAGCATGTGTTGTTCATGGGACCTAGTCTATCAGATTTGGAGGCGGTCGGAGGCTAGTGGTGGATTTTGTGGTGGAAAGGGAGGAAACATGGGCCCTGACCGTATTGGCGGACCGTACACTGACAGCGGACAGCGGGAGTATAAGTATACTGGTCAGGTCGACGATATCAAAATCATCCTCATCACATTCATTCCACTTCAGTCTCTCGTTTGCTTCGACAGCATCCATTCATTACAATCTATCAGATCTTCCATTCTCTGACTATACTTTTCAACCAAGAACCCAATCAACCAACACACTTCCCAACCAAACCAACCCAACCAACCCAACAACCATCAAAATGAAGTTCACTCTCGCAGCCACCATCACCGCTCTCGTAGCCACCGTTGCCGCCTCCCCGGCCGCCATCCAGCCCGCTGGATTCAACCTCAACAAGCGCGCCACCTTCCCCATCCCCGCCTCCAAGGGCACCGTCAAGCTCTCCAAGCCCCAGACCGTCTCCGGCACCTTTGACGGTGGCCTGAAGACCTACGGCCGCGGCAAGTCCTGCACTGGCCAGGCCGAGGGCGGTGACGCCGACGCCGTCTTCATCATCGAGAACGGCGGTACCCTCAAGAACGCCATCATCGGCAAAGACCAGATCGAGGGTGTCCACTGCAAGGGCAGCTGCACCATCGAGAACGTCTGGTGGGTCGACGTCTGCGAGGACGCACTCTCCATCAAGGGCGACGGCAACGCGCTCGTCAAGGGCGGCGGCGCCCAGGCTGCTTCCGACAAGGTCGTCCAGCACAACGGCAAGGGCACCGTCACCATTGACGGCTTCACCGTCAGCGACTTCGGCAAGCTGTACCGCGCATGCGGCAACTGCAAGAACTCCGTCTCCCGCAGCGTCGTCATCAAGAACGTCAAGGCCTACAACGGAAAGGTCCTCGCTGGTATCAACCCCAACTTTGGCGGAACTGCTACCATCACTGGCACTTGCGCTACTAGCGTCAAGACCATCTGCGAGGAGTTCCAGGGCACCACGCCTGGCAACGAGCCCAAGTCTGTGTCCAAGGGCCCCAGCAAGAACTGCATCTACACTGCCTCTGCTATCAAGGCTTGCTAGACGCACACATTGGCTCATTAGCTTGAGCGGATGATTCTGGAGATGTGCGACGCTGAGGTGTGAATCTCGGTGGAGTGTTGAGTGTTTGGGCTTTGGAGCGTTGATAGCTCTGGAGTGTTGTTGTGGATTCTTGTATATAACTACCTACTTTTGTTCTGGATCAGAAAGCACATGCCGTGCATGTAATACACTTTTGTTCATCAATCTTTTCGAGACTCTTATGCATGATCGTGATGTGATTTGGGGTATATAACAGTTCCATGTGCTTAGTGCTGGTGCCAATGTATTCACCCAGGATGCTCAACTATTTTACAATCCAACTTGGGAAGATGCCTGACATCCTCCCCGCTTACTTCTTGCGGGGAGGAATGTCGACCAGCTTGACCATACCAGGGGTGACCCTGGTGATGGTCATAGCTGTAGCTATGTGGACAGTAGGCTCCTCAGAAAGATCTATGATGGAGCGGAGTGAAGGTAGATCATCATCATCCTCAATATCGTCATCGATCTCCTCCTCGTCCTGATTCTTCTTCATAGCCGCAAAGTCCTCCTTCATCTTCTCATGTTTGGCCTTTAGGCCAGAAACCACCATGCTAATGGCAGCAAAACGACGGTCAAAGTCCTCCTGGGTGGCGGCTTGAGTGTAGTCATCTTCAAGTGCAGCAATGGGCTGCTTGGCCTTGCTGAGTGAAGCAGTGCTGCCATGAACCAAATAATCTTCTTCCTCAGGCGAAGAGTCCTCCTTGATGTTGGTGTACTCGAGGTTCTCTTCAGCAGCATCCAGCAGACGATCCTCAACATTCTGCAGCGGACTGCGTAGGTACACGGGTGTAGAGCGCTGCCACTTAGCATCATCGCCATCGTCCGTCACGTCCTTTTCCTTCTCTTCAATCAGGGTCTTGTCAGCATCTTCCTCTCCAGACGACATCTCGTTGGCTTGGAGCTCATACTCGCCAGGCTGTGACGTGGTTTGGTAGCCGGGACGCAGATGGGGCTGAAGAGAAGCACTGCGGGGAGGGATATCCTGCGCGTATGAGGAGATGACAGAAGTATCCTCACCACCGTGATAGACAGCACTAATGTCATCGTACGAAGCCTCGGTGATGGGCGCCATCTCGTCCAGACCTTTGGCCTTGCGACCTCTGCGCTTCGCGCGGCGGCGGGAATTCGCTGCAGGAACTGGATGTTCGGGTACTGGAGGCGGTGCGAATGGAGGCGGCGCAAGTAGAGGCTGCGCGAAGAAGGGCGGAGCGAAGGTACGGCGAGGGCCGACGGAGTAAGAGTCATCAAGATCTTGATCGTTGCTATATACAAAGTCAGTTTCTAAGTGCCTGGAAGAAGGCGGCGAATCGTGGAATTGGAGACATGGGGATCTGAAGAAAGGCGAGGGGCTCTTCGGGTTGTTGCGAATAGTAGAGGAAAGGAAGCCAGACATTTTCTTAGTAAGTTTTTTGCTGTTGTTCCAGAAGCTCTTGGAGTTCTTAGGCTTGGGCAAGTCGACTTCGATATCTTCCTCGCGGAATCTGCTGTCTCGGTATTCTTTGGTGACCACATTGCTTGAAGCGGAACGCATTAGAGTAGAAGTGGAACGCTGCTGAGGCAAGCCCTGAATGTCCCAGACACGACCATCGTAAGCGCTATCAGTAGATCCGTCGTGCTGAGATGAACGTGGACTTGCAGGGAGGGCGGGATCGGAGGCGACACCAAGAAGCTTTGCAGCTTTGGTCGGGGTAGATGGCGGGAGGGGTGTAGGCTGCGGCGGTGACGGAAGTTGCTTATTGGAGCCGAGCACGAAATCCTTGATCTTGCGGCCATGCTTCTTATTGCTTTCAAGCTTGGTGCTGGGCTCACTGCCGCCAGAGGGCGTAGGCGAGGCGCTTCCATGGACAGACCGCCCGCCTGAGGTACTGGGGCGCAGATCGGCTGGGATACCAGTGGGAGGGTCTATGACAGTCAGTGCTCAATGCTTCCCTTGATACTTGAATTACTTACAAAAGTTCATGGTTGACTGCGACGTGTCGAGGTTACTCGTGCCTTCCTGACCTTGGTCACTGGTCGCGCCCCCTCGAGCGTTAGCGCCATAGCCGAGATATTCACTGCCCTCGGAAGCAGCAATCGACGCGATAATGAAGTTCGGCGTCGTCCTGGAGCGCGATACACTTGAGCGGCGAACTAGTCGACGGCGCTGGTCACCACTGGTCTGCGCGGAGCGTCTCGGGGCGTGTTTGTCGTCGCCAGCCATGATGACGAGCGGGACAATCCGGGCTCTACTCGAATCACTCTGGAAACGCGGCGTGTGGCGATTGGTACGCGATACAGATTCGACGATGCGTTACTTGTGCAGCTACGGTCAACTGGAGTGTAAGTGGGAGGGCGATTGCGCGACAGGCAAATTTGTTATTGTCGAGTCACCAGCAAACGCGCGCTGACAACCGGCGGTGAAAAGGGAAGGAGCGACATCAACATGACGTTGCCAGGCGACGAGGTGAAGAGGAGCAGGTGAAAACAAAACGTGTATGGGTATCATGAGCACATTGATGGTTCTGGCATTCTATGGGAGGGTATCTTGAGACGTAGATAGAGAAAGGAAAGCGCAATGCCGAGTGACTGACGATAGTGAAGCGAGCGGCAAAAGGTACAGAGGAAATCGATGGGTATATGAGTCTTATAGAACGCTTGAAAACGGCAATCGGGGTAACACTACCAACGTGCGACCATGTCTCCGTCCGTGTCGCAACCGAGGTGTGCGCTATGATCAAACCAAAGTCGACGTCAGGTAACACACGTACCGTCTTGCCGCAATTTGTCCAATGCATCCAGGTACCGCAAGTGTCGAAAATATGGGGAAGGTCATGCTCACTAACAGTCGCTTGATGGGTCAAGCAGGCTGACGAATACTACCGAATCTTCTCCTTCTGAACCTTGAACAACCAGCAATCTCCTACTAGGGTTTCGTCTTATCGGTCTTGTCCCTGGACCTCTCCAAGCTCAGCCTTGCGACCTGTTCGCTCAGGCCACTGCCTCTTCTAGCCTTAATCGCTTCCGGTGAATTCGGTGCACTCTTGTCAAGAGACTTCCGCACGCCTAAACCAAGGTCGCTTAAGTTTCCAGATGCCGACTCAGTCGAAGGACTCGTGACTTGTTGTTCATCGCCGAGAAACTTAGATGGGCCACCTAGAGACTGAAGAGAGTCTGGCTCGTGAGATGACTTGGTCGATTTCGGTGACGCGGACGATATGCGACCCGGACTTGGGCCTAAGCCACGGTGCACCTCGATGGGGACGGGAGCTGGTTGGTAGGCCAGGAAGTCGTTGATGTCTGCGTCGCTGGTGCCGTTCCCAGACGGAGTCTTGGGCTGTGTTGGTGACGTTGGGCTTCTGGGACTCTTTGGGTTGTTGAGCTGTAGGAACTTCTGGAGGGCCCCACGGTCATCATATTCGTCTTCTTCGTCGCTAGTTCCTTCGAGATATGCGTCCCAATCCCCTGGGCCGATACTCCGGGTACTATCCATAGTATTGACCCGTTTTGGGCCCCTGGTGAGATTCTTGAGCGGTGCCAATTCATCGGGCGCCTCTCGCAATTCACTTTGCGTGCGCGGAATGGGTGGCTGGGAGCTCTCTTGCCCTCTGACATGCTCGCCATCTTCCTTAACGGGTACTTCGACATCCTTTGCGCGGTCGATGGCGGGCTCATCCTCATCCCTAGTCTGAGCTGAGTAAGTGTCGGCAAAGTGGGTGTCGCAGAGGTGCTTGACGACTGGCCAGCCGTACGCGTTGGCGAACATGCGACGAACAATCATATTATTATGCGCATCAGGCTCGAGTCGTACAAGGACTTTGCGCCAAGACAGGTCTTTGTGGTATGCGCGGGCAATTTTCTCTTCCACGCGCATCTGACCTTCGTCGGTACTGGCGGCTGAGTCTTGTGATGTTGTACTGTCGCGAGAAACAGAGCGCCCTCCGGCTCTCTTCTTCGCTGGTGGTGGCGGAATATCCTCAGGATGGTAGATGCGATCGTGGAAGATGGTCCGGGCTCGTGACGCTGGATCCACAATCCAAGACTGCGGAGGAACAGGCGGGTTGATAAGATCTCCAGCCGATTCAAAGATAGTAGTCTTCGGTGGTGCGCGTGCTTTCGTGCTGTTGGTAACAGAGTCCCCGCGAGTTGCTTGCGGCCTCTTGCTACTACTTGCAGTGTGCGAGGAAGAAGCTGTTGGCTCGGGACCTTGCTCGGCATCGTCCTTCATGATTGTTTGACTGCGGTGGAACATCTTCTTGTCTCTCGCCGTATGCTTGCCGGTGGGCCGTATGTAGCTCCACCACTGCAACAAAGTGTTTTGTGGCTGAAAGTATTGGCCCGAGTCGTCATCGTCATCATCGTCCCTTTTCTTGCCATCTAGAAACTGATGTGCTGAAGGGCCCGCGGCAACCTGGGCTTCGTCGTCCTGGTTAGTCACGTCTGCACCAGGCAGCGGCACAGTAGTGTCGTCGCCATGAAATGGAGGCGATGCGGTACCATCGCTCTCATCATCTGTAAGTGCGACCCTGGATGGATTTGGCGATGCATTCTGTCCAGTCAATTGACCGAAACCCCATACAGCCACCGTCCCGATAAGACCGTTCTCTCGCCGTGCCTTTTCGACACGCTCAAGACCTCTCCAATCGAGGAACAGCAGACAGCTTGTACGAAGGGGCACGATGCCATCATTGACTACGTTCGAGTAAAGCGTGCGATTTCTGAACATGCGCAAGACGAGGTGGGCTGGTCCCGTAGGAAGGATGCGCAGAAGTGGCTTCGCACCAGGATCTTCGTGGTCGTGATTATTGCCAGATTGAGCGCCAAAGACACTGCTCATAGCAGTCCATCCGCTCTTTGCAATAGTAGGTGCTCGCCACGTCAATCCAAGGTCTTGTCCAGTCCGGCCGACCAAGCCAAAGTCCAAGGCGAATTTGACATACATCGGGTTCTCATTACTCAGGCCCAGCATTGGAGATGCCATACATATGAAGTTGATAGGCTTGATGTTCTCAAAAAATTGCGGCGAGTGCTTGTAGATGTAAGCTATTGCGTAGGTCTGCACTAGTCCGCCGAGGGAGTGACCAATGAAGCTGATGCTTGTAAATTTGTAGTCGCGCTTGATTTTCTGAGCGGGTGGTCGATGCACAGTACTTCCTTCGTGCGCCGGTATGCCTTCGTCGGCTTTGTCTTTGACAGGCGAAAAAGTGTTTGAGAGCTTCTGGCCCACCGACCTCTTAAGGGGGAGGAATGGCTGGTCCGGGTAGGTGAGTCGTAGGACGTACTTGGCCAGTCTCTTGCCAAGAAACTGGATGCCGCGCTCAGTCTTGATGACATTCCCATCGAACCCACGCACGATGACATCCTCCTCGTCTTCGCTGTCGTCCTCTTTCTGGTCCGGTATATCCTCTTGGCCGCCGGAGAGTGGAGCGGTCGAAGTGTCTTGCGCGGCCTTTGACTGCGCGCCCGCACCTCTTTGCTCCTGCCTTCGCTTGCGCCTGTCTTCGCGCGCTTGTCTGGCGGTTGCATCGATGCTCTCCTTCAGGTACAACATATCTGCGCCTAGATTGCTGTGCAGGCCATGCGTGACGAGGACAAGGTGGATGTGCTTCTTCTTCTTCTGGGTCTCTTCCGGCTGCGAGCGATGCGAGTCCTTTGACTTGCGTCTCTTCAGGTGGTCGTCCTCGTGCTTCGACTCCGGCAGTTCCGGCTTCTTCCATAGGCTAGTGGTGTCGTCCACAACCAGCTTGATGGCCTTTGAATAAACGCCTTTCGTTTGCGCAGGGTGGTGTGAGACGTGCTTCTTGCTTCCCTGCTGGTGGTCCTGGACCTTCCCTGGTGTTCCATGGCTGTTCCCTGTGACTGCCGTGAAGCCCAGATCCAGCGACCGCTCGTCCCGCGCCACAAGCAGCTCGTAGTTCACCGACGCCGAGTTGGAGAAGATGATCTGCGAGGCGACCTCGATTATCCACGTTGCGCTCCTGGGCGAGCCGTCCTCGTTGCGGCTGTCATCGCCCTGCCTGATGTGCTCCGGCACCGTCAACTTGGCGTTCCAGTACCCGCCCGCCTTGACGTTGGGCTCAAACTCGGGGGCGCCATAGAGCTTGGGGTTGTCGGCCTTCTTGTTCGGGTTGAAGGTGGAGGGGTAGGCGGAGACGTGGATGGTGTAGGGCCCGTGGAGGTAGGCGGCGCGCAGCGGGATGGCCGAGGTGTTGCGTATGCGGACGTGCAGGAAGGCGGGCGAGGGCAGTATGCGGTCCTCAGAGGGCGTGTATGTTACCGTGTACCTGCACGCGATGTCTTAGCACGCCGTCCGAACCGACTCGGGCAACTTCCGCGGCGAGCGCGTGGAGCGACATACCTGACCACCTCGCCCACCTTGACGCTACCCGTCTGGTGCAGCAATAACATCCTGGTCGCGCGCTTCCTCTCTGCTTCCAGCTGCTTACGCGACAGTCCTCCACACAGGAAGTACGAAGGTTCGGGGCGCACTTTGCCCGCGTCGGGGGTTTGGGCGAGACTATACGTGCGAGGCGAGAGCAGCATCTATGTTAGCGGACCCAGCGGAGGTCGGTACGGCCAATGGCGGAATGCTAGCTGAAGACAGACACACTACACTCGTCCAAATGCGTCATATGTCATCGCCTGCTGCTGATCTACCGGCGTGGACGATGCGCGGAGGAGACTACTGAAATGTCGATGTCCAGCGCAAGCGACTCGGTGCTGTGTTGTGGTGGTACCTTGAACTTGTGTTCGATTGATTGGCGTGTGAAAAGTCTATTCCAGCGAGCGCGCAGGCCTGGACACATATGCTATGCTCATGTATAATTCACATGCAACTTCGCAACTGGGCAGGTCACGCACCGCGCTCCGTCGGAGACATTGGACGTCATTTGTCGCGTGGCTCCTTTCCTGGCACAGCACGCCTCACGAGCGAACATCGTGACCTCAAACACCACAGACTTCTCCCCATCCGCGGCTCCCGAGAATCGATACAAAAGTTTCTGACAAAGATGCATACCTACTGACAAGACAGACAATGCCTGCACGTTCCATGCAGCTGGTAACAATCTTACTGTTCCGATACCCCGGTCGCTTCTGGAAGTCTCATGCTCGCACTCGCATCCGGAAGGTGCATCAGCCGATCCCGACCTCACATCACCCTCACCTCCACCCTTAATATTGCTCTGCACTCACCGAAGTCGCTTTCTATCACACCAACCTCCCAATTGGCATAGACGGAATCAGTAGTCACGAGCTCGTTATAATACTGCCTGGTGTGCTTAAAGCATCGCCCAATAGCATGTTGCGGGGAGGAAGGAGCTCTCAGCTGAAGCTGCACCTTGCCTCCACAATGTCAACACAGCCGCAATTTCTACTGCGCCTTCCATTTCTGCCTGCTTACGCACCTCCAACACGGCTTCTCGAGAGGACTCGTCTTGTGAAGTCATGAGCAAGACTTCCCTCGATCCTCATGGCAACCGAACAAGGAATATCAGACGCGACGGGTGGGGCTGTAATTCCTCACCAAGCTCAAGACTCAACTGGCGAAACCTCGCGCACAACGTTCAAGCATGCGCCTATCGATCTACAAAGCGACTCCATACGTTTGGTCGAGATCCTGCCTTTTAATCCAGATAACCCTGAAGGTCCTATCCAATGCCGGATTCGACACGGGTTGGGGCAACGTGGACAAAAGCGCACGTTGACGTGAAGAGCTAAGTATGCTCTGAGAGGGATGAAATGTTATGTTCATTCTGTTGGATTGTTGGACTGTTAGACAAGGACTTTGAAGTATATTCGTAGATAGAAACGCGCACCAGTCTCGCATTACATGCATACCCACAAAGACCCAAGAAGTCAAACCCCTTCATACATCTATGTAAGCCCTGGGGAAGAGGGTATCTAAAGACATACGCCTTATTTTACCATGCACCATGCCAGTTTGCCATGCTCGATATAAGTACAGCTCAGTGAGTAATGTTACAAAGCATACTGAACAATGCACACCCGTGGGCGCACACCCCAATTCTAACCCTAAAGTCCTTAACATCCGATAACACAAAAGAAAACCACAAGTTCTACTTCGCCTACTTATCAACCTCCATCTTCTGTTCTCCAGCCGCAACACTCATTCTCTTTATACCCTCGGCACCAGGCGTACGTACATGTATCGTATCTTCCACAACGTCTGCTTTACTTGATTCGGCCATCTGCTTGTCCATGCTCTTGCGACTAGCCAGATTAGGGAAAAGCGGCTTTGCGGCAGCGATAGACATGGAGCGACTGGGTGCGCGGATCTCTTGCTCAATCTCCTGGACCTCTTCTTCGTCGAGTTCGCTAAGCTCACTTTCGTCGTCGGCATCGTCGTGAACAGATGCAGGAGCACTTGGCTCTGGCTCAGCGTCAGGTTCGGGGTCATGGCTGTCGTTGCTGACGCTGGCTGCTGCGGTTGCAGTACCACTCTTGTCAAATGATGGCTGCGACTGGTCATTCGTGTTCGCTGCTTGTTGAGGCGGTGCTGTCTTCTCCGGTGAGATTGTGCGAGTGAAGAAAGATGGAGTCGTTGCGTTGAGTACAGGTGGCGACCGGATTGGCATAGCTGTGGCCTGCGGAGTTGTAGCGACGACTGGCTTCTGCACACATGCTTCAGCTCTGCGTGAGATTTCCCGACGGCCGACCGCCTTAGGTCTCGGCTTGGCAGGCATCTCTGGTTGCGGTGGCTGATGCATTGGAGGCACAAGTTGACCGGGATGATACACAGCAAAAGGCAGAGTGTTGGGAGCCTCGCCAACTCCGTCCACTTGCACCTGCATTAGGGATGAGATAGGCAACGCGCTTGGAGTTTGTTGCGGAGCAAAAGAGAACGCCGGTGGCGGTGCGGGCACAGGTTGCTGTTGCTCAGACGGAAGAGGTGGCAAGCTGGGTCCTACAGTGGTATACAGGACCGCGTAGGCGTCTCCAATCAGGTCATCGATCAACAGCGGCTTCATCAACCCGTTATTGAGACGTTTAAGCTCGATGGCGTCTCGCAGCACATCCAAAACGGGATGCTGCGTGAGTGGATTCTGGCACCAAGCTTCCATACGAAGCGCGAGGGCATTGAACTCATCGTGGTTAACGGACTTGAACGCTGAGTCTTCCTGACCATCAGGAACTCTGCCTAATTTCCGCAACATCTTCAGATATCTCAGACATAGCTCTTGCCACAACTTGGAGTGCTCGAAGAAGTCCGGGGCTTTTCTTCTGACTCGCTTCGCAAGTGC
The DNA here is from genome assembly GCA_001748405.1 of Paraphoma sp. B47-9. Lineage (NCBI taxonomy): Eukaryota > Fungi > Ascomycota > Dothideomycetes > Pleosporales > Phaeosphaeriaceae > Paraphoma > Paraphoma sp. B47-9. The sequence goes on from BCLK01000124.1 coordinate 50,772, forward strand.
TTCGAAATTTGTCTTGTCTCCAGTCAGGTCCAGAAGTTCCACGAAAAATTTGGTGTAGCGTGTGGTATACACGAAATGTCTACCGGGCCGCTCGTTCTCGGGTTTCCAGACTTGCACAGCCATAGTCTTTGTAAACATCTGCTGTGTCAGCTCATGCTTGGCACCGTGAGCCATCATGGTATCTTTCCCGCCGTCATAGATGATGTGGGCGGCTCGAGCTATGATGCGGTGATGCCAGCTCGACTTGTCAGCAGATCGTAGTGCTTTGAGTACAGCAAGAACGTATCGCTCCCAGTCGTCCGTATTGTCTGGCTCATTGACATTGTGCGAGAATGTTGTGTGCTTGAGGAGCTCTACACCTTTAGCACGGTCGATAGCGCCACGTTGGAACAGCTTGTGTGTTATCGCAACGAGTTTGTAGTGTGGTTCCAGAACGGGCTCACCACTGCGTCCCTTCTTGCCAGGCAATGTGTCAATAGCGGTGATTATCGCACCAGTGACGTCCTCCCAGGCTGGTACACCACGATAGGAAGGTGGCGGTGGTGCACCAATCGAAGCGCTGTAGCGGAACTCATTGTCGTTCGCAGCCCACATTTTCCATCTGCATTTTCCGAGCATGTAGAAATTCCACCATTTGTCCATGTTGTTTTGAATAGCTCGCCGGAACAACGTGCTGGACAGCTTCCAGGCAGTGTACAAGTATAACGGCGTGAAAAGCTCGCGTGGCTGCACGCCGGGTTGATTCGGCGAATTGTAGAACTTCTTCTCGTTGTCTCGGAAATGGAAGGCTTCCATGCTGAAAGGCTCCCTTGACGATGCGTACATTCGATTGCCAAACTCCATGTACATTTGGGCTACCTTGGCAACGTCTTGGGCGTCGGAGTTGCGAACAGCACATGCTACCGCCATTGTGTAGCAGTTGATAGCGCCGCGCTGATAATTAATAAGCTCGACGCTATTGCTATTGAGTTTGTCCGCATTCCAGGATACAGCCTCCTCAAGTTGCAAATCGTTTACTTGGGCGAGACGGTACCAAATTTCCCATCGATCGACTGAGTACTCCAGGTCCTGCAGAAAGAAAGCCTGAGCGTAGCTGAGATCCTCTGTGGGTCCTTGTGTCATGCGTTTTTGAGATCGGAACTTGCTAAGACTGATGTTGCCCATGAGATAGTACCAGCCCATGGATGCAGCGACGGCATCTTCAGCCGGCACAGACTTAGTGGAAAGTGAGCCAATACCTTTCAAGCAATTGAATAGCGACACCGGATTAATCGGTGATTTGAACCACGCAGTTATCAGTTTGTGGTTGAAGGAGAGATATTTATGCTGCTTGGGCCGTCCCAGAGCAGCATGGACTTTGTCGATAGTGGCTCGTAATTCGGTCTTGGGCAGATCTTTGAGGTCTACTTTGCCCGCTTGGGCCATAGTGAAGGGCAAAATACTGAATGCAGTCTTCTTGTCCAAGATATCTGGGGCAGAGAGGAAATCTTGACAGTCAAGAGGCTCAATGAACAGCTTCAGTCCATAGAGATCGTGCAACACCTGGCAGAACTCAGTATCACGGCTGTTAGCATCGATGATGTTGTCCAGGCGCAGCAGTTCGTCTTTCTCGAGTCGCAGAAACTGGCGGTTCGACGAATGACAATAGTGGCGCACACCAGTGGCGTGGTGCACGTGTCGTAGAAATTCGAACAGATCCTCCGAAGGCGTAGGAAAATTCTCGGCATCCTGCGACAGTCCTTCCCGCAGAAGATGATATTGAACCATCCACAAGCGCATATGCATTTCGTCGAGCTTGGTCGACATATTCAGGAAAGCTTGTGGCGGAAGGGCCTCGATGCGCGGCATCGCTACTTTACCGATCCGGATCAAGTCGCGGAACATGTCAGCTGCAGACAGAATATGCAATAGTTGCGCAATTGCCGACATGGATGATTGTACATGGTCGTATGAGAGACAGTCATAGGCGGACTTCTCGTCTCGAATCAACAACAAGGTTTTAGTGACCAGGTCGTCGACTACACGAAACCGGGTCAGGAGCTTGATTTGCCGCTCCAGAGGGGACAATTCCTGAAAGTTAACAGACTTCAGATCCGTCACAAACGTTTCGATGATTCGGAGGTAACACGAGAGAACTTTTGGCGGGTATTCGATCGCCTCGTATGCCTCGCGCAGTCGGTGCCATAAAGAGACGCGAACATTGACGTTGGCCGCGTCCAGAAATTTTCGCATTTCTACGATGGGTGACGGACGATCGACAAAGCCTTCTGGTTGCGTTTCTGCTTGGTTGCGTGCTATTGGGCGTTCGGGCGAAGAACTTGTCTCAATAGAATCTTCAAGAATCGGCTCTAGGCTTTCGATGACAGTTACCGGGTCTTTCTCGTCGTGATCGAAAACCTTGAGGAAGAAGTCCTTCATACTAATGCGCACCAATTCGCGTTCTACGGCAGAAGTGCACAGTTCTGGCATGATGGCGTTGTTTTGGACCTGGATGACGCAGTCACCTTGCGTCTCAAGAATGTTCTTTAATTCTCCGATTGCCGACAAAACATGGTCCGGAGATACATCGTCGCTGACGCTCATCTGAAAGACGGTGGCCCAGATGTGACGGAGAGCGAGGGTGTCAATGCATGCGTCAGAGCCGCAGTCTGACCGCAATTGTATGACGTCTCGGGCAAGTGCCGACCAGCGTTCTAAACGATCGCTCTGTAGGACTTGGGTGGATGTGTCCACCTGACTGTGCGGGTGCTTGATCAGAGAGTAGATATCCAGATGTAGTTCGAACAAGGTCTCCACAATCTCCACTTGAGATGCATCAGAATCTGAGAATGTGTATGCACAGCCCTGGGTCCGCGCAGAGAGAATGCGTGCGTTGAGATCGAGGATGCGCTCCAGCATACGTTCATGAATGTAATCGTCGATGTTGACAATGATCTGGACAAGATTTCGCTTGAGATCATCGCCCCATCTAAATTGCATGTAACTTGATGAAGCGCAGGCTGGGTCCCCTGTCTCTGGCATGGAGAAGTGATTACAGCCGAGAAGTGCTTCCATCCAGTCAAAGGCAACCTCTTTCGTCGAAAGCCATCCTTCGTTGATACTGCGCGCAAAAGCTCCCAGCCTCTGACTTACAAGCGCAGGCTTATTGCAGGCTTGACCGGATCCTGACTTTGCATAACCAAGAAACGCATTCAAGCCGGCGTCCCGCGTCACACCGACCAAATCGAACGACTCGCTACTCAGAAGCACCTGAGCAGCTTTCCCCTCTCCACTTTGCAGGGCCGAGAACAAGTCGCAAGCAGCCTTGTCGTAAGCATTCGAGGTGGTGGTGGTTGCAGTTGCAGATGCAGTGAGCAGCTCGCGCAAGACGTGCGGCTCCTGAACCTCATCAATGCCGAGCCGTGAGTATATGTCCTTAACAATCTCGTAGAGGCACTGATCAGCATGAGTGTATGGCTCCAGTTGTTCTTCCAACTGTTTGGTGGCTTCTTGTGCGACGCGATCACCTCCAGCACTTGGTTCGGTGATTGTGTCGCGTGCACGAATGCGCTTGCTTCGAGAGCGAGCACCATCCGCAGTTTCAGGAAGACCAGCAGAATCAGTCGAGCGCTTGCGAGACTGAGTGGGCGTGGATTCGTCGGCCCCTACTGTGTGAGGTGCTTCGTTATTAAGTCCGGTGGTGGTTTCTGGTGACTCTGTAACAGCGTCCTCGGCAGTCTTGTCTGCCAATACTCCATTGCTGTTCACTCTAGCTGAAGGCTCATCGGGTTGAGCTGGGGCCTGGTCGGTGGTCGGCGCCGGGGCAATCGCAAGTATCGGCTCGGGCTCATCACGCTCAGGAGTTACACCATCCGGTGGTATGTTGAAAGTGATGCTGGATCCGGGTGCCATGCTGTCAACTAGACCGCGAGATTCCGCCATGTGCTGTTGCAAAATTATCTCTCCGACGCCTGCCCAATCCCATTTCGCGGGTGTGAGAGGGATGCGCTCTGGCGGTCGTGTGAGCATAGGGCGAACATCTGCATTGGCCACCTCTGCCGGTAGTGGTGCGAATGGGTAGGGGTTGAGGCGCTTCTTCACAATCTCCGACAGTTTCTTGCGCTTCATGGAGCTCAGAGGAGCCTGCATCAGCGATACGTTGTCCTCCAAGTTCCCAACTAGCTCTCGCAGCTGTTGGCCAGCAAAGCCCTCCTCCAAGCCCGGAAGTCGCAGGAGGTTCTCCCATGTCTCGTCGTTGCCGTCCAGCACGGCTTCTAGGCAATAACGTGTGAGACGTTTGCTGCCCAGCATTGCGGAGACGGAGGCCGCACGCAGCCATAGGTCCAGATCCGTGTCTTCCTTGTCCAGCGCCTCAGCAAAGTAGTTTAAGGCTCCACGAATGTTATTCCATCCCTCCAGCTGCGGAAGAGGGCCGTGTTGGCTGACCCAGTACTGCATAGACTCGAGCAGAAACTGGCCATGATTTTTGTATGAGAGGTGCAGTATTTGCGGCAGCGTATTGGGTGCAGATTCGGCCGCGCCTGCCACTTGGGCGGGGCCGACCTCGAAGTCGTCCTCTAGGATGGAGTCGAACACCAGGCTCTCGCCAAAGACCTCATGTCGCTGGAATTCGGAAAGCGACTCATTGTATTTGAAGATGTCCGACGCGAATAGCTCACGGTAGGCTGCAGCAGTCTTTTCGTATGATTCGGGCCCCTCGGAGTGGTACTTGAGGGCCGTCTGGTACAGCTTGAGAGCCTCTTCGATTTGGATCTCCTGGGTGTCGTCGACCTCATCTTCAACCTCTTGCTCGACTTCGACGTTGAGGGCGCGCCATGTGGTCGCCTTGGCCTGTGTCGCTTTAGCCATGGCGGGCGCCATCTCCGAGAAGTTGCGCAGGCGATGGGTGTTGGGAGAGCAGCGTTTCAAAGAGTGGAAGGCGCGACTAGAGGTTGAAGCGTACCATGTGAATGGTGGTCCGTCGGCGCTGTGTGTTAGGGGACGGAGCGTGCAGACACACAGCAGGTTATAACCGGCAACATCTGGCGCACTGTTTCTACAAGAAGACAGCCATGCGCGACTCTATGGGAGTACAATGTGTGCCAGTCCGCTGTGACGTGGGCGCGTCGCGCTGTGAATGTCGGCGCTCGGAGCGCGTCGTGATCCCCGTCCAGCGGCGTCTAGGGCTGGCCTTCCGCGCGCGAGCTACCTTCCGTACTGTAACCCTGACCATCACGGATCTGCCACCAGAAAGGACGTCCACGCGCGCTTCGGCCGCTCCACAGACTTCAATACCCCGCTATAGCCTCCTCTCTCTGCGACCGAGCTCTCGCCGCGCGGGGCACGAATTGAGCCATGGTCACTTCTCCAGCTGTTCCTGAGTATGCCCGCATTTCCATAATATTATAGTATACCATGTCTTGGGATGCGCCGCTGCGCATATGGCTGCAAGCACACATGTGACAGTCGCTGCACAACACTTTCTATCATGTGCAATGCTAGCACCAGTGCAAGTCATTCACTAACCTTGGGCAAGGATATACGAGGATGAGCTCCACTCCGCCATCGACGCCCGCTCCGAGTCCCTTCAGACGCTGCGGGAATTGGGCCCGCCCGACCTTGTCCACCTCATCAAACAGCCCATCAAGTCCGCGACCAAGCAGATCGGCGTATACCACCATGTCTCCGGCATCGATGCATCCTCGTCCGCCAGCTTAGCCGCATACATCAACACCCTTACCTACTCCCAGCACGACAAACAACACAAGGTCGTGTCTGGGCTCTACTGGTACGGCAAACAAGGAACGAGTGCGGGACATTGCTGACGGAGCAGTTGCTACAATGCCTTCTCACGACTGGACATGCGCGTGCAGGTGTACATTCCAGGCACCGTCGAGAGCTACTGCATAGACGAGCGCGGCGACAAGCGGGTAGCAACCGACGAACTGTGGCTGGAGACGTACTTGTGCAGTGTGCTCCGCGCATACTCGTACGCAGACGACGGCTCAGGCGACACCATCAAGAAGATTGTCGGCGTCCGGAGATTCAACCCCGTCACAAGCACCGAGAGCGAACACAAGTTTCTGGACGCGGCTGAGCGCTTGTTCTTCAGCGGTCCGTAAAGCCCAACTTCTCATGAACAATCGACTGACGCATATCAGGCTGGCAATTGGGATCTGACCCTGAGATTCAGGTACCAAACTTAGTCTCCAACCACTTGACCACTGGACTCCTCAGCTACATTCAAACTACGGGTAGATATGCATCAGGCATCAATCTCTTCGAAAAGCTGCGAACCCGTGATCCCGAAATTTCTTCGTTGCTTGCCCGGGTCTACATCGAGGCTGATGAGGAAGTCAAGGCAGTCCAGTTGCTGCACGAGGCAATCCAGGAACTTCCAATGGACTACTCTTTGCTCGATTGTCAAGCGGAATTCTGCAATAAGAAGGGTCGCGGAGACCTTGCCCTTGAGATTGCGAAGAGAAGCGTAGTGTCCGCGCCTAGCGAGTTCGGAACTTGGGCACGCCTCGCAGAGATATACGTCAGCCTGGAGCAGTGGGATCTTGCGCTGTTGACTCTCAACTCATGTCCAATGTTCACATACCAAGACAAGGATGCACCTCGGATGCCCGAGCCACAGAAAGTGTTCCTACCTATCATGCCGGAAGCGATGTGCGACGAGATCGAAGACAGCAACCTTGACGACATGGAGCTAGTCCACCCAACCTTGCGAAAACTTCACGCTTCGGGCTTCAAGGGGACATTCCTGAAAGCGTACGTCCTGCTCACTGAGATCACCAAAAAGATTGGCTGGGACCAGCTGCTCAAAATACGGTCCCAAGTCTTCGTCATGGAAGAAGAGTACCGCCACGAGAAGACCGGACAGCAACCTCACTCCCGCAGTGCTAGCACCACAGCACTTCGATCCCCGTCACCCTCGAACGCACAACTGAACGGCACCGCACACGGCGAAGTCGAAGAACGCACTTCAACCGACGAAGCAGCAACCAACGGCGAAGGATCCAGCTCCGCCGTCGTCGCCGCTCAAGAATCAATAGAAAAGCCAAGTCACACCGTTGCTTCCGAAGTCGTCAAAGCCGGCTCCGAAGACCCACATCCCCTCCCCTCTACATCCAACAATGCCGACTCGCAACCAAACTACACACACTTCCAAAACAAGCGCTTATGCGAGCGCTGGCTCGACAACCTGTTCATGGTGCTGTACGAAGACCTCCGCGTGTACACTATCTGGCGCACCGAGATGGCACAGTATAGACAACAACAGCTCCTCTATAAGAAGAGTGCTGAGGAGTGGGAAATCCTCGGCGAACTTGCGGAGCGCTTGCACCATGAAGACGACGCGCTTGAAGCATATGAAAGCTGTTTGCAGATTCGCTTCAGTCCGAAAGCCATGCGCGGCGTGCTCAAGTATGGATTTGTGGGTGAAGAGCGTGGGAAGACGAGAGATGCTTGTGCGGCGCTGATTCGTCTCGTCACGTGGCAGTACAGATGGTACTCTGAAGTAAGTCGCTTACATCCTTGATTGATGGAAGTATACTAACCCCCGGGATAGTTCTCGCCTTCGCTCATCTTCACGATCCGCAAACTTATCGAGGATGAAGGAGCCGTCAAAATCCGCTCAATTATCCAGGGTACCAGTCTTCCGCAACATGTTCTTGATCTCACACATCAGTATGCGGCGCTATGTGCTGCGTTCAGGAGTAGTGGTAGCGATGGTTAGATAGCATGGCGACCAGAAGCGAGCACTTTGGGGCTTTGAAGGGATGGTTCCGAGGAGGGATAGACTTCGCGTGGTGATACAAGCACAGGAAGGGCTGTGACGGAGCCGGAAATACTTTTAATGCAAAGCATTCACGCGACGAGTGTTTGATATGTGGCTGCACCGTCACTTATGACTCAACGATTTGATCTCACTCTGTCCGTTGGCTTTCAAACCTGGTCATAACGTGCTTTTGGAATGTCACAAAGCGGCACATTGACACAACAGGCGTGCATCCACGAGGAGGCAGCGATCGTCCTTGATATGTGGCTACTGCGTCACTTAAAACTCGACGATTTGATCTCGCTGTGTCAGGGTGCGTTGAGACTTGGTTAGAATGTGCTTTTGGAATATCACAAAAAGTACGTTGACACGACAGGCGTGCATGCATGCATGGGAAGGCGGCAATCGTCCTTGATCTGCCCCGTCTGTACCTCCCACGCCAACGTCTGCCCCGTCTTGCACCTTTTCACACATCCTACGAGGAGACATCCGTCACAGCCAAGTCCATGTTTGTGTCTTGTAAACCGATGTATTCGTTTTAATTCGTCACAAGATCCGAGATCCGCTCCACTCAAGCCGGCCGCAATAACGCGCAGAGCACAGCCAGGTCACGTAACCCCGAATAGCAGGAGACCCATGAAAAAGCCCAGGATGAACACCGCTCCATGCTCCCCATACACCGTTCCAGCGCCACCGATCCGCTTAACGGTACGACTTCTGGTACCTCGCGCGCGCACCTGGACCACCAAACTTCTTGGGCTCGCACCGCCTGTTGTCGGCGACGAGGAGTGTGCGGTCGTACTGGACGAGGGCCTGCTTGAGCTGGTTCTTCGAGTGCTCATCGACGTACTTCTGGTAGTAGGCGACAATGGATTTGGCAATGGCTTGACGGATGGCGTAGATTTGCGAGGTGTGGCCACCACCAGAGACGCGGACGCGGATGTCGACATCAGCTGTGTAGCATTTGTTAGTATGCCGATTCCCTGCCCTTGCGCGAGATATGATGTGTAGGTGCGTACCGAACTTGTCAACGCCGAGGATCAGGACGGGCTCGTAGACCTTGAATCGCAGGATCTCGGGCTGGACGAGGGAAAGAGGCTTTCCGTTGACCTTGATGAGGCCCTTGCCGGCCTAAAAATTTTGTGAGTATGTCGTTCGGTTGCGCGCGCGGTTGTGGCAGTCGTGGTGTACCTTGCAGTGGGCGACAGCTGGTGGGAATTGTTAGCACATATTCAAGGCGTGCATCGCGGTGGAGGTGGTCGTACCAGTCGCGGTCTTCTTCTTGCCGAAGCATTGCACGCTCTGGGAAGCCATGTTGGGCGACTGTGGGTATGCGTGCGGGTGGAAGGTGGGCGTGGAATTTGCTGTTGTCTCGTCGTCGAGGCGGTAGGCGAAGTTCATCGTCGAATTTGCCCAGGTGTGTGGGCGGTCTAGCCGCTAGCGCTTAGCGTCGTATTCTTGGCATTATGTCAGCTCAAGCCTTCCGACCACAGATATTGCACCCAATGACTAGGCTTGTTCACCTTCACAAACTTCTGCACCAAATAAAGGTAGTAAGGCTTCAAAAGCCCTGGCTGTTACCACGACGAGCGCGCATGGATAAGTGCACTTCATAACCAGACGACTCTACACCCATGTCGGATGCTTGCACGAACCCGCTCTCTGGCAGGTAGCATACCACCAATCTCATGATGTACAGTGAGCATTGGTCACATGACAAGTCCGAGCATTGCGTGCAGGAGGTCACTATCAAGCGTTGAAGTCGCGTTTCAACCTTCAGCACGATCTCCGCATACCAGCAACCAACGAGCAGCCCGCAGCATGTCTCATAGACTGTTGGTGTTCGGTAGTAACGGCGAAGGTCAACTCGGTGTACCTGCTGCAGATATCGTTTCTTCGCCGATCGAAGTCTCAACGTCTCTGCCACTTGCAGAGCTACGAGCTGTTCGTGGTGGGACAAACCACACACTTCTCATCACTTCTAACGGAGTGGTCTACGGCGCTGGAGATAACCGCAAAGGCCAGCTCGCACCCGAATTGAAAGGTGAAGAGCGCCTCGACAGCTTCCAGAAACTGATTGGGGACATTGCTTTCGCTGCCGCCACTTGTGAGTCCACAGCGTACATCACTGTTGGTGAGGAGCCTGGACAAAGCCAGCTCTTCATCCAGGGCTCTGGTCAGTGGGGAGAGACTGGTCACGATCACAAACTTCCACCAGAATCTTTGGTCGAGGGCGAGCCGTGTCCTTTTCTTGGCTCTCTACCAGGTACAGTCATCGACTTCGCCGCCGGCATCTGGCACTATATTGCAGTGCTCGAGGATGGGTCCGTTTACGGCTGGGGGAAGGCTCGTCTTCGTCAGTTGGGTGAAAGCCTCTCCGGAAAGATCACTACCCCTACTCGAATCGAAGGCATACCGTTCAAACCCGTGCGGGCTGTTTGTGGGAAAGACTTCACCTACCTCGTTGGCGATCCATCAGTCGGCGAGCATATAGTGCTCGGACAGAACAAGTTCAACATCGTCACCGGAGCGCCGGCTGACATCAAAGGTTGGAAGAGCATTGGCGCGGCATGGCACGCCATATTTGTGCTCCTCGACGACGGAAGACTCATCGCCTGGGGTAGAAATGCTATGTGGCAGCTTACACCACCTGATCTTCCTCTCATTGACAAGATCGCCGTTGGCTCCGAGCACGTGCTCGCAATAACACAGGACGGCAAGCTCATATCTTGGGGCTGGGGCAAGCATGGCAACTGCGGAAACTTTTCACAAATTCAGGACAAAATAGAAAACGACATGGTCAACGGCTTGTGGAACGAGATTGAATTGCCAGGAACTATCGACTACATTGGAGCAGGATTCTGTACAAGCTTCGTCACCATCTACCCCAAGTAGTAGTCTCCTCGTCACGCATCTGGCATCTAGAGAGCTGGAAGTCGGTGAAAGTGTAGGACTTAACCACATCTTCTGAGTTATCGCCCTTCGTGGTAAAGTCGATTTGGATTTTGGACATTCTCTTCGTTCTGTACCATTCGGCTTGCAAGTACATTTGGTTCCAAATGACGTCTGTTTTATGATACAACGCATATTCCTGTTGAGCGTCCAATTTTTCGTAGTTGACTTCTTCGAACGGCCCGCTCCCGAGCCACTCGAATGCTTCTTCTGTCAGAGGATCTTGCACGGCAACAGTGGACCATCGTGACTGGGGCCAGATACCTTCCTTGCAGTCGAAGAATTCGGACGTATTCTGTTCGGTGAGCTCGCAGCATATGACATCGGACCACTTCTCGTTGTCGTGAATTCCGCACTGAAGTGGATTTTAGTGATCGGACACGACCGAACCAGGGAAGAAGCCTTACCACAACCCTGTGGTCAATACGCTTAATAGCATATTCCAGGGCCTTCTCATCGCCTTGAGCAACCTCGCCTCTCAATTCGAATCTCGTCACCAGTGGGTCAAAGAACCAGTCACGAACTGCGGGAAAGCCTTCCGAGCTCTGAACGATGAGAAGGAAGGTCGCAATCCAGTCGCGTATTACCGGGGTGTGACTGTACTTTCTGTCCTCGCGACTCATCCAGACGCTTCGTGATGCGCCTTCTCCGGTGTTCAAATTGTAGTCACCTCCATCATTGTGGAAAGAGTACGTTGGCTTTTCCGTAGGCAATGGCATGCTGTCAGACGTATTTGGATGTTGAGACATGCTGCATGCAACAGTAATTGAGGGCAATGGTATTTGTATAAACAAAGGAGAATATTCACAAGTCGAAGAGAGTTTATATACCACCTCCGACTCATAGTAACACGACTCACTCACGAGTACGCACGGTTGACCGATACTGATTGACTCCGATGCTCTGACTGCTCAATACCGAATTAGAGATTCCACCACAGACTCAAGAGCAGAGTCATTCGTTAGTAGGCAATTCCGCGAAAGTATTTTCATCTTGGGACCGTTACAGTCGTTGGCGCACGAGGTTGCACCAGTCTTGTCATTGCAATGAATTCTGTTGGTTCCAGAAGCCCGAAGCCAACAAATAGTTTGGGCTTCGAGGCAATCTACCTGATGAATCTACTCAACGCCGCCATTCATTCACGTTTATAATATCATACTGCGTCACAAACTCAAGCCCAAGACCACACAAGTTCTGTTAATTATTTTCTTGTAACTCATCCATGAGCTGAAAGTCTGCTCTATTTGGATCGAAAGCCTGCGTAAGCAAGTTAGAGAAATGTCCAAGGGTATAAAGAGGGGTTATGATGATGTCATCTTGGTGAAGTTTGATCTTCAAAGTTTCTGAAGTTTTGCGCCGGTCGGGAAGAACGTTGAGCATACGCGCATGCGGTGTCGCTTCCTGAGAGGGGTTGGCGAAGTCGACCAGCTCATGCTGGTGCTCATTCTGAGTTTTTAAGTCACACGTTCCTTACTGTTAGTGGCATTACATATGCGCGACAATATTGACGATTAGAGATTCAAGCTGAATTGTTTGTACATGGATTCCCTCCTGGAGATGATTGGGCGTTATATGATCTGGTTATAATCTTAGTCACGAAACGCAAAAACAAAGACTCTCAAGCGACTAATCCTAGAGGAGAAGTGAAATACTCAAAACCAGAGCACCTTGTCACTATTGTGAGTCTTTGACCAAGTTCTCCCCTCAAACTGCCCGCTCGTTGATAGGTTACATGTGAATGTACTGTGAAGGGTTTGATCAAAGCAACTCAGCTGGATGTAAAAGTGGCTCAACGAGCTGGGCAATGTCGTCATGTAGTCTATTGTTCGTCTCAAATGGTTTCCATCGTCCCGAGAGACCGTCAAGGTGCAGCTTTCACTGTTTTATGTCTCGATATACTGTACTGTCTCCAAACGATGACTGCAGGTCAAGTACCATGCCAACATCACAAGTCCATCTCAATGATTGGGTAAACATGGCCATGCATAATATTGCCTCATGTTATAATCCACTAAAAGGCTGACATCCGCCCGTCATCGCCATGTCTGTCTCTTCATGCTCACTCCCATATTCATCCACCAGTACTTCTAGACCAGAAACCCAGTTTGTAGTGCTGTGGCGTTGCCTAGCAGACATCGAGTCGCTTCCAATCAGCCCGATCCTCACTTAGATGTCTCCAACACAAACTCGGTGCTCTTAGACGTTTTCTCCCAGAAGGGTTGCGTAACCAGTTTCCACCCGAAGCGCCTAGCCATGCTGTTGTATTCCCCAGACTTCAGACACTCTCCAGAGACTCGGAAGAAGCCTGAATCCCAGCATGCGTCAATGGGTAGCTTGGCTTTTGCTGAGCAAGCGCTCCAGGTTGTTTTCCACTCGGCATCGGGCGCGACCTTGGTGAGTTCCGTCTTGGTGATTGTCTCCCAGTAAACCTCGTCCATACCGTTGTAGATCACGAATCAACCGCACTTGTGTTTGTCAGCTTCGAGGCTCCGTCATTCACTCTCGTCAGAAGCGGACTCACGATGATGGTCTTACCCTTGCGAAGGATTGCGAGAGGCAGCATGAGATTCTCAGACCTATGGTGAATGAACTTGAAAGCCTTTACTTTCGGATCAAAGAATCTCTCAAGGGCTCCGGGAAAATCTTCTAGGTGATGAAGAAGAGTGGGTAGGTAGTCGCAGAGCTCATACTCCTCAGCATCATCGGGTTCGAGGATTTCCCACAGGAGCTCGCCATCCTTGAAGACGTGCGATTGGCCTTTGGGAGCGCTAGCAGGGAGGAGTGGGTGGTCAATGTAGCCGGGGAATGGCATCGTGACGGTTTGTGGTTGTATTTCGCACGGCTGCTGGCGTTGTAGTTGTGTGTTTCGTGTGTTTCGTGTCGAAGCCACGAAGACAAAATGGGCTTCGAAGCTCTTATACTGTGGTGGACGAGACTTCACGATGAGGAGTGAGAGAGGAAAGCTACCTGTTGCTAGAGAAGATGGCGAAATTGAAGGTGAAGGTGAGTAAGGCTACCCGGTCCTGCCTAAACTATCCGAGGTGAAGGTGAGAGAAGCCGGCGATCAATTTGATAGCGCTCACCACTTCTAATCTATTGTTTGAGTTGCTGAATCTTTGTTGGGCCATAAACGTATCCAAGTTCGAGAGTACGGTGTGAGCGCGGTCGAATTCATTGAAGCAGTTGCGAAGCTTGGAAGAAGACAAGACATAGTGCACGCGGTGCAGCCGAGGACGTCTCAACAAGCCTCAAACTTAGATCTCGCCTATTTATATCTAAAAAGATCTGAGTTATGATAAATTCAACTGTATGCGCGATGATCTATTCTTCATGTCTTATGTCTCCTGATCGCGAATGCCTTCTTCACAAGACGCTCAACTCCCTTTATTCACCGCCTACAATTCTTGTCTAACCATTCCCCACCCCTGCCTCTCCCTATCAATATCTCCACTTCGTCCCCCTTCAACTCCCCACCCCTCCTTGATCAGATTCCACTCCGCGACTGTCGCACCCTGCTGCCTCCCTTCCGCGTACAAATTTCCCTTGATCCCCAAGTGCGCATACCGTCCACTCCATACCACCTCGTCCAACGTAACATTCGTCTGATTGCCCACATACGTCTTGATTTCGTACGCAGAGACTGGATCCCACGGCGCGCTGATGCTCACTTCACCTGCTGCCACTATCCGTACGTCCTCCGCGGACGGTGAGAATGGCGGGAGAGAGGTGTTGGAGAAGGACACGGAGAAGTGACTGGGTGGCTGAGATGACCAATCGAGCATAATGGCGGCGATGGGGTAGATCGCGGACGGGCCGAGATCGACGGTGATATAGGATGTCATGTTCGAGAATTGCGGTTGCCATTTTGTACTTGCTGCGCCGTCGATGGCGGCGAGTGGGAATTGGCCTGGGCGGTTGCGTTGAGGCGGAGAAAGTAGAGCACTGCACTGGAGAATATTGCCTGCGACGGTGAGGGTTTGGCCCACGGGGCGATTGGGAATGATGAGGGGTTTGTCGTAGTGGAGGTAGTATGTGTCATTGTTGCGCTTGCTGCGGGTGCCAATTGTGACGGGGATGGGTTTGGTCAAATATGTAGAGTTGGCTGAGGGGAGAGTGTATTTGTGGCGTGGAAGGCGGGCGAGAGTGGTGTGTGTTGAATTCGATGTCGCGTTGATTCCGTGACCCATGTAGTAGAAAGTACGGTAGTTGAGATACTCAATCTGTGGTGGTAGGGATGGGTCGATGTCCATACTCTCATAGTACAATCCTAGACCAAGGTAACCGAAGATGGCCACGCGATTTGTGCCGCCCATGCCGGTCAAGAAGGGAAATGCAGGATGGGTGCCGCCATTTTCGGCAGGATCATCGAGCAGTTGCTCAGAGTATTGATACCAAGGCGCTCGCGTGTATGGAGATGATGAGTAGAGGTCGTAGGTATAAGACGAGCATCCGGAAGGTGACACCTCGTTTGCGACCACCGCAAACGAAGAATATGTCATAGCTGGACCGTCAAGCGACTGCTTCGCCGCATAGTAATCCAAATTGGCCAAACTGTACGGATTCGGGTAATGCAGTAGATCGTCCACGAGCACAACATCTGCCTGTTTGACTTCAACGCTGCCATTCATGCCCGTATATTCAACAATAATGCCGGCATTATCGTTGATAGGAAGTCTCATTTTGCCTGCCATTTCGTCCCAAGAAGCATTTTGTGGTCGATCAAACCACGCATTGAACTCATTTGTTTCCGTCAGATGCCTCTGAATGAGCGCAGTCGTGTAGCCGGCGTTGTTGACCTGATTCGCATACTCATCTGGATCGGTGGCGTTCCAAAGTTCGTAGTGGCCAGACGTTGCGTTGAACTCCAGCACTTGGCCGAAAAAATGTGCCACCGCATTTGAGATTGGTAGAAGCGTGTCGTTGAAATACTTGGCGTCTCCAGTGATGATGAGATGGTTATTGAATGCTAGACTGATGTCACCATTGAGATGGTACTCGTAGTCAAAGCACGCTCCAGTACCAGTGCAATTACCCCACCGTCCGCTTGTCCACGGGAACACGGCGCCGCCGGACGTAAACCTGTCACTTTGGTTCTTGCTGGAGGTAAACGCAGTCTCAACATTCCTCTGTGCCTGTTCGAATCGATCGACCCGGTAGTTGATGATATTATGCGCATGTTGCGGATGCGAGACTTGTATACCTGGCGCCATCCAGACATCGGCGTCCCAGAAGATAAGCCCTCCATAACAATCAGCAACAAGGCCGCACACCGGAATACTGTTAACGTTCAGTCGAGTATTATTCCCGGCCGCCGCGATTGCATTCGGACCGACCATATGCGATAGCAGATAAAATGGATTGGTATGTGCGAGAATGTGAAGTTCCCGAACGCTAGGATCATGGGGTAGTGAGCCGTTAGGTAGGCGGTAGCTATCCACAGTCTCTGGTGCCAGGATCGTGGCCCATTCCTGGATATGCGACTTCAGCAGCTCGTAGTATCCAGTTGTCACGCCAGATATTGAAGCGGCCTTCGCAATAGCCTGTGGATCCGGGAAAGCATCCGTTGATGCAACCCCAACAAACTTTTTGATCTCATGCGGCTTGGACGCCGTCAGATGGACCTTGATAGACTGTGCAATGGTCGAGTCGTTAGTACCGAACCGGCCTTCCTCTACCTTGCTCCGAGTCTCAAGATCTGCCCATTCGTCAGCAGCCAGTGTCGAATAGACATATGCCGTGATATTCGAAATATTCCCAGGCCGGACCGCTGTCCATATCGTCGGAGTATCCATCTCAAACCTCTTCTTTACAAACTCCGACCGTACTGCACAATCCCCATCCAGCACATCGAACACCTTAACATCCATATCGCGACTCGCTGTAAGTCTCAACCGCACCGCTGCCTGATTAACATGCAACTTATGCGCAAACATTTGATAATCCACCTCGATCGTTCCATCTCCTTCGCCCCCAGGTTTCCACATATATTTCCAGCTGGCAATTCCCGCTTTAACATCCAAACTCGT
The DNA here is from genome assembly GCA_001748405.1 of Paraphoma sp. B47-9. NCBI lineage: Eukaryota > Fungi > Ascomycota > Dothideomycetes > Pleosporales > Phaeosphaeriaceae > Paraphoma > Paraphoma sp. B47-9. Next base: position 67,512 of record BCLK01000124.1, read on the forward strand.
CTCAATTCCCGACAGATGCTTCGAATCGACCGACGCATCTAACAGTTCACCATTCGCTTCAACAAGCAGTCCACTCCAATGCGGAATCCCTGCAATCACACTATCCCAGCCATACTGTTCCAGCCACGGATAATTCGAGCCATTTGTTTTTTGCTCGTTATTCCAGAACCCTGCTATTGTCGCAAACGTTTGTCGGCGCGTGAACAGTGGCCATCCACTTATCCCTTGCCCACCTCTTTGCTCATCGATTTCGAAAAACGGTCCTGCTGCTGCGACGCTGATACCGAAATACCCATTCGCTAACGAAAGGCGCGATTGGTAATGTCCTTGGTCCAATTTTCGCGTCGACAAAACCCAATTATCGTCGTCCCAGTGCACATGTGCGAATTCTTCTTGTTCACTACTCGTAGAGGCGGAGACGTGTGGAGGTTGGGCTACAGTTGCCAGTAGCGCGAGAAGTGGTAATCGCAGGCGCATGGGGAGTTGTGGTGTGGTATGAACGGGATTGGTGTCTGTACCATGCAACAAAGCTCGTGAGGGAGTTTCTGAAAGGTTAGGGCATTGACGTGCAGATCATTCACCCATTCCTTGGTTTCAAACGCCACCCGTGGCTACGGTCTCGGTCCGCTATCTATGGGTTTGACGCACACCGCTAAGTCGCTGGCGCGCGGTCTGGTCGCTTATCAGCTGGGGGTACCATGCTTGGATGGGCACCGCGGGCATGCTGCAAGACCTCGTGCTTGCTCAACATGTTTTCGACAGCGGATAATTGCGTTTGTTATGTCCTTTTAACTATTCGAGGCACCTCGTGAGAGATTGTGGCTCTCCAGGCGGAAGGTAGGGTAGCTGAGATCGGACCCTGTGACGTCATGTGTGACAAAAGCAGACCAGCTGGACGTGTCACTCGCCAAACTTCACGCGCAACTGCACGAACTTCGACGAAGTTCACACATCCGGTGCCGAAGCCTTCGATTCTGTCTCGTGTGGTCCCTGAATCGATCTGCTGGGTTCACTCTACTATTGGCGGAATTCCTGCGCGCAGACTCCGACTGCAAGTTGTTTCTTGCGGCACGCATGGAGGAACCTGACGAAATAGGTGTACAGTTCGTATATACTCCCTATGTGTAACCTTTCTCGCTCGCCCGAATGAAGCTATGGCAAGGGGAACATCGAGACATTCAGATCTAAATGCGTTAGCATGCGGCTGTCCATCACTTCTCACGACTCCCTGAAACACGATGTTTGTTTATTCCTAGGAAAGTAGAACTACTATCATTCTACCATATATACAGCGAACTCATCTTGTACATTTCTCAGTGATACGTACTTCCTATGCGTAGATCTGCACTTAAATTCCACCCAGGTAGAATACCCCGCATCTAAACTATAAACGCAGTAAACATATGCACCACTGTGTACTAAAAGTCACGATTTCAAAGCAATCAACAACATTTCAACACTGAACTCCTTCTATCAGCCACTAAGCGTATTCCCAACACTACAACATTCACAAAATGCCGCCATCTACAACGAAGCAATGGACAATCGAGGGAAAGACCGGTTTCGACTCATTGAAACTCAACGAGAGCGCCCCGATTCCCAAAATCGGCCACAAAGATGTTCTCGTCAAGAGTAATGCACTTCTACGACAAGACCTCGTGGCGTTTGCTAAAGATTTCTAGTCAACGGAGCATCTCTCAATTATCGCGACCTCATCATGCCTCTGGGCAAGCACCCAAATCCCCCAGACGACGGGCGAATCCCCGGTTCCGATGGCGCCGGTGTAATTGAGTCTATCGGTAGCGGCGTAACACGCTTCAAGCCTGGCGATCGTGTTGTTACCATGTTTCTTCCGGGCCTTGTCGCCGGGTCTCTTCCTTCCGAACCCCTCGCTCACGGCATCGGTGGCGCCGACGACGGTACACTGCGCGAGTACGCTGTCTTTGATGAGCAAAATCTTGTCGCGGCGCCGAGGAACTTGAATGACCTTGAGGCTAGCACGTTAAGCTGTGCGGGTCTCACGGCATGGAACGCGCTGTACGGTTTGGAGAGTAGAGCGCTGAAGCCTGGTCAATGGGTGCTTACACAGGGTACTGGCGGTGTTTCAATCTTTGCGGTTCAGTTTGCAAAGGCCGCTGGAGCACGTGTTATTGCTACTACATCCTTGGCCGCAAAGAGCGAGACTCTCAAGAATATTGGCGCCGACGAGGTTATCAACTACAAAAAAACCACAAACTGGGGCGAAAAAGCCAAGGAGCTGACCGGCGGTGTTGGTGTGCAGCACATTCTTGAGGTTGGTGGCGCGACCACAATGGCACAATCTCTCAAGGCGATTGCAGTCGATGGTGTTATCTCTATAATTGGCTTTGTTGGTGGCCCAGGCAAAGAACAACCAACTTTTCTCGAGGCGCTTAGCAACTGTTGCACGATCCGTGGTATCATAGTTGGAAATAGGCTGCAGATGGATGCTATGGTCAGCGCCATCGACGCAAACGATATACACCCCGTTATCGACGACAAGGTCTTCGAATTCCAGGATCTGAGGGAGGCGTATCAGTATATGTGGGATCAGAAGCATTTCGGCAAGCTTACCATCAACGTGTCGGCCTAGTCGAACAATTCGAGCGGTGTGAGAGATGTGTAATGAAATAAATCACTTGACTTGGTGACAATAGACACATAAAAATGTATCATTTGGTCACCATTGGGCATCAAAGAGGGTATGGAAAGCGAACGTAACCGTTTAATCGAATTAGCTACTACTATGAGCTGTTTGTTTTTGTAACCTCTGCCAAAAAATCTGTACATTCGAAATGACTTCCACGTGCTCGAAATTCTCTCCCAACCATCGTCTCGCTCAACGACAGTACGACATTTACCGCCGTATCATCATGCGCTTGCCATTCTTCGCTCACGATCACGGACGCAAAAGCTCCACACTTCAGCTTGCAAGCACACTGACAGAAGCTATTTATGCACACATTACTCGCTCAGGCATGATTCAACTTGAGGCCGAAGCGAAAGATGATAGCTGATTTATCTACACAATTTTTTTGTCGCATAAATACCGAGGTTCAGTCTCGAGGTAGCATAATCGCACACGTATAATGACCCGCTTTGCTCAGCACCAAATGCCGGACGGTTCACTTTCATTTAGGATGTAGTCCCAGTCATCGAATTTCTGCTTAAGATCTTCAAGGGATTCGTCCAGAAGCCACTCAGGCATACGTGGCGATATATCACCGACTTCTCTAGGGCGGCCAATCCCAAGTTTTCCGCATTCGGTGCATGTTGCACTTCCTCCTGGATCTTCGCTGTGGCGAACATTTCGCTTCTTACATTGTTCGCAAGGGATATCGCCTGATTCCTCTGATTCGCGGTCTCTCATTCGTCAAAATCCATTCAAGATGGGAGCACACGAATTGTAACCCTGCAGGTGCCTTGGCTGCAGAGGCGTCGAGCTGCACGAACAATTCATGCACAAGCAGAAAATGCAGCGAAGACATATCTCCAAGACCATGATGACAAATGAGTCGCATATGGACTGAAGAGTGTGGACAGCAGCCAGAAGACTGCACCAAGCGGCTGTTAGTAGAAAAGTCCTCTACTGTTGAAATGGTGGGAAGCATGCCCACAAACGCTCAAGCCGGAGATGTACATATACACAATACCAGTGAGTAGGTGAGTACGAGTCAAAACGGTCTCTCGTCATCGTGCGCAGTTTATGACGCAAGGAACTAGCGCGACTGCCCTGAGAGGCAGCAACGACGGTTGAATTTATCAGTGTACCCAAACGTTTCGCGAACCATATAAACAAGAAAACGCCGGTCATGCATTCCGAAGACCAATATACCCAATGCCAGCAGTGTTGAAGCAGAGCATTATCGTTGGCGCCGGACTCCATCGCTGGTGTTGAATGCAAGAAATCTATGTTGAAAGGAGAAGAAATACCACCCCAGCCCATCGTTTTCCTCATAACGTCGTGCTTATGTTGGCGTTGGCGCAGCAGCACCGGTAATGTCTGAATCTTCTGGCTCGACTGGTGAGCAGGTGCAGAAGAGGTTGGTGTCACCATATGCTATGAAGGTTTTAGCCGACTGTTTTGTGTCTTTTGAGGGTTTCAACATACCGTCATCTAACCTGGTCACCGATGGCCAGAACTTCTTCTCCTTCAGGTACGGTAATGGGTACGCTGCTACCTCACGCGCGTACGACCTGTCCCACTCTCCAGTGAGCAGGTCGAGCTGACTGTGCGGTGCCATCTTGAGCACATTCTGCTCCTTTGGCTGCTTACCGTCCTCGACCTCCTTAATCTCTTTGCGGATACTGATCAAGGCATCGCAGAAGCGATCAAGCTCTGTCTTCGACTCGGACTCGGTAGGCTCGATCATGAGAGTGTTGGCGACGGGCCAGGACATGGTGGGAGCGTGGAAACCATAGTCCTGCAAGCGCTTAGCGATATCAATCGCTTCGACGCCTGCTGTCTCTTTGAATCCGCGAACATCCAGGATAAACTCGTGAGCGCAGCGTCCTTTATCGTTGGTGTAGAGAATCGGGTAATGTGGCTTCAAGCGGGAGAGAATATAGTTCGCGTTCAATAGGGTGATCTTCGTTGCTTGTGTCAATCCGACCGAGCCCATCATCTTGATGTACGCCCATGAGATCGGGAGAATGCTGGCTGATCCCCACGGTGCACCACTGACGGGGTGGATGGCTTGTGCGCCACCGGTCTCGTTGCGAAGATGGCCAGGAAGGAATGGAGTGAGGTGCTCCTTCACACCAATGGGGCCCACACCTGGACCACCGCCGCCGTGAGGAATGCAGAAAGTCTTGTGCAGGTTGAGATGGCAGACGTCAGCTCCGATCTCGCCGGGTGAGCAAAGACCAATCTGGGCGTTCATGTTTGCGCCATCCATGTACACTTGACCGCCGTGTTGGTGGATGAGATCGCAAGCTTCCTTGACCTTGGGCTCAAAGACACCGAAGGTGCTAGGATACGTGATCATAATCGCAGCAAGCTCCTCGCTATGCTTCTCGCACTTAGCCTTGAGATCCGCAATATCCAGATTGCCGGTGGCGGTGTCGCACTTGACAGCAACGACTCGCATGCCCGCCATTGCAGCGCTAGCTGGGTTGGTACCGTGGGCGGACACAGGAATCAAGCAGATGTCTCGTTTCTTTCCGGGCTGCTGTTCCTGATACTTTCGGATCACGCGGAGCCCAGCAAACTCGCCTTGGGCACCGGAGTTGGGTTGTAAGGAGACGGAGTGGAAACCTGTGATGTTGGCCAGATCACCCTCGAGCTGCTTGATCATCTCGATGTACCCCTTCGCGCGATCCAATGGCAGGAACGGGTGTAGATTAGAAACGCTTTCGAAAGACACCGGTGCCATTTCTGCTGTAGCGTTCAGCTTCATGGTGCACGAACCGAGTGGAATCATGGAGTGAATGAGGGATAGGTCTTTTGACGACAGGTGGTTGATGTATCGCAACAGCTCCGTTTCTGAATGGTGTGAATTGAACACAGGGTGGGTCAGGAACTGGCTCGTCCTCTTGAACTGCTCAGGTACGTCGATCTTTATTGATTGGCTGAACAATCCATCGTTGCTCTTTCCGGAATACCCAAAAGCCTTGAGAAGGTGGTATAAGGTCTGCGAAGTCGTGATCTCGTCGAAAGAAAGACCAATATGGCGGTCATCGATCTTGCGCACAGTAATTGATTTGCTTTCTAGATCAGCGATGATTTTATCGGTGTTGTCGCCAGTTTGCACAACAAATGTGTCGAAAAGCGCGGGCGCATTATCCAGCTTGCCTCGCTGGCCAGTCTTAAAACCAAGCTCGATGAGCGCCTGCTGCACAAGACGAGTCTTCGCCACGACTTGCTTGGCGATTGCAGTCAAGCCGTTGGGTCCGTGGTAGACAGCATACATGGCACTCATATTCGCCAATAGAGCTTGAGCTGTGCACACATTACTGGTCGCTTTCTCACGGCGAATGTGCTGCTCCCGGGTTTGCAAGGCAAGTCGTGCCGCAGGATTTCCTAGTCTGTCCTTGGAGAGTCCGATCAGGCGACCTGGGATCTTGCGCTTGTACTTCTCGTCACAAGCGAAGAATGCTGCGTGGGGTCCTCCGAATCCCAATGGCACACCGAATCGCTGGGCGTTACCAAAGGCAATGTCGGCGCCGAATTCTCCGGGCGGAGTGAGCAATGTCAAGGCCAACAGATCGGTCGCGACACTGAAGAGAGCTCCAGTCTGGTGCACCTTGTCTGCAAGGCCCTTGAAGTCGTGCACACCTCCATCCGTATCAGGATACTGAGCCAGCACTCCAACAAGATCTTGGCCCAACTCCTCGACCCTCTTGCTGCCGTCCTTTAGCACGTCAGCCACTTCGATCTTGATTCCGAAACCCTCCGCTCGTGAGTATAAGACGGCGATTGTCTGGGGATGGCAGCGCTCGGATACTAGGAAGGTCTTGTTCGGCCTCTTCTGCTTGCTTGTGGGCATCATTCCTAAGCTTAAAGTCATGGCCTCGGCCGCCGCAGTGGGCTCGTCCAAGAGCGAGGCATTCGCAATGCTCAGGCCCGTCAGATCCGTCACCATGGTCTGGAAGTTGAGCAAGCTCTCCAGACGTCCCTGGCTGATTTCAGGCTGGTAGGGTGTGTAGCTCGTGTACCACGCCGGGTTCTCCAGCACGTTCCTCTTGATGACCTCGGGCACCTTGGTGCCGTAGTATCCCTGTCCGATCAAGCTCTTGCCAGGCCTGTTCTTGTCCATGATTCTCTTGGCGTTTTTGAGAAAGACAGACTCGGGAATGCCATCTTGCTGCCATTTGGCGTTGTGTGTCGGGGACAATTTGCCAATCTCCAGATCGCGGTTATTGAGAATGTCAGCCGGAATAACCTGTCTGACAAACTCATCTAGGCTTTTGACAGGCGGGTCCAGGGCTGCAATCATGGCTGCAGTGGATTCTGCAGAAGGTCCGATGTGTCGTCGCGGGAAGGTGTCGAGCGCTTCGTTTGGTGTCGCCGTCTCAGTCTGTTGAGGCGGGGTGTCGAATAGGTCCTCTGCTGCTTCGACAGCCGCGGCGGCCTGCTGTGAGGTTGGCGCATTTTGCTGGAATGCTCGTCTCTGGAGGAATTGCTGACTGCTGTATGCAATCGCGCGGGGAGCGCTGCCTGCAAGTTGTGGGCGCGAAAGCTGTGCCGTGCAGGTGGAGCGGGCAAGCCTGCTCGCCGAGGAAGCTGCTCTCAAGCACGCCGTGCGCATTTTGGCGAAGGCGAAGCTTCAATGCCACGCGGGAGGGAGCTGACGTTTCTTTTCTGCCTCCGTGGGGTGAATTTCGCTCACCGAATAAGCGGCAAACTACTGCGACGCGGTGCTCAAAAAGTTGCTGAAGATTGCCACCACACAGTGTGACGTCGGCTCGGAATATAGTCGCACCACCACGCGAAGAATCAGAGAATGAAAAGTGAAGTGCAGAAGAAGGAAGAAGCTCACAACAAGTCAAGACACCAAAAATTCACGGGCGCTGACCGCTGGGACGCGTGTTGGAGCTATCTGCACTCCAAGTGGTAGCCCGTCATTATCCGCGCCATCTATGCTCGAAAGCACCCGATAAGACCCTGGCACCACCACAAGCGAGCCAACGGCCGCCCATCGCTGACCACGACCCGCTCTTCCTTGCAGCCGCTGCATATTTGCGACAAATCGGGCAAAACGAAGCCTGAAGCTTACCCGCAAGCCTGCATCTATTACATGATCTCTGCCCACTGGCAGCTCGTCGACTCCGCACCTCCGATTGCGCTACTGGATGCCCTCATATGCTCGCCCGTCGCGGTGCCATTGTCCGACGGAGATTCTTCTCCTTCTCCGTCTCTTCCGTCACGGGCAGTACGCCCTGCTCCCGCAATTGCGCCAAGTACTCTCTGCCATACTTGTAGCCCACTTCGTAGATTTCTTCGAATTTTGCAAAATCGAGCGTGCCGTAGGGGTCGATCGGAGGGCGCATGTACCTGCATCCAGGGGTGTTCTTCGCGCGCTCTAGCGCGTCAATGCTGGACACGTACGCGAGGCGCGATTGGATCTCAGAGAGCGTCGGAGGGTTGGGGTATGCCGAAAACGGGTTCCAGCGATTGAATGTCGCCCAGAACCCCGAGAGCGAGTCACCAAACGACTGCGGCGTGTCGTTGTCTAAGCTTCCGACATCGACTGCGAAGATAACATCCGCACCCAGGCTCTTCATGTGCGTGACTGTAAGATTGTCGATGTAGCCGCCGTCCAAGAGCATGCTGCCATTGTCGCACAGTGGAGGCAGCAAGCCAGCCAAAGACATCGACGCCCTGACATACCGCCAGACATAGCCACTGGTGTGTATCTCTGACCTGCTTTTGCTGATGTTGGTAGTGTTGCAGTAGAACTCGAGCCAGAAGTCTTCGATCTGCGAATTGCCAAAAGTCTTGAAGATACCCCTGTTGAACTCGTGGCCGGTCGTATATGAGGCACTGTATCAATTAGCTCCAGCTTGCGAGATCTGACGTGCAACTTACGAAGGATATGTCAGGTCGAGGGCGAACCTCCACATGCTGCCCATACGTCCGGCAAATTTCTTGGCTCTGCCGTACATCGGCACCACGTCCGCGTCCCAGGCATACAGCGCTCCAATAAAGCTACCAATTGATGTCCCGCCTACAATGTCGATGGGAATGCCAGCTTCTTCCATAGCGCGAATGATGCCAATCTGCGAAATGCCTCGGGCACCACCACCGCCCAACACCAGGCCGACGGACTTTCCACACAGTCGCCTCGCAAGTCGATGAAAGTCGCCCTTGAAAGGTGTATCTGCTGAGTACAGCGGTGTCTGTCGTACCTTTCTGGAGGTGTACTTCTGGATTTCGGCTTGAATAACTTGTACACGCTGCTTGATAGCACTTCCAAATCGCCGTCCCGCATGGTGCACCGGCTCCGTCGTCGCGCGGAACGACATCTGGATGTGATGATGGCTGCCGTTGATCCACGGTCGATTGCGAAGCCATTTTCGAGTCAGCCCGGATGGACAGTACCGCTCAGAGTGTAGGAGCACTAGCTCCTTTCGAGCCGTGGTTTTGGTAGTTAGTAGGAATCGCTCATACTCTCCGATATTGGGCGACGACTCAGCAAGACCAACAAGCAAGATACAGTCGGCTTGGCTGATACAAGTCTGTGTCCAAGGAGACTTGACTGGAGTGTCTGCGACATAAAGCACCATTCCGTATTTCTCTTCTAGATCCGCCAGATATTGCGACAGTTTTAACTTTCCCATTCGATTGAAGGCATGCCGTCCCAGGTGATTGAGGATCGCAGATTGATTTAGCGACACTACGCCTTGTGGCATCCCAATTTGTGTTAGAGCGTTTGTGAGTCGACTTGCAAAATCAACCACCGGTATGCCAGCCGTCACTGGGAGAATCGTAACGGTACGAAGATTGACTGTAGACGATACATTTGTACGCGTGGCTTTCGTGCTTCTCTCTTTGCTCTGCTCGTGCAAAGGATCGTCGACCAAAGCTCGCATACGAGAAGCAATGATCTTGGAGATCTTGATTGTGATTCCAGGGTGCTCGAGGGCCAGGCTGTTGAAAAGCGTTTTCGGAAACTTTGCAAGCTCAGTGTCACGAATCGCATGCAATGACCCCGGTCGCGGCGATTCCGTCAAGACTTCGAGCTCGCCAACACTGTCTCCTTGCCCGTATTCGCCAATTACTTTCATCTTACTATTTTCTGCGTCCTTGATTGCCCGTAATCGTCCATTCAGGACAATGTAAATTGCATCACTCTCTTCACCTTGGTTGTAAATGACCTGCCCGGCATTGACTTGAACCCATTCGAGGGCGAAGTCGATGTGCTGAATCAGGCGAGGCAAGAGAGTAGTAAGGCGCTTTGCCATTGTCAGGAGAACCACTGGATACCGATCAACAATCCTCTCAATCGACGCTCGAGGTAGGAAGCCGACATAGACATCAGTCTTTGCAGTTACATCGACGAATGACCGGTTAGACGAGATGGTGCCAAGATACCCAGCCAGACCTCCAGGCCGGGTCATGAATAGACTCTTCCGTGTTTTCTTCTTTTGGACACCATCTGTCGCGTGTCGCAAGGACGTGTTAGTCGCCGTTCGTTTCAGCGGAGGACCGAAGAGGTCATCCTCGGTAACAGCAGGACCCGTTGGCAGAGTTCCAAGCACATTGTGCTCGGAGCTATCCTCTTCAACCGTCACGCTGACGTCTAAAAATCCATCAATGACGTAGTATAGCCCTGGATTTCGTTCGCCTTGCTCAACAAGAACAGCATCTTTCGGGAAGTGTACAATTTCCACATCGTTGACGATCTCTTCAAGTATGTTGCCGTGATTTGAAGCGCTCAATGTTGACATGTTGGATGCCGAGATTACTGAATCACTGTCGCCATCTCTTGATGCCTCATAAGGATCTATGAAGCCGAAAGCATTGGTGAAAACAGCCTTGTGCCTCTTTGCGTCGAATGACACAAGTCGTGGCGACTGCTCTACCGAAACTGCCGGCCTAGGAGTCGGATTCTCCGGATTCGTTAGCCCTATAGCTTTGAACATGCAACGGAGGACCGATTCTCGGAACACTGTAGCTTCATCTATTGATTCTTGACGATGAAGGTTTGGCCGCAGCGATGGCGATGCAAACGGGTTGAACCCATTCACGTCAAGTGGAGTTCGAGCATCCAGACGTAGATCATGTGGGTATGGCTGAGAAAAGCTACTACGGCCAGGCCGTCCACCGCCCCGCGACATTTGAGCGTTGGTGAGGAGATCTCCTGCACTAATCCGGTCGTTGCGCACACCTGGCTCTGGTGAGGCCATCCTGACCAAGACTTCAGACGTTGTGTCCATAGACGTGCCACGCGCGGCAGCAAGTCGAGCTTGTGCAGCTGTGCTTCGCCTCAAAGTAGCACTCGATCTGCGTCGACGCCCTGCGCCTGGGTTATGTAATGCTATTCCTTTCATGCCTTCATCAGATCCCAGACGTTCAGTCTCCTTGTTGAACTTCTCTTTCAGTCTTTCCAATGGTGCATCGCGAAGAAACCCCGGTAGGTCGTATGTGGTATACTTGTTCATCAGCTTTTCGGTGCGAAGAACCTCGTTTGTGAGACTAAGGTATGCATGACTTGTGGCTAGAGTGACTCTCTGCAGACGCGTAAGAATGACTTGCACAATATGCGCGGTCGCCTTAGGGTAGATACGTGTGAGTCGGTGAAAAGCTGTGGCTGGAATAATCGCAATTGTGGTGTCGACAGTAGCCCGTGCGACGATGTCGGGATGAACAGATTTGGGCTTTGTGCTGCGCGACAACGACCTGCTCTTTTTGGAATGTTTGATATGGTCACCGTAGCCTCCCGTGTCGAGTGAAAGTGGTGGCACCTTGGGAAGTCGTCCTCCAGCGGTGGGGCTAGCTAGGTTCGACGTTCTGCGGTTCCGCAATGTGCTCTCCTGGGGATCATTCGGAGTATGCGGCCGAGAATCATCCATTCCAAAGCTACTATTGCGAGTCACTGGCGGCCGTACAGCTCCATCTTGTGGTGTTCCTGGCACACTTGAGCTCAAATCGGGATCTTCGTCGTGACGGAGTTTCACATCTTCGGTGAACAGCGCGAGGATGGAGAACAGGGAAGACATCGGCGCACCATTCTTGACCTCAGTCAACAATTGATAGCCTTGGCGATGCCCTTGCCCCGAAGACTCGCCCGAGCCTTCGCCTACGCCATCGTCTTCATCGGAGTCGGTCCCTTCGCGATTCGATTTGACGAAAATTTGAACCAGGCCATCTACGACCATACAGAAACCCTTCTCTTCTTCAAGAAGAATGGTCTCACCAGCAGCAAGTCGCCGGGTCTGCATGGTGCGAGTAAGCTCATGGAAAACAGGGCGCTCTAAGTATCCGAACACCTTGATTGCACTCAGGAACTCGTCTAGATAGTTGGAGAGACCCCTTTTAGAGTCACCCTCTTGACTCTCAGGGAAAACTTCTACTTGGGGATCTTCGCGTTGCGGCTCTGGTGGCAGTCTTGCATACATGGTCAAGTAGCGATACCGCACGAAGTAGCTGATTGTGGACACAACAAACACAATGACCAGCATTCTGCTGGTGTCAGCTCAATTCTATGAAATTGAGGCAGGATTCTTACAAGGTAGTGAAATTCATGGTGAAAGTCAAGCTCATCGAGAAAAGCGTAAAGAGCCATGCTGGAAGTGTATATGTGATCCAGAAGAGTAGAGTTGGCAGTACGCTCAAGATAGAAAGGATCACACGTCCTAGCACGCCGAAGGTTGATGATGGCGTGGTTTCTGCAGCTTTCATAGCTGCGTCGGACGTGTGAACAGCTTCGGCGGCGTGGGAAACGGCCGCAACGGAGCTCTTAACGAGCGACGTGACAACTTCCGATGCTGCCATATTGACGACGGTATCGGAGGGGAAAAGGGCTTCCCAATTGCAGACTGTCACTAGGGCTTCTGCTGGCGTCTACCAATGTCTCCCTGAATAAGAGTGCCTCGGAGATTGCCCCATGACGTTGCGTTCCTGGAGCACGTTTGGGGAAGCAGCGGACGCACTGGCTTGTGACAGCCCTGCTTGAGAGTGGGTCCCGCTGACTAAGCCGCATGAACAGCAGGCGCGACCGAAGTTCGCGTGTCGCAAGAGCTCAAGCTCCATCACGGACGCGCCGACGACTTTTACCCATTGCGCCGCAATGCCTCCCTTCAAAGATGACCAGATAATAGTGCGCAGTCACGTGTCCGATGTTCTGCTTCGTGCGTGTGCTGATGTAGTGGACAGATAATTGCGCCAGGCTCGGAGACCACCGTGGCCCAGCTTGGATTGCCAGAGTCCTTCACCCCGGGCAAGCTACGGTTTCGGTCGCGCATGTTCCCTGCTGAGAAGGCGGGTGAATTCGAGCCGTATAAGATCCGTCGCAAGAACGAGAAGGCCGCGCAGTCCAACGGCGAAGCCAAAGACGAAGCACCGGAAGCGGAGAAGCCTGCGGCAGACGGAGAAGATGACGAGGTTCTTTGGGAGGAGGATCGTATATCCGAAGAGGGCGCAGTCTGGCCAATACAAGAGGGCAGGATCGTCGACTGGCCGTGCTTCTTCGCGCTCATCACTCACGTCTACAACACCTTAAATCCGCCCTTCCACACCGCGATTCTGCTCATCACGCAACCATCATGGACCCCGCGCGAGCACGAGAGGCTCACACAGTTCTTCTTCGAAAAGTTCAAGACCCCGGCCTTCGGGCTAATGGATGCCGCCCTCGCGACAACGTGGGCATTCGGCGTACATACTGCGACAGTCATAGACGTCGGCAAGGAGAAGGCTGATATCACTGCTGTCAGCGAGTTCATCCCGCAGACGCAGGGCAGAGTCGTATCACTATCAGGCTGTGGTGGAGAGGCTTTCACCGCTGGTCTTCTGTCGAAGCTGAAATCCAAAGGCTTCAATCGAGACATGTGCGAGCAGCTGAAGCGGTCACCAATATGCGAGATTCTGACGCCAGGAACCCCATTACCAGGAACTGGAGCTGCACAGGAGAAGGATGTTATCACGAACCCCGCAGCTGCTGCATCGACAGGCGCCACTAGCTCTGGCCCTGCAGGAGCTGCCACCATTGGAAGCATACCACGGGGTCCAGGCGCTGACACCGAAGTCGGTGAAGACGCGGCGCTAGAGGAGAATGAAGGTGTGCTGGACGTCGCAAGCATCGTTGCTGGTGGCAAGATGAACGAGTACCTTGCAAAGAAAGAGAAAGAGAAACAAGAGAAATTGCTAGCAAAGAAGAAAGGTGCACCAGCACCCGACGTTGCGAATAGACAGGTCCGACTGCCAAACTCGAAACGTGAGAAAGCAACTTTCTTGTACACGGACCATGCGCTTTTGGACACTCTGAAGAACATGGATCTCGGCACACAAGGTTTAGCGGATGCGAAATCAGCCTTGAACGAAGTGACAGGCAAGCAAGCGCAGGAACATAGCGAGAATGCTGAGCAGGCTTCAAACGCTGAGCCAAATGGCACGGGCGAGGGTGGTGCCGGAGGTTCTAGAGGTTCAATCAAACGTGAGATCGAGGTTGGCACGGAGCGATTCTTATCTGACAGCGACGGTACCCTGGAGAAGATCGCTGCTGCAGTGCATCGGACGATATCATCCGTGGACGAAGTTCAAAAGCGCAGCGATCTTTGGGACAACCTGATCATCTGCGGCAATGGGTCGCGCTTAAGAGGTAAGTCAAATCGCTCATGGGCTCTTCTATCAGAAACGCTAAGATCGCGCAGGCTTCAAAGATGCACTGCTCCAAACTTTGCAAGGCAAATATCTGATCTCGCCTTCATCAGCCACGATTTTCACATCTGAAATACCTTCCAACATCTCGACGCCAGCAGGAACAGGTACAAACACGCCGCAACCTCAACTTGGTCCGCATGGCGGTTCTGGTGTCAATCCTCTGCTCTTTGCGGCAACAGCGGGCCAGACACAGCATCTGACATCGCATGGAGGCAACCCGCTCATGGCGGGCATGTCGCAGAACACGCACTCTTCGCATGGCCAAACACCAACCAACATTAAGGTCGTCAAGCCGCCGGAGTACTTCCCGGAGTGGAAAGACGTAGGCTTCGAAGAATCAGCCTTTCTTGGTGCTCAAGTCGCGGCAAAGGTCATATTTGTGGTGGATCAGGGGCAGAGCAAAGGATACATGACGCGCCCGGACTACAATGACCAGGGTCCGCAGGGGATTCACGATTACAGCCTATAGATGCGGCTCAACTGTGATCAATTGGACGTATCGGATAGGTGATTGTCATGCTAGCAATTGACTTTAGGGAACGTACTTGTATACCCAAAGAAGGAGTTAAGAGGGCCATTGGGATATCTTCTCGACACGGCGCTCGGTACGGAAAAGCGAGACTTCGGCTCGATTTTTTGGCAATGAGCCTCAGGATAGGATCACGGCGAATACAGACTCAGAGCCATCGTACTAGCTATCAAATGTCACCGATCGCTGATCTTCGTGCACGTTTCTTTTGCGGTTTTGATAAATCATCGGAGGACGCCGATAGGGCCCGGTCCGCTCCACGTGCTTGGGTGCTTTCCTCTCTTAGCGAGCCGCTAGCCTCAAATGAGCTACCATAGCGCCAGGCAGTGATAAAGCTCTTGCTCGTGCCCCTCGGCTTGACAATACTAGAACCGACCTTCATAGACTCTGCAAGGAGAGTTAATTCTTTCAGCCTCCCGTACCTTCATTTACCTCTCCTGGTTCTTCTCATTTGGTGATCTTCCACACAAGGTTGGCTTGTAGAGACTAGACTTCGATTCAGCCTCGCGAAGACACAGAAAAGAGATCTCGTGGAGGAAATCGATATGGCTGCGTCCGCTTCAATACAGAAAACAATCTACCTTGGCCCTTTTGTGCACAGCCAGTCGCTCACAGAACTGGAGATATGCGAGCAAGGGGCCATTGGTGTTAACGAGAATGGCGTAATTGCGTTCGTCGAGAAGAGCAATCCAGATGTAGAAGATATCAAGAGCAAGGATCCAGCCTGGAAAGATGCGAAGATTGTTAAGATCACAGGAAATGGCTTCTTCTTTCCCGGCTTCATCGATACCCACACACACGCCCCTCAACATCCCAACACCGGACTCTTCGGAAAAACAACCTTGCTCGACTGGTTACAGACCTACACTTTCCCCATGGAATCCAGCTTCAAGGACTTGAATCGTGCGGATCGAATCTACCAAAACTTTGTCGCCCGCACTCTTTCCCACGGCACAACAACATGCGCCTACTACGCCACCATCCACGTCCCCGCGACAAACCTCCTGGCCGATATCTGCCTGAAGCGCGGGCAACGCGCCCTCGTCGGCCGCGTATGCATGAACAGCGATCTCAGCCCCGAATACTACCGCGACGCAAGCGTCGAATCCAGCGTCGCCGACTCCAAAGCCTCCATCGACTACATCCGCTCCATCGACCCATCCGGCGAGATCGTCAAGCCCATCGTCACGCCTCGCTTCGCGCCATCCTGCACATCAGAATGCCTCAGCGCAATCGGCCAACTTGCCAAAGAAACCGACACACACGTCCAAACACACATCTCAGAAAACAAAAACGAAGTCGCGCTCGTCCAGGAATTGTTCCCCGAGTCCAAATCCTACACAGATGTCTACGACACGCATGCGCTTCTTGGCCCGAAAACTATCCTCGCGCACGCAGTGCACTTGAGCCCCGAGGAACGTAAAACGATCTTGGAAAGGGGGAGTAAGATAAGTCATTGTCCGGCGAGTAATACGGCGATTACATCGGGATGTAGTCCCATTCGCACGTTATTGAATGAAGGCCATACGATTGGTCTCGGGACAGATATTTCCGGCGGCTTCCATCCGTCTATTCTCGACAACGTGCGCCAGGCGATATGGGTGTCGAGACACTTGTCCATCCAGACGTCGTCCGACGCAGCGAAACTCAGCACCGAGGAGGCGCTCTACCTGGCTACGCGGGGCGGCGCGGCGGTCGTGGGGCTCGAGGATAAAGTCGGTGGGTTTGAGGTCGGGAAGGAGTTTGATGCGCAGATGATTGTACTTGGTGAGGTGGGTGAGGTTGGAGGGAGGGGCGAAGGCGGGATTGAAGAGGGCCCGGTGGATGTGTTTGGCTGGGAAAGTTGGGGTGAAAAGGTAGAGAAGTGGGTGTATGCGGGCGATGATAGGAACACGGTGGCGGTGTGGGTTAGGGGGAGGTTGGTGCATAAGACGGGGAAGTATAGAGGCCAAGAGTAAGGGCGGCTTAGTGGAGACATGAAAGAAATGAAGTGGTAGGATGGATTTTGTACATGGTGTGTGTTGATACCTCTATAGATTTCCTAAAGATGAGATCAATGCGCGTGATGAAACAATTGTTATATTCAAAGGATTCAGGTTTTGGGAGCGTAATTGTGAAACCTAACCTCCATCGATCACGATCAGAGCACTGCAATGTTTAGAAAGAAAAAGGGTATATTCAGATCGTCATAACATCTACTTCGTCACGCCCATCAACATCGTCTCCAGTCACTCTCCTCAAACAACACTCAATATCCAGTACCTCCGACATTGCTCGCTAAGTTTGCGCGATGATCCATGTCAGAGTCCACACGAGGGTCGACCTTGTTTGCGACATTAGATGAGTGAGGGCCAGCGTTCGAGGAACCCGTGTAGCCACCACTGGGTCCGACACCAGATGCAGGGTTGGCGCGGTGATCCATATCAGAGTCAACCGTAGGATCAATCTTGTTGGCAAAGTTGGAACGATGCGGACCGGCATTGGTCGAGTCGTTGTATGTGGTGTTTGGTCCTACGCCTGAGGTAGGATTGGCGCGGTGATCCATATCAGAGTCAACCCTAGGATCGATCTTATTCGCAAAGTTGGAACGATGTGGGCCAGCATTTGTTGAGTCGTTGTATGTAGTGTTTTGTCCTACACCGGACGCATGGTTGGCGCGGTGGTCCATATCCGAGTCGACACGAGGATCGACCTTATTGGCGACATTGCTCGAGTGTGGTCCAGCATTCGTCGAGCCAGTGTACCCTCCACTCGGTCCTACACCAGAGGCTGGGTTGGCGCGATGGTCCTGATCCGAGTCTACTCTCGGATCGAGCTTGTTCGCGACATTGGAAGTGTGAGGACCGGCGTTGGTGGAGTTGGTGGCCGTGCCGCGATGGTCCATGTCGCTGTCAAATCTGGGGTCGACCTTGTTACCCAAATTCGAACTGTGCGGACCGTAGTTGGTAGAGGTAGAGTGAACGGTGTTCTGAGCCTCGACATTCGATGCGGTGCTGGGAGGTACATTGTGGCCGACGCCGTGTGCGGGTTCAGATCCTAGGGCTACAGAAATCTATCAGCGCGGCTATGAGACTATTAGGAGAAGGACATACCGTGTCCACGATATCCGCGGTCCCACTCGTCCACACCCTTCTGTGCTATCTCTTTGTTACGGGTAGCGCTGGCCTTGTCTCCCGTGGCATTGTCGATGGCAGCATTAAACTCGCCCCGGATAGCCTCACCAGTACCGTGGACCATGCCAACACCTTTCTTGATAGAATCTTTCAGAGGCATATTGCAGGTAAGTGCTTATTGATTAGGGAGTAGTGAAGTGATAATGAATTTGGTAGAGGAGTAGTGCAGTAAGAAGCTGGAAGTCCGGATGTCCACGGCCTCCTATGACATTATATACTAGAGGCATCGCTGACCTCACAGCAGTCGCAAACTGCTCACATGCCTGTGCTGATCATGAAGCCGGAAAGCGCATCGCGTCGCGAAAGAGTATGATGTCATTGAAGAGTTGGGGCTAAGCCTAGATAGGCAAAGCGTATGTCTGCTTTTCCACCTACCATCCAGATCTGGAACACGAAGGCTGCTTGTTTGCAGGACCAGAATTTAGAATACGTAGCGGATTCAGGTCCGACTGCTGACTCTGGCAAATTGAGTCTTGTGGCAGCATAGCTATCGTCATCCTATGGTCCTGCCAGGTATACTCGAGCACAAGTGTATGTCAACCAGATTCACTCGAACAATAAACATTTCATCACGGTAATTGTACATTCTTTTGTAAAATCGCATATTGCGGTCATATCATCATATCACGAAAGCCTTGGCTTCTATGCCTTGCTATTTCGCTGACACCGAAACCACAACCAATTGCCGGGAGTGCCTATAGCTTGCCAGCAGCCAAGAAGTCCTCGAGACCAACCTTGACACGCTTTGTCATGGTCTTCTCGCCCTCACGTACCCACACACGAGGGTCGTAGTACTTCTTGTTGGGCTTATCCTCGCCGTCGGGGTTACCAACTTGAGTCTGGAGGTAATCCTTCTTGGACTGAACAAAGTCGCGGACACCGGAAAGGTAAGCCCACTGCATGTCGGTGTCGAGGTTGACCTTGACGACACCATATGAGATTGCCTGTCGGAAGTCCTCGACGCTTGAACCGGAACCACCGTGGAACACCAGGAAGACGGGCTTGTCACCCTTCGCGCTGGTCTTCTCCTTGACGTACTGCTGGTGCTTCTGGAGCAACTCTGGGCGAAGCTTGACGTTACCGGGCTTGTAGACTCCGTGCACGTTACCGAAACCGGCAGCGATGCTGAAGTATGGTGATACGGATGAAAGCGCGGCGTAAATGTCGTAGATATCCTCTGGCTGTGTGTACAGGGAGTTGTTGTCAACATCCTCGTTGTTGACACCATCCTCCTCACCACCGGTGATACCAATCTCCATCTCGAGCCACTGCTTCATGGGAGCGGCGCGCTCAAGGTACTTCTTGGTGGTGGCAATGTTCCAGTCCTTCTCCTCCTCGGACAAATCGATCATGTGGGAAGACTGTCGCCATGAATTAGCACACGCGCGAGGAAATACGGCTATCCAAACTCACGAAAAGAGGCTCGCCATGCTCCTTGAAGTACGCCTCATCGGCGTCCAGCATGCCATCCAACCACGGCAGCAGCTTCCTAATATCATGTCAACTAACATTCCTTATAATCGCCAGCGGAGAGACTGACTTAGCGCAGTGATCGGTGTGTAAAACGACGGGGACGCCGTAGATGGGGGCGATCGAGCGGATGTAGTGGGCGGCGGCAACTGAACCGGCAATAGATGCCTCCTGGTTCTTGTCTGTTCGAATGTCAGAGAAAGTTTGCATCCAATTTCTGCGGTAAAACTTACTGTCAACGCCCTTTCCAGCGAAGTATGCGGCCTGAGTGATCCAATTAGCTTCAAGAATCGATTTTCGGCGCTCGAATGACCTACTCCACCCTGGGAAGTCTGGAGGATACTAAGCGATTGTCAGTTCTGATCAGCTGAGAACAGTTCGCGAATCTTACATTGGTGACTTTGCGTCACGAGCAGCCTCGAGAGCTGAAATGTGTTAATGCTCGATCGCATGAGACTGAATTTTGCAAATCTTACTCGCAACGACGGTGGAGGAGGAAGTGACCTGGGAATGTTAGCCCAAATTCATCGTAGAATCTCGACTGCCACTTGGAATCTCTCCTCGGAGATTGCGGTTCTTATCGTGCTGCTTCATGCTAGCGCTCGGGGAGTTATTGTACTTACATTCACGGCAGGAATGGCGTAGCCTGCATCGTAGAGGAAGAATGTTAGAATTGCCTCAAACACTTTCTCAGCTGAGCAATCTCATACCATTGTCCTGGGCATGCTTGAACAGAGCCAAAACATCATCACCGACGATGACACCGCTCCTACGATCGCAAGTCAGTCTCTACTCGTGGCCCGAAGCCTAACATATCCGGAGAAGAGAACGAACGTACTTGCGCTTGAGAACATCTTGAGCACCCATGTTTGCTGATTGGAATCGATTGAGTTTCTGGAATGGATTTGATCAGATTGTGAGGTCTGAGAGGAAGTATAAGAGGAGTTGAGGTTGTTGAGTTTGCTCGTTGAGAAAGAAGTAGCAGCTCTGGTGGGGTCACCCCGCTAATCCAAACGCGAGTGACGCAGCCACACAGCTGCAGACAGCTGCATGCTCCCACGCGCTGAAAAGCAAACCCCCGCGCAATCTCGTTCGAAATCTTTTGTGGCCAAAAGCAATTCCACGTACCTGGCGATATCAATTGCCTCACTTTTGCTTTGGCTGCTGCTGTGGGATGTTGGGCGCGCGCGAATGTAATGTTATGTAAACTACGGAAGCTTTCACGGCCGCGCTCTGAAGTCATGGCGGGGCGCCGCGCTCGGTCCCAAAAGCGGGCTGGCTGGGTCGAGTGGACTTGTGCTCTCATTTTCGTTGCCATGGCCAGTCCGAATCTCGCCGTGAAACGTCGCGTGCTTGTGCCTCCAATTGCCGAGCTCCTCGCCTTGCGCTCACGTCTCTGTCAGGGTCCCACCAATCACGACATGCAGTGCGAGAAGTCACGAAGATGAAGTGTTCCGGCATGCGGCATCGTGGCCTTCCATTGCCATTTTTCCGAGCCTGTGCTATGCTCAATGCGTGGCTACACGGATTATACGGGCACATCTTTACAGCGAACGGAGAAATGTCCGAGGTTCTGGACCTTCTGCTTGAGCTCGTGACTGATCTGCCGAGTGCTCTCTCAGCCTCACGATGCCGAGCTATGCTTCCACCGCTTTTTCTCTGATCCGGATGTTTCTCACAAGAGGCTCCTCTGCACCCGGCAACCGAATCGCTACCTTGAACATGCCGAGCTGTTTCACCCGCGACGCATCGCCCTCCTCGTGCCCCGTGACAAAGCTTACATCTGCCTCATTCAATATCACTCGGGCTGCTTCGTCGTTGTGTGCCAGAGCTGCTCGGATGGTCGACACAACGTCTGCAGTCGAGACAGAGCCGTAGATAGCGTCTGCATGTGCCTTCGGTCTTGTAGCCATGGCAGCCGCAGTCAGGACATCAGCGGCTCCCGACGCGCCCACCCGCTGCTTGGAGTCCTTTTCTTGCTCGATGCGCTGGCGGTGGAAGTCGATCGTGGGCGGGACGAATGTGTTGAGCAAGTCCAACGACCGCTCAGGCTGGTCATGTTAGCATCAGCCATGCCAAAGATGGGAGTAGACGCACGCTCAGGACATCTATCTCAATTGGCCGCACGTAGCGCCGTGGTGTGATCAGGTTCTCGTCATCCTCCTCTGCCTCCTCGAGATTGACGCGCACGCCGAAGGTGAAGTCTCTTGTGAAATCAAGCTCGCGTGCCTTGAGCTGCTTCAACTGGGTCGCGGGAACGTAGTCGGCGACGCGTGCAGGAAACCATCGGTTGCGCATCAAGGATGGGTTTAAAGGCACATATGCACCTGATTCATATGAGCAAAGCTTGCGGGGAGAGTCGACAGCCCGTACCTGCACGTCCGTACCGCGGGACATCCTTCAGTAGCTTCACCACAATGTTGCGCTCTGCCTCTTTCGCCTTCTTCGAAATATTGCGCGTCTGCTGCGGCGCCCAGGCATCCAAATTTTGCCGCGCAACTCTTCTGATGCATGACGTACACTGCGGCAGCAGCGCAGACCTTGTGATTGAGGCCATGATGCAAGCGTGGTTAGTCTCAATGCCACACAAGAAAAGAGGCTCGTCGTCTGAGCAAATATGGAGATAGTTGCGATCCCTGCAGGCGGAAGTGGAAACAGCGACTGGCCGGTGCGCTTGCCGTCTGGCTCGGCATGCTTGCGCCCGCTACCCTCACCCAGCAAACGCAGATGACTGCCAGCACCCTCTTCGCAGGTGGGCGATTGTCAGACAATGGAGCCTGAGCATATCCTGCCGTCGCGGTCTTTCTTATTATCATCCGCCGCACCCGTCGACGCCGGTTGCACTGTCCTGACACAAAATTCGCACAGCATCACACAACCCCAGTCCGCCTGTCCAATCCCGCGGTAGCGGAAGTGGGAGCGCCGCAAAATGCCTGAGAAGCCACTCACAATCGCAACCTACGCAGCAGGCGCTTCGCTCGCTGCAATCACTCTGGTCTATGTCTTTGGGCCGACCTTCTTCATTGACGATGACGCTACAACTAACAAGAAGAAGAGCGTAGTAGGGCTCAGCAACTCGGCCAACGACTGCTTTATCAACTCGGTGCTGCAGGCGCTCGCTGGCCTGCCAGATTTGCGCATATACCTAATCCGCGAAACGCATCGCCGGAGGCTCGACGGCCCGGAGGTCTACGATGTCGACCCCGAACGACTCAGCACGGGCAACTCGAATTCTAGACCTGGAAAGCTGGAGGGCCTGCAGAAGGGCCTGCTTACCTATGGCCTGAAAGACGTCCTAGACGCGCTGAACGAGCGACCAATATACAAAAAGACAATCTCCCCGCAACCCTTCATCCGCGCACTCGAGCGAGCATTTGGCACGCGCATTAGTCGGCAGCAGCAGGATGCGCAGGAATTCCTTCAGATTGTCATGGAGAGACTGTGCGACGAATACCATGCTGGCACCAAAGCACGTCGGCAAGCCAGGCGCAAGGGCATAGCGATCGCGAATGGAGATACAGCTTCGGAGCGACGAGAGATCATCGAGCAATTTGGCGTTGCGCCTCCCTCTGCGGCTAAAGGCAACAACCAGGAAGATGACGACCACGACGACGAGGATGAACCACCTCTGGACGAAGAAGGATTCCCCTTCGAAGGCAAAATCGAATCGCAGATTGAGTGCGAAACGTGTCACTTCAAGCCGAAACCTTCCATCTCGACTTTCGTCACTCTCACCTTGAACGTGCCTCAGGTCTCATCGACTTCACTAAATGCATGCTTTGACGGCATGCTAAAGGTCGAGTATATTGACGACTTCAAATGCGAACGGTGTCGGCTCGAGCATGCTCTGAGGAGCAAAGACCACCAGCTCTCACAAGCAAAAGACGATGACATCAAGGAAGCTTTACAATCAGACATCATCAAGATCAGGAAGGCGATAGAAGAAGATCCAGAACATCCGCCTGAAGGTGTTGAGCTCCCGAACTCCAAAGAGGCCCCCAAACGCCGGATTGCGCGGCACATGTACATCTCACAGTTCCCGAAGGTCCTGGCTGTCCACCTATCAAGATCAGTTTACGCAGTCGGAGCTGCATCGACGAAGAACCTCGCCAAGGTGTCGTTCCCCGAAACGCTACCACTTGGCACCTTACTCCACCGAAAGAACTACAAACTACTTGGGCTTGTCACGCACAAGGGCAGCCACAACAGTGGTCATTACGAATCCTTTCGACGGCAAGTGCAGCCTTTACCTTTCTCTACGCCTGTCTCTTTTGGCACAGAAGGTGCGTACAGCCGCCAGGCGAGTCCAATGCCCTCTGCGAGACCATCCGCAGCGCCATCCGCCGTGCCGAGTCCTCATCTCTCAAGCATAAATCTACCAGCATCGAGCGGCCAAGGTTCTCCGGTGCCCTCGACACCCACGCTAGACGCACCGTCACTGCGTTCGCTTTCCTCGCAGGACTCGACTACAACATCAAGAGGGCCTGCGCCTACGTCTGCTCCAAGAGAGCCAGATACTAACTCATTGCAATTACCTCCCTCTTCCTCTGATACTGAAGGACTATCACGAACTAGAAGTCTACGATCACTGAGAGACAAGGCCACGGAGAAGGCTGCCTCCATCGCAGACAATAATCCCCTCAAGCGGCGTTCTAAGAGAGCGAGCAATAGGTGGTGGGGTATCAGCGATGATAAGGTCAAGGAGAGCAAGACGAGCGAAGTTTTGGGTAAGCAGAAGGAAGTGTACTTGCTCTTCTATGAGCTGGACAGATCATAACAGATCTAAGGCCCCGCACTTTCGATGCCTATATATGGAGAGCTCAGGATACGATGCATGAAATCTCGAAATCTACATGCCATCTATAGAATTTAGACTAGAATAAGAGCACTCGAATGCGTCGAATACATCGACAAAAGAGATCGATTTATCATCAGCGATCTCATTGGCTCGAGCTTCTGCCTCAGGCACGAAACCCCACAACGCGACTACCTCTCATGTAGTCAAGCACCAATTGCTGGCAGCCTGGTCTGCAATGTAACATGCAGCCGTATCTTTGATGCTACACTCGTACTCCACCATTGCATTTCCCCTCAGTACACCGGTGTGCGATCTGCTCAATTCTAGGCAACTGCAGTGTACATAGTGAAGCACACTTCATCGCTTTCACACGTACGCAGTCCTGCATAATATTTGTGTCGCCTTATCAAGTCACTTCACTCGTCTCATATCCAAAGGATTTGCCTTACGAACACCTTCTCGCGATTTTCACACCTCGCCAGCAAACCACTCTACTCATCTCAACACCATCATGTCAACCACTACACCATCCCAAAACAACTCAACCGAAACCTCCTTCCTCCAACCCCCTCTCAAACAATCCTTCCCTTCCCCTCCCCGCATCCTCGTCATCGGCGCAGGTAGCCGCGGTACCTCGTACGCTTCCGCTGCGCTCTCATCCACCAACGCCCTCGTCGTGGCCGTCTGCGAACCCAACGAGTACAAGCGCGCCTCGTTTGGCCAGAAATTCATCTGGGGCCCAGACTCCGCGCCGCCATATGGTGCCGCATTTCCAGACTGGCGTGACTGGATCCGGTACGAGAAGGCGCGCAGGGAAAGTGCAAGGACGGGTAAGGGATTGACTGGGGATGGCGGTTTTGCGCCGGTGATTGTGGATGCGGTGTTTGTGTGTGTGCTGGATGAGATGCATGAGGAGGTTGTGTGTGCGGTTGCGGAGTTAGGTGGTGTGCATGTTTGTGTGGAGAAGCCGTTGGGGACGAGGTTGGATAGTTGTCTGAGGATGGTAAGGGCTTTGAAAGGAGTGGAAGAGGGTGGAGCGAAAGAGCAGGATAAGAATGGGGCAGTGGTGAATGGAGGATCAGAGCGAAAGGAGACGGTGTTTGGTATTTGTCACGTGTTGCGATATTCGCCGCATAATATGATGCTGAGGCATCTGTTACTGGAGAAGAAGGTTATTGGCGATGTGTTGAGTATTGAACATGTTGAGCCTGTGGGTTGGTGGCATTTCAGCCATTCATATGTCAGGTATGTTGTGGATAATGAACGCAATATCCTATGCTGACTTACTTTAGGGGTAACTGGCGCAAAGAATTGGCGACGGCGCCATCGTTACTGACAAAGTCATGCCATGACATCGACTTCTTAATGTGGCTGCTTTGCACTCCAGTCCACAACGCAGCGGACACGACGCCGCATCTGCCTTCGTACATCACTTCGACAGGATCAAGAAAATTCTTCCGACAAGCAAGAAAGCCGAAGCAGGCAGGCAATGCCACGAACTGTCTATCGTGTGCCCACGAATCCGATTGCAACTACAGCGCGAAGAAGATTTACGTTGAAAAGCACCTCGCTCGGGGTAACACTGGGTGGCCAGTCAAGATTGTCAATCCTGAAATTGAGGACGTCCTCAAGAAGAAAGGCATGGATGCTGCAACGGAACAACTACTGAAGGATCTTGGTGATGACTACACAGCATCAACGCCGAGCGCAGAAGTCGAAGCACGACCTTGGTTTGGCCGTTGCGTCTTCGAGGCCGATAACGACGTCTGCGACGATCAGTGTGTGACTATCACTTGGGCCGATGATCCTCTCTCGACATCTGGCGAAGAGACACCTGAACTGGGAAGGAGAGGCGCCAAGACGGCGCAATTCCATATGGTCGCGTTCACAGAAAAGATATGTGAACGCAGAGGCAGGGTTTATGGAACAGAGGGCGAGATCGAATACGATAGCAGCACCATCAAAGTACACAACTTCTCTACCGGACACACGCAGACATACACACCACACATGGAGGGTGGCGGTCATGGAGGAGGGGACACAGGTCTGGTAAGGCAGTTCCTCATGGCTGTCAACGCTGTTGACAGTGGGGCCATGCCTTCTGCAAAGGCACAGCGCGAATTCCTCGGATGTGACCTTGAAGAAGCCTTCAGAAGCCACGCTATGGTATTTGCAGCGGAAGAAGCAAGGACAGAAAGAAAGGTGGTGGACTGGAAGAAGTGGTGGGGCCAGAAGGTGGAAGGAGAGTTACTGAAGCGATGAAGAGCATGACCGCGCCCCTGAGATGCTGATGGCGAGGCCGGGCGCGTACGGTAAAGCATGATGCTGAGCATGCTCGGACCGAGACGATGATGGCGTGAACTCGTGTAAGGGAGACCTAGACACAGAGGTGGAGTTCCTCCGATGCGGCTGACGGCGATGGGCGCCTACGGCAGATCATGGCGTTGAGGCTCTTTGAGCGGGTCTTGTGCAAGGACGCTCCGTCAAAAGGGGCAGAGGGGATCTCCCGACGCTCACGAGCAGACCAGGTGGTCGGATAGACACGGGCGCGTAGATCAAAGCATGACATCGAGGTCTCTTGAAACCGAGATGAGCTACATCAAACCTCCAGCCACTCTTTGCAGACCATGAGGCCAGCGCTGGTTGAGGCGAACAGCACGGGCGCTGTTTGACAGCTAATTCCGCGATCAGGCAATTAACGGCCTTTTTTCTTGCCGGTTTGGAGTCGAGACGACTCGTTTGGGCTATATTTGGGCTCATATGTCCCGTGCTAATCAAACCTAATACTTCCGTCTCGAGAGCGGTCGGCGCTTAATAGCCCACGTTTGGGACTGACACATGGCAGGCTGGCTGGCGTGAGGCTCAAGCAAGGAGCAAATTTCCCCACGACAGCGCGTGCGGGTGCAACGTTTGGACAGCGTCGGCGCTTCGATTGGCAGATGGGTTGTGGCCAATGAGGGGGCTGGAATGGTCGCACTGCGGACGAGAACGACACCGGGACAGCGCAAACTGACGTTCGGACGGTTCCGCGGTGGAGGCAACGTCATGCTCGAGGCTGAAGCGGCCAGCAACGAGGGCAGAGGTGGGCGAGGCCTGAGACCCGGAATTGCAGCATCACGAACGCGTGCAGCACGCGTTGTCAACTGAGCGACTTTTGAGCGTGTTATAGTCGTGAAGTGCCTCTCGTCGCCCATTGTGAGTCACTGGACGTGCATATTCGAGATGCCGGGGAGACGGCCGGTATGCACGTTGCTCCTTGCAAACGAAACGCTGGAGACGTGTGGTCCAATCGATGCCCTACACCGCACTGATGACTCTTAACGGGCTGCAGCGACAAGCCTTGTGCCCCACGCATCGCGGGACGGCGACGCACGGACGCTAAGGCTGGCGCTAAACAACAAACACCACGACCATCCATTCGCTCCGTCGTCTCTGCCAACCTCAAACTGCCGCCCCAGTGCCAACGTCGACGTGGAGTCGCTTGCTACACAGCATTGCAATACGGCGCCGAGTATCCCGGTTTCATCAGTCCAACCGCCCCAGCTGCAAGCGCCTCGCTCGATCTTGCCCGTTTGGGGAGCGTCGTTCTGCAACCTCACGTCTTGCGGCCACTCAGAGCGCGCCAAAGGATGGGGCCCTGCTTGATCGAGCGCATACTGCCTCGAAAATAGCATAGAGCCGTTTACTAGACATGTTCTGCCGAACGCACCACGTACTCGCCCTGCCAGCAACGCTATGTTTCAGGCGCCTTGTGAGGCTCCATGTTGTAGAACGACTTTGCTGTGATACTGCCGCCAGACCGCCAGATCTTCCCCAGTCCAGCATCTCGGGCCCCGATGCAGAGTGTTTCAGGTTTGCTAGCGCGCTGTGGGCACTGGTCGTCAGTTCTTCCTGAGCATGCACCATAAGAAGAGCGCTGTGCCGCAATCACCACACCATCATCAGCTTCCAGCATTTCAGCGAGCATAGCCCACGGGTTGCCACGAGTTCTCTTTCTTTTCGTTTCTGTTCGACCATCCTGTCTTAGACATTGGAGCTGGCCCTCCTCATAATCACTATTCCATAATCTTCCTGTCGCTATACTCGTCTCCACAGCGTAAGTTATTGGACAACACAGCCTTCTTCCCGTTGGTCCTGACAGCCTCCAGTCTGGTAGCTCTCCCACAATCATCATGTACAGCCGTCACACAACCCCACCTTCCAGCTCTTTCAATTACATGCCGGGCAGTGTTGGTTCAGATGCAACATACTATTCGCAACGCTCATCGCCCGAGATCAACATGGCCCCAACTCCACCACGGTCACCCATCAGACAACACGGACCTCTTCTGCTTCCCAAGGTCCGAACTCAAGACCAGGTAGCCGAACCCACCCAAGGTCCCATCAGACATCGCAGGACGACGTCTACCTCCAGTGTCGGCTATGGCTACAGCCCATACTCGCGGCCGGCCTCGATGGTCCGCCGTGGCTCAAGTCCCTTCAACCATAATCTCCACAATGCCCACAATGCCCACAGCACCATGACATCGCCAGTGTCAACCTCCTCTTCCTATGACTTCAACATCTCCACTCTCAACTCACCTATTGTCTTCACACCTCAAGAAGGACGCCGCGCATCGTCATACATGGGCTCACATTCGCGCTCTGCTTCAGCTAACAGGTCGCGTCATGCGCGATCTGGCTCTGCTGGCAGCGTCGATGAGAACGTCATCAGCCGCTATGGCTTCCCTACCTACCGCAACCTTCCCAACTACGTGACTGCTTCGGGTGCGCCTTCATCGCACCTTAGCCTGGTCACTTCCCTCCCATCCACATTCTCCACCGTCCAGGAGGTACCCAGCTTCACCGCCACCGCAACTCAGGACTTTGTTGTCCCAGAGTTCGAGCCTGCGCCGGCTGTCCAGTACCCCAGCTTCACAGATGTCAGCTTTGATAGCTTCCAGCCTCTGCCACCCACGTCCTCCCTTCTCGAATACCTCTCCTCCACCAACCCCACTCCTTCGCTAGTCCGCCGTGTCACAAGCGCACCTCGAGGCATCAACAACCACTTCTGGTGGGACATTCGCAATCTCCGCAGCTGGGAGGACTTCAACATCTCTACCATCAAGTCCATTCCCTCCGTCCTTCCTCTGCTCGAGGTTCCTCTCTCGCCCTCATACCTCCCCCAACCATGCCGCTCCAACATGCAACCCGAGAATGAGTCCGCCCTTCAGGATATCTGCACCAACTACTATGCCAACAAGGTCAACGCTGCTCTCAAGGTTGCCCAGGGTAACACCCACATGGTCATGCGCGCCTGCAAGCCCATCCCTGGCATGCGCACTCAACCTGAGTTTGTCTCCAGCTACCCCTCCGACTATGAGAAGACTCTCTTTGGTGACAGCCGTGGTCGCGTCGTCGGTCTTGTCAAGTGCTACGACAACTGGAACACTGGCATGCGCAGCGAGTCACCACCCAAGCAGGTCCTCTACCTCCAGGGTCTTGCGCACCTCCACCGCGTCATGCGCGAGCACGGCTGCCGCTATGGCTTCATTATGACCGAGATCGAGCTTCTCTGCGTCCGCGCTGGCGGCCCTCTCGACGCTGCCACTGTTGACCCCACCACGGTTAACGCGCAAACTGGCGTGCCGATCTTTGGCTACCTTGAGGTCTCCGCGCCCATCAGCCTTTCTACCTACGGCGCGCACCCCGAGACCGGCGACATTCAGCTCACTGCCGGCCTTGCGCTATGGTATCTCCATATGCTCGCCAAGGAGAACCCATTCGAGGGCATGGGCACCTGGCGCATGGACGTCGGCGGTCCTGCTGCTCTGACACGCAAGAACCATCTCGAGAAGGACAGCTGGATTCCCAAGCCTCAACTTGGCGAGAAGCGCGAGGCGAAGCGCGTTCGTGGCTGGGTCTTCCCTGACGAAGCACTTAGCAAGAGAGAGTGCGGTAAGGGTAAGAGGGGAAAGAGTATTGGTTGAAGTAATGGTCTGCATAAAAACAAGGCTGCTGGTTCAGCGCAAAAGATGTTTTTCCTTTGTCATACTTGCATAACAAGCATTTCGCGGCGTTTTTTTCACCAAAGCATTTTTAGGTGTTGGGTCTGAGCATAGCATTTACATGGTCGTTTTGGGTTTGATATAAGTCTGGCAAGATTCCAGCATATTTTAGTATTTAAAACTTTAGTAGAATGGTATCATTTATCATCCAATTCCCTCGTCTCCTTGTACATGTGAATGGGTTCTGGGATAGTGAGACTTGTTAGATGATATTATTGTTGTTGCTCTTCGAGGACGGAATGACTTCCGCTTCATCCCCTCACACAATCTCACATTTGCTTCCCGATCTGGTATAACGCAAGTACATTGCGCTGACGGCGGCAACGAAGGATTTACGATACCAAGGTCAGCCATGGCAGATAAGACTATTCTCTTCAGCCCAATTACTGCGCTACATTGCGATAATCATACGTCTCGTCCCGCAACTATTCTTTCCGCATCAGCACCCAGTCCAATATGGCTTCATCAACCCCACCTACAAGCCAACAATCCAACAGTCTCGCCTATGTTAACGGCCGCGTCTACACTATTGACGACACACAGCCTTGGGCGGAAGCTTTCATCGTTTCCGAAGATGGCATATTCACGCACGTGGGCAGCAACGCTTCAATTCGAGACATTGCCAAGGAGTCGAACATCGTTATTGCTGATCTCAAAGGTCAATTTGTCATGCCTGGTATCCACGATGCACACATGCACCTACTCATGTCTGGCCTAGCCCTCACATCCGGCGCCGTCATTGGCATGGACACGACGCATCTTGACATCGCCTCCAAGATCAAGCATGGAAGCTGTGCATGTGAATACATCAACGTTTATCAGAACTGGATCCTCGCTGCGGCGTATAACAACCAAGGTTTTCCTGATGGTATTGCAGATCGCAAGTATCTCGATGAAATCTTCCCAGACACGCCCGTCGTTATACAAGGCGGTGCGGGACATTCTTCGCTTCTCAATACGGAGGCACTGAAGAGGGCGGGATATGATGTTGAGAACGAACCAGATACCCATGCCGCGAAGTTTTTTCGACGAGAGGACGGGAGTTTGACTGGCGAGTTGGGCGAATCGGCAATGTCAAAATCTGCGCTTGCGATTCCGAAGCCGAGTCCAGCGCATGTCAAGAGGACACTCAAGCATGCCATTCATCTGGCCCACAAGGCGGGTGTAACAAGTACGCAAGAAGCAAGCACAAACACACAGCTTCTCCAGGCGCTGAGCGAGATGGAGAAAGAAGGGTCGCTCAATCTAGACATCAGCGCACATATCGTCTATGGCTGTGAATGGCTCGCCTCCGAATCAAAAGACAGTCTGGACCAACTTCTTGACGCAGCCGACAAATTCAATAGTAAGCACGTCGACACACGCTTCGTCAAAATTATGCTTGATGGCGTTCCTCTTCCGCCGCTGTACACGCACGCCGGCCTCGACGAGCATGGACATGTCGACCAGACTAGAATCACTACACCAAACGTCGCTGCCGCAGTCTTGAAATTCGACAAACTGGGCCGCACTGTTAAAATCCACTGCACAGGACATGGGTCAACAAGGCTTGCGCTCGACGCGATCGAAGCTGCGCGGAAAGAGAATCCCCATGGCCCCAGACATGAAATTGCACACAACAGTGGCGTGCATAAAGGTAATCTAAACCTACCACAGCCGCCCGCCCGCCTCTCTTTCCCGACCTTTGGCTCTTATAACACGAGACGTTGACACTATCTAGATGACTACCCCCGCTACAAACACCTAAACACGACAGCCGAAATGTCGCCCGCAGAACTCTTCGTACACCCCCTCACATCCGCCAGCTCCGGCCTCATGAACTGGGACTTCCCAGCCATGCTGTCTGCCAACGCACACGTGACGATTGGATCCGACTGGGGCGCCGTGCCGGACCCATCGTTGTTTGCGTCCATGGCGCGCATTGTCTCCAGTGTTGGGAGCGGAGATCAGGAAAAGGGCGGACAGCTGTTGTGCCGTATGCTTACGATTAATGGCGCGGTGGCGATAGGGAAGGAGGATGTGCAGGGCAGTGTTGAGGTGGGGAAGAAGGCGAGTTTTATTGTTGTGCATCGCGATTTGAGTAAGGGTCAGTTTGAGGGGGCGAAGGTACTTAGGACGTATTTTGAGGGCGAGAAGGTTTGGGATGCGAATGCGGTGTAGATTTGGAGATGGCATTCGAGGTGGGTGGTTGGAGATGCGCAAATTCATTCGAGCAATAATAACAAAGCATGCATGGTATTTTTGGCAAGGCTATTAGC
>BCLK01000125.1:0-10198 GCA_001748405.1 Paraphoma sp. B47-9
GACGCAGACATAGTACGAGATTTGGTAGAATTCAAGAAATCTATCGAAATTTCCCGTCTTTACATATGTTTGATGCTCCCGACTTTTGCTCGTATAGTACTGTTGCATGCCACCTCTTCAAAGTGGGTTGCGATGTTTCGATTACTTCTGGAGGGGAGGCACTTTACTATCGTTGAAATTAAGCGGCATACTCGGGTCCCCTTTTTACCCAGGTCATGTTTGATTGCAAACAAAATTTTGGACGTCACGACCGGCGGACGCAGACATAGTACGAGATTTGGTAGAATTCAGAAAATGATTGTGGATGAACAAGCAATGGGGAACTCGGATTGCGGAAGTATATATAGTTCTGCAAGAGCGCCAGTCCATGACAGCCTTTGGCATAAGTTTTGTGATGTGGTCGAGCGGGCTTTTAGATCAAAAGTAGGTCCTGAAATTACAGCCAAATTGTATGTCAAATTGATTTTCTCGCTTGAAACCCTATCCATCAAAATTCCACGCAAAGACATACGTTCTCTGGCTTGTCTATTTGGATCTGAACAGGAAGAAGTGTGGTGGAGAAGTAAGGTGAGTTACATGACACGATAAATATTCGACCTTCGAGATTACCATCCAATGTTCATCACGTTGAGATTCTTCTTGAACCTCTCTTTGAAGAGTGTATGCAAGTTTTCATTCACTTGAGTACTATACATGAAAGCCATGCTTATTTTGATATCTGTTCCGAACCGTGCGTAGCCTCTAACGTGGTGAGACTCATGCATGTGCCCGATCCACCAATACGTTTGAATGGTGGCGTGTGTTTGCGACCCAGCGCATAGCTCGATCCTGGCGATGTTTGGTTCAAAGCTCATCAGCGCAAAACCATGTAGGTCTTGATATAATGGGAGCATCACATCATATACATGGCGTCGTCCTTTCGGAGCCGGCGAAGTGGCACATTTACAGTAAAAGCTTACAATGCGACAGCGCCACTGTCATGTATTCCTTCGTCCCGATCTTTGGATAGAACGATATACCACATCAGCATTGAGAATCTAATTTGATAATTCCTGGAAGAAGTTCTGCGATAGATGCTTTCAGACCTTACTCTTTATATGATGAAAAGAGTTCTTCGTCCCCACTTCTCATGCCACGTGCGCGTGGAAATAATGAGGTTTGCACGGTCTCGTCTTGTGTCATGGACATTTTGATGGTATTTCAGCAGAACAAGACATGCTCCCCAATCATCTTTGTTTTGGCTCATTAAGTGAGAACTATATGGCTCAATGACTGCGTCGAGAACAAAATTTTATATAATTTGCATTTTTTGGCTAACATACATGCGACATTGCATGCTATATGTCGACGTCAATAATTTAAGACTGTCACTGCGATGTTGCAATACCCAATTTTGCATGTTGAGCAGGCCATGATTACGATGCGGCCGAAAATCACATACAAGTTCACCTTAAAGTCCACGCTTGATGTAGCATGTCACCATGTCATTCAATGTTTATCTCATCTCCCAGCACCAGACCTTCCTATGTTCAAGATCTCTCCAAATTTCCTATTCCCACCAGTTCATCTCACCCTCTCATCTCTCCACTTACTTCGCCACACCCCCCGTCTGATTCCCCTTCCCACCCACCGTCTCTCCTCCCTTCTTCGTCGTATCACCAACCATATTCCCCGCCGCTGTGTTTCACATCAGCTCTAATCTTCTAAACCTAACCACACCCAAACATTCATGAACATACCTTTAGTCGTATCCCCCAATCCCTGCGTCACGCCCGTCACCGCATCGCCCAGACCTTTGCCCGCGCCTGCAACGACGTTGCCCGTCGTGTCAGTCACGCCGGTGACACCTTTGCCGATGGTGTTGGATGCTGCGCCGAGGGTGTTTCCTTTGTTGAATTAGACACAATGTAGTATAAGGGTGAGAATGGGGAAGATATGTACCGAGACCGCTTGCTGCGGTGCCGAAGAAGCCTATCGAATGTTACTTTCCACTATTCACGGAACAGAAAAAGGATCGAGGAGTAAACGTTTAAAAGCGTACCCTTCTGCTGTTGCTGGTTGTTTTGATCGGTCATGTTGTTACGATTGTTTGGATTCGACAGTGAGTATTATTTATACAACTTGTATGGATCAGGTGGTTTTAATGTTTGGATTGAATGTTAAGAAGCAAAGCTGCGGTTCTTTTACATATACCGCATGATTATACCCTATGACGTAAGACTGTGCCTTACACACATCCCTGTCGAGCCCCTCACTCACCTGTAAGACACGCACGACACACAACGCTTCTGCAGCCAGGTATGCACGATCCCGCGTTGATCGACGTTGGTGTCACATCATCGACAGGGAAGGTACGACCAATGCAAATGTGGCTGATATGCAGTGTGGTTGGGGGTGCTTGCCAATCACCTTTCACTGCGAAGGGTCCACGATTGAGCTTCTCGAGCAAAGCAGCCGAATCATTGCACGACGAGGACATGATTTGAAGTGACTGGTGTATTCTATGAGATGGTACTATGCACACAAACGATGTCGCACCACACGTCCGTCTCCTAGATGCCTTCCTATCTTGCAGATGCAGATAGCACATGCCGAAGCAAAGCTGTCCTAACTGATTCTTGCGTCTCCAAACCACCTCCCTCGAACGTGAAAAGTAAGAAAGGAAGTGTACACAAGATTGACACAAACTCCTCGTTGAGTCTCATAAAACGGTAGACCCTGTCATCCTGGTCATACTGTAAGATAGACATCGTTGAAAGGACGACATGACGAAACGGGATTGTAAAGCCAGAGCCAAAGAAACCACTGAAGACGCTGTATGAAAAGCGGTTGGTGATGTCTTGCCTCCCAGATCCGGAACGCCGTCATGGTGATGCCCTAACTGCCACCGAGACTCAAGACGCATAGGCCGAGATGATGGTATGCAACTCCTCCATCCATCTCCTTATGCTCCAGGACTCGACAACATAAAACTTTTGAACCCGTCTTGAGTTGCACTAATGAAACCCCGCAAAATGCAGTACAATGCGCGCTGATGCAGACCCGATCTATGCAACGAAACAAGCGATTAGATTACCGCGTGTGGCGTCTAGGGGTATCAACCGACACGCGCTCTGAACGAAGTGAAAGATGGTAATCACTCGGAAGGTTTGGCCTCCGCCGCAGCAGGTTCATCTGCTGCAGCTGAAGGTGAGCCAACCTCGCCTGCGTCTTCAAGGGCAGCAAGAGCACTTCTATTTGTTAGCATGATATCAAATATGGACAGCCGAGCGTGCTTACCTGAATGCATTTGCATGTGCAGTTGACTCCTTCTCCTTCTGAACGGGAGGAGTACCAGTCCGCGAGGAGTTACCAGAGTCATCGCGACCACCCATCATGCCAGGGCCGAGGCCACGGCGACCGCTACCGCTGCGGCTACCAAGCATGGATGGACCGAGAGCAGCGCCAGTGTTCATGTTGCGACCAGAAGCTCCCTTGGACAACTTGCGAAGATCGTCCATCTGAACACGGCCACCGTTGTCTGGCGGAGGCATCATACCACCACCAGAGAATGAGCGAGCATCGCCACGACCCATGGGCAGACGGCCGCCACCGCCGCCACGCTGGTTGGATCGAGTGCGCTCCATCTCGGCAGCCTGTTGAGCAGCCATGGCTTCCTGATGGATCTCGGCAATGGTCTTGGGTCCTTTGAGGACGTCCTTTGACTTCCAGCCAGACTTGCGCATGTCTATGGTGTCGAGCAACATGAAGCGGAGACGGGAAGGTAGACCATCCATGTTCATGACCTTCTCGATGCGCTCGAAGTACATGTTGATCATCTTGGGGCCGGCTTCTGCTGACTCCATGGTGGAACCAACTGTTCGTAGCAGCTTCACCAAGCTCTCAATTGCGGACTCATCAGGAAGTCCCTCAAAGTCAAGAAGTTTGAGAACACACTCGTGCATGATACGGAGTGTAAGCATGCCAAGTTTGTAGAGCTCACCAATGAATTGGATGAGACCAAGACCCTTACGCTTGGCGGCAGCTGCGATGTAGTACTCGTCCGTAAGCATGGTAATCTCCTTGCCTTCTTCGGGCGCATCTGGAAGGTTGATTTCCCAGCCGCGCTCGAACTCTTCTTGACAGCGGTTAAGAAGGTATTTGCGGAAGAGGGCACCGCCGACTACAGGGTTGCCGTGCTTGTCGCGAACGTTCTCGTCTTTGATGTCGGTGCTCATGGTGGCAAGCATGCGACTAGCAAACTTGGCATACATGGACGACCAATGACTCTCGTCGCAAGCCTTTTCGAAGGTAAGCTGAATGACCTGGCGAAGCGTACGACCATCAGTCTCATCCTTGGACTGTGCGGCAATCTCCAGAATCTGGTCGGAGATCTTGTCGAACTTCTCAGGCGTCATCTTGTTGAGAGCAGCCTTGACCTTACGCTGCACCATATCGGGTGCCATATGGCCAGCAGTCTGCTGAGGTGCGGACGATGTAAGTGTTGGCGGCTTCCAACCAGTCTGTGAGCGCTCGAGGTCCTTGACAGCCTGTCCAGCGGTGAGGGGCATCTGCTTGGCTTCTTGTGCTTCATTCTTGTTCGGTCCACGTCGGCTGCCGCCCTTGCCTCGCGAGCTGCCCACACGAGGGGAGTTGGGACCACCATGGGGCATGCTCTGGTAAGAGCCGCTGCGCGCCATCTGAGGTGCGCCCATGGGGAACTGACCACGACCTGCACCCATGACGACATGAGCTAGAGGATTCGTCATTGTGCCACGACCAGAAGCTTGCTCGAAGCGTTGCTGAGAGGTGGTGCCTGGAGGAAGTGTGCGGCCACCGCTGGCGAACGAGCCCTGGAAATTGCCCATGACATTGCCTGGACCGGCGCCGCCACGAGATGGCTGCCGACCTCCCATCATGGAAGGAGTACGAGCAGACTGTGGACGAGCGGAATCTGAACCATCGCCGACAGTCTCCTTCAGTTTGAGGTCCCAGTCTGTCGAAGGCTTCTCCTTGAATACCTCTTGGAACTGGAGCAAGAAGTCTTTGTCGTACTGGCGGCCCTTATTCCTGCTACCCGCATTGAGGGCAGGGTTCGGAGACTGAATGCCTTCAGGGTAGACGGCAAGTTCGCTCTTGACTTGGAGGAATCGAGCAGACTTGAGTGACTGCATGCCAGCAGTGGGCTGCGCAGGCTCGACCGGCTTATCAGTGTTGAGCTTGAGCGCAGACGGCTTGGATTTTGTGGCACTGATCGGCTTGGCCTGGACAGCGGAAGGAGCTGCTGACTCAACTGGGGTGGAGTCACCGCTGGTGTCATCAGTGGCATTGGCGCCGGGACCGAATTGAGTGTTCTTCTTGAGTCCAGCAAAGAGCGCCTTGTTCTTGGCCTCACGCTCAGCTTTCTGCTCGGGAGTCTCGGCCTCTCGAGCCTTCTCGGCCTCTTCAGCCTCACGCTCAAGCTTGCGAAGACGCTCCTCTTCTTCCTTGACACGCTCTGCGGCTCTGGACTTTTCTTCCTCGGCCTTGCGCTTCTTCTCTTCGGCATACTTCTTCTCGTCTTCCTCACGCTTGCGCTCCTCTTCCTCCATCTCGGCAATCATACGCTCCATCTCCTCGTCTTCGAGACGCTTCTTCTCTTCTTCATCGGCCTTGGCTTTCTCGGCAGCCTCGGCTTCTGCCTTCTCCTTTGCCTCTTGATCAGCCTTCGCCTTAGCTTCTTCCTCGGCCTTCTGCTTGGCTTCGGCCTCGGCCTTTGCGCTTGCATCAGAAGTCTCCTTTGCCTGTTTGGCCTCTTCTTCCTGCAGGCGGATCTTCTCCTGGAATTGCTTGACAAAGTCGGCCTTCTTCTCTTCAGCAGTCTTAGCCGCGGGCTCATCGGCACGAGTAGAGTCAGTGGCACTAGGAGCTCGTGGAGGGGGTGTGGGTGTTGCAGCGATTGCAGGTGAGCGAGGCTGCACAGGAGGGGCCAGGGCGGCAACGGGTGCCGGGGAAACACCTTTGGGCTTGTTGAAGTCTACGACCTCGCCATCGGCTGCAAGCTGGTCAGCATATAATTCATACAAGTATGTGAACAAGACCTACCATTCTTAATCACGATCGCCTTGCTCTGCTTCTTGGGCCGCTCAAAGGCAGAGCTGGGCGCAGGACTAGCAGCCGTTGCACTCGGCGTGTGGGTGTGCGAGATGTGATTGACGTTGGTCATGGCGGGCGTCGACGGCTGCGGTACGGCGGAGGGAGGGCGCTCAGACATGTTCGAGGGAGTGCGCGACATGCCTTGAGCTTGCGGGGGCTGGCCATAAGGACCAGGCACACCATAAGGTGTAGCCATCTGCTGTGGGAAACCATGGGTACGACCAGGGCTGGCAGGTACACCAGGATAGTGTATGGATTGCTGGAGCCCGAAGCCTTGACCATAGTGCCCGTTGTACATGTCGTAACCCTGGGGTGGCATTCCGTACATACCCTGATTCGGTAAAGCTGTTAGATACTGATCGTGATTGCTAGGTGAAGAAGAGAATCTATCATCGAGAAACTTGAGAAAGGAATTTGGCTGGTCAGACGGAGCCCGAAATTCGAGCTCGTTCGAGTCTGCCGAAGGAGATTGAGAATGGTGAGAGGATCGCCGAAAACGTCGAGGAACAGTCGTATACTTGACCGACTGGCTCGACTCGGACTCTAAAGGAACGCTGGACATAGTAGAGGGTATACGAACTGGCTGAGCGTAGGGCTGGCCTTGGTAGTAGGGCATGCCCTGCGGGTTGGCAAGATGAGCTTGCTGGTGCATCGTAGCAGGTGTGATAGCTGGGCTTCGGTTCTGGCGGTAAGGCGAGTTCTGCTGCATTGGGCCCTGGGGCTGGAAAGCAGGGGCCATGCCGCGGCCCATATGCTGGTGAGGAACAGAGCGGTATGGTTGAGGCGAATGGTTAGCAGCCATGTTGGGGTTGTAGTGTTGCTGAGGAGGGAATCCACGGCCGCGGCCGCCGTTGGGAGGATAACCGCGGTTCATGTTTGCGTTGCTCATATCGCTGTGCGCTGACTGGGAGGACTCGCGTCGCAGGTGTTGTGCTTGTGGGAGTGAATTGGGCTGTTGAGGCACGTTCAGAGGGCGGGACTGCGAGTTTGTTAGACAAGGATTCGGGGAGGTTGTGCGATATATGGGGCCAACTCACGCTTGGGTCGGCACTTTCACTTCCCTGACCGCCAAAGACCAGGTTTGGGCGCGTGGGCAGACCGTCAGGCTTGGGACCGCCAGAGATGGGCGTGGGAATCGGTGAGGGTGAATGCGCAGGTGAGGCGACTCGCGGATTTTGTGCCTGGATGTTCAAGTTGCTCTGAACCACGGGCGAGGCGTGGGCTGGCGCGGGGGAAACTGCAAGCGACCCAAACTTGATGCCCGAGGGCGGACCAGTGGTGGGAGGCGTCTGCTTGATGTGGACTGATGACTTGCGGCTGTGGTCGCCCGGAACGTTGCCGTTACCGTTGGGACCGCCGCTGACAATAGCGGGCATGGTGGGGATGGCGGGCTTGATGGTGCTCCCATTCACGGGGGACACCGAGGAGCTCTTCCCATGCTGCGCGCTCTGCGGGCCACCCACTGCCACGGGCGGCGCTCCGCTGGACGCGATTGTCGGAGAAGAGGTCTTCTGAGTCGCGCTGGCGTAAGAGCTTCGGGCAGTGGGCTGAGCCGATCCAGCGGCCACGTTGGCGGCGGACGATCCTGCAGAGGAGGAGTTCGCGGCGGTAGCAGTCGAGGAAGCGGCGATGGTGGGGTTTTGCGCGTTCGAGATGGATGCACTCATTAGAAACCTAGGGGGCGGGCTTTGCCGTGCGGCAAGAGGGCGTCGTGAGGTGAGATGCGGCAGTCCGGTTGGGGCGTGTGCGCGGTCGCTCGGGGTGTGCGGTGGCGGCGCTGAATCTCAGATTCGCGCGTGCAGTCTGCGTATTAAGAGTCTGCTGCTAGAAGCGCGACCCGGGTGCAGAAAGAAAGGCGAAAAGAAGGGATGCGGTCGGCTCCTGGGGATAGGGCGACGGGAGGCTGTCCGAGCGCTTCACTGCGAGAGTGAGAGGGTCGGTACAGGTGCTCCGGGGAGAATTTCAACAGACGGGGCTGTGAAATGGCAAGCGG
Organism: Paraphoma sp. B47-9; assembly: GCA_001748405.1. Lineage (NCBI taxonomy): Eukaryota > Fungi > Ascomycota > Dothideomycetes > Pleosporales > Phaeosphaeriaceae > Paraphoma > Paraphoma sp. B47-9. The sequence goes on from BCLK01000125.1 coordinate 8,108, forward strand.
CTCGGGTGATAAACACGGAGTCCGCTGCTGTGTGTTGGTGTTGATAAGTTCAACGATGGGGGTGAGGAGAAGAAAAATCGTAAACCCAGTGGGTGATGTTGGGTTGCTCGGAGGCGAGCAGGCTAAGCCGCCTAGGGCGAAAAAGGGCCTGGGGATATACCCAAGCACACTGGCGGCTTTAATTCATTCACGCGTGCCATAGTTTGACTCTGAGCTGTTGCCTGCTCTTGCTTGAAGCAGCCAGTCGTCTTGCATCTATTCCATATTTTCCAGTCCGTCACAAGAGAGTGTTGTGCTCAGTGCGCCTGCTGCAGCGCTCGGCAAAATCAGGCAGGCGTGCGGGACGCTCCTCACCAAAACAAACCTGAGCGCAGTCATCGCATAAGCACTGCACTGCGCCCCAGAGCCTTGACGTGACTCTGACGATTAGAATTAAGATTACCTGTGCCACGAAGGAAGCGCATCTCTCCTGTTGAGGGGCCCATGCTGCGCACTCGACATGCCACAAGCAAACACATCCAAGTATCACACCATTCCGTCACCGTCGCTGTCAAATACTTTGTACGCACTTTGATTTCTCATACCAGGTGAACGGGCCCACGTCGCTGAAACATAATACTTCATCCGTGTCCTGTTTGCTGCCCTAGTGGTGCGCTGCTCCTTGTGCCGTGTCACACCCGCTCGCAGTCGTGGCTTCAAGGGACTAGAGACAAAGCATCCTGCAGTAGCCATTGCATTGTGTGGGCAGTCGAGATCCTGTACAATATGAAGTCCGCCTACAATCGTTGACCCCGCCCTCATCGAAGAAAAAAGTGCCGAGTCGTTGAAATTCTCATGCAAGATGACCGCATCTTCCGCGACCGAACCACACATGTGAAAGATAATCATTTCGGCCGGACTTAAGGTCACGTGATCCTCCTATCGCCCGGCCAATCGATAAAGTTACTGCTCCGTTTCATTGAACGGAGCACGCTCCATCCTTGCGCGGATGCGGATAACGGACATGACCGATACTTATTCAGCCATTTTCTATTGCGAACTTGTGTCGCGCCTGAAGGCTGCTATATGCTACCTATTGGCATCTCATACTACCAGACGCAATCGGACGGACAAGTCGAATGTTGTCGTAATGTTTGTAACGTTTTGCCCTTCGCCTGCATCGGATTTGGCCTTATGCAGGGCGAGTCATCGAAATGCCCGGAAACGAAAGAAGTGTGACTTTGTCCCCTAGAAAACTGTAGTCTGAAAGCCTGACTACCAGGCATCTGTTGGCTGATAACAAGGGATGCTTAGTCGAAACATTAGGAACTCGAAAGTATCATGCATCTGATTGCAAGGCTGTAAAGGCAACAATATTTTGGCTGTAATGACTCATATAACAGGACAGCAGAATTGTTGTCCAGTCCAGTCATAATTCTGACTCGAAAAGTGACCCCATATTCATACTTTACTTTACTTTAGAGGTAGGGGCAGGTACAGGTGTACGGTTATCGTGGCTGTATGGCATTGAAGGCCAGGTCATCGCCGGCGTATGCTACGCACTGGAAACTTCGATATTGGACTCATCTTTCGTCTCGTCAGCCTTGTACGGCACCTAGGCGCTCACAACAGTGCACCTGCAACAACACTTGCAGCTACCCCGGCAAGCCAAGACGTTTTGGTCTGACTATCTTCCTCAATGGCTCTGATTTGGCTTCCTCTTGCTTTTCGTAATCGTTCCTTTGCTGCTCGCATCTCTTAATTATGTTCCTCGTGGGACATGTCGGGCTTTTGCGAAATACCAAAGGAGGTGGACAAGTGAGCCAAGGTAATGTGGCTCGACTCTCCAAGCAGACACTAAGCCGTTCTCATCGTTACACTTGGAGCTCTCGACTCCAGCGATAAAAAAGATGGTGATAATGCTCTCCCAGGCGTACGTGTACTCAAGCCGGCAATTGAGCAGGACCTTCACCACGAATCAGTTACGCAAAGTCTCGATGATTCTTGTTAAGAGAACAATGCGCAATCCAGTGTTCGTTATGGCCATTGACCTGTTGAATAGAGCACTTGGTGCATTGCTCACACCAGATAAATGACTTGCCAGTCTTGGAT